>NC_069468.1:20794569-20812069 GCF_026875155.1 Cherax quadricarinatus
CTAACTGCTAGTACTTCTACTGCTAACTGCTAGTACTGCTACGTCTGCTAGTACTTCTGCTAACTGCTAATACTTCTACTGCTAACTGCTAGTACCTCTACTTCTAACTGCTAGTACCTCTACTTCTAACTGCTAGTACCTCTACTTCTAACTGCTAGTACTTCTACTGCTAACTGCTAGTACCTCTACCTCTAACTACTAGTACTTCTGCTAATTGCTGGTACTGCTACTTCTGCTAGTACTATTGCTAACTGCTAGTAATTCTACTGCTAACTGTTAGTACCTCTACTTCTAACTGCTAGTACTTTTACTGCTAGCTGCTAGTACCGCTACTTCTGCTAGTACTTCTACTAAATACTTAACTTTTAAATGCCAATACTTTTCTGTTAATCACAACTACCACCTGCTACTGGCCAGTAATTACGACAAACTACCAAGACTACTACTAATTTTTTTACGAACATTTACCGAGTGGATAATTTCCTGAGGCACTAGACAGTATCTGAACATGAAAAAATAATTACCATATTTTCGCAACTTGTGGAGCCGGCTGGCTGGCTCTGCCAGTCTGACCTCACCTAGTTGGACAGTTACCTCATTTAAAGTAGGAAGGTCCTCCTCCTTGCTGCCAGGATCTTCTCTCTTAGTGGTGAGAGATGCTACACCCACACAACCTCTCTCCCACAGTGAGATACTCCAAGCACAAAACGTCTCTCCCACAGTGGGAGATACTCCACCCACACAACGTCTCTCTCACAGTGGGAGATACTCCACCCACACAGTCTCTCTCACAGTGGGAGATACTTCACCCACACAACGTCTCTCCCACAGTGGGAGATACTCCACCCATACAACGTCTCTCACAGTGGGAGATACTCCACCCACACAGTCTCTCACAGTGGGAGATACTCCACCCACACAACGTCTCTCCCACAGTGGGAGATACTCCACCTACACAACGTCTCTCTCACAGTGGGAGATACTCCACCCACACAAAGTCTCTCTCACAGTGGGAGATACTCCACCCACACAACGTCTCTCTCACAGTGGGAGATACTCCACCCACACAGTCTCTCTCACACTGGGAGATACTTCACCCACACAACTTCTCTCCCACAGTGGGAGATACTCCACCTACACAACGTCTCTCCCACAGTGGGAGATACTCCACCTACACAACGTCTCTCCCACAGTGGGAGATACTCCACCTACACAACGTCTCTCTCACAGTGGGAGATACTCCACCCACACAACGTCTCTCCCACAGTGGGAGATACTCCACCCACACAGTCTCTCTCACAGTGGGAGATACTCCACCCACACAACGTCTCTCCCACAGTGGGAGATACTCCACCCACACAACGTCTCTCCCACAGTGGGAGATACTCCACCCACACAACGTCTCTCTCACAGTGGGAGATACTCCACCCACACAACGTCTCTCTCACAGTGGGAGATACTCCACCCACACAACGTCTCTCTCACAGTGGGAGATACTTCACCCACACAACGTCTCTCCCACAGTGGGAGATACTCCACCCACACAACGTCTCTCTCACAGTGGGAGATACTCCACCCACACATCTCTCCCACTCTGGGAGTTACCGTCTTGGACTTGTAAGAAAGTTTGAAATGTTATCCCTCATAAACATTTTATACCATTTCCGGTGGTTGTCTTCTGCAGGTTCTATGTTATGTGCACATTTTTTCTCCTCTCCAATTTCTTATGCGCCAACATTAATTTTCAACGGAAGACTCTTCCTCATTCCCAGTGTTCCAGTTATTCTCTTTCTTTCTCTCTCTTTCCCTCTCTCTCTCTTTCCTTCTCTCTCTCTTTCCCTCTCTCTCTCTTTCCCTCTCTCTCTCTTTCCCTCTCTCTCTCTTTCCCTCTCTCTCTCTTTCCCTCTCTCTTTCCCTCTCTCTCTCTTTCCCTCTCTCTCTCTTTCCCTCTCTCTTTCCCTCCCTCTCTCTTTCCCTCTCTCTTTCCCTCTCTCTCTCTCTCTCTCTCTCTCTCTCTCTCTCTCTCTCTCTCTCTCTCTCTCTCTCTCTCTCTCTCTCTCTCTCTCGACAACTTGGCTTTCATTCCCTGAAACGGTTCTCATTGATGTCAGTTAAAGGCTCTTGATATAATGAACTGATTCAGTGAATTAAACCTGGTTACCTGCTATTCCCAAACTCTTTCCCACAAACGTAATAATAATAATGGCAATAATAATAAGGGTAATATTATATATCAACACAGCGGCCACTTCCCACCGAGGCAGGGTGACCTGAAAAAGAACAACAACTTTCATCATTCACTCCATCACTGCCTTGCCAGAGGCACGCTTACACTACAGTCCATTAATAATAATAATAATAATAATAATAATAATAATAATAATAATAATAATAATAATAATAATAATAATTACAACTTTAGTTCATTTTGTCAACTGCCGCCATTGTTCCGTACTGGTTATAATCGAGAGTTTCCTTCGGTCTTGAGGCCGATGAAAGCTCTTGATCCAAGGAATTGGATCAAAACTCATTCCGTCCCCGTCTCCATGCGCTATATGACCCCTACGGGTATAATGCTTAGCCTTGAATAACACCAGGTATCATATGTTTCGTTTGTGATTTTCACGAAAAAACTCGAGCGCTGCCAAGCACTTGCCAACACACCAGCAACTTACGTGTTTATATCCAGTTTTGTCCAGTCATTGACCAGACGGTAATTATTATACAGTCAGTTCTCTGAATGACAAGCATCAGTTCTGTATTGTAAAGACAGTCAAATGGGTGACTGATGGAGGCACCTTCAACAGTGAAAGTCTGACATAGTTATGTCTGCCTCAGTCAGTGGCTGACAGTTTTCTGTTAGACAGGTTTTTATCGCTGATATTTTTTTCATTGTGGTATATAATTGGTTATTTTTTATGGATAGAGGACAATCTAAGCTGACTTAACCTAAACCTTACCTATAAAGTCCTAACCTAAATATTCCTAATGGTTAAATTGAAACCATACTTTTTAGAGGAATGGACTGGTAAGCAAGCGGAAGGCTTCGGTCAGATGGCCAAAAACTCTAGCTGTGGGTCATCATATGACTAAGACCCGCGTCAGGAAATACTTGTCCTGTTTCTTGACTAACTTAACCTAACCTTACCTTGCCTGACCTAACTTTATCTAACGTATGCCTAAATCTAAACCTAGAGTATACCTGGAGAGGGTTTCGGGAGATAACGCCCCCGCGGCTCGGTCTGAGACCAAGATCAGGGTCTGATTAGCCAGGCTGTTACTGCTGACCGCACGCAAACTGACGTACGAACCACAGCCCGGCTGGTCAGGTACTGACTTTAGGTGCCTGTCCAGTGCCTTCTTGAAGACAGCAAGGGGTCTGTTGGTAATCCCCCATATATACGTATGCTGGGAGGCAGTTGAACAGTCTTGGGCCCCTGATAAATCTAGGAATTTGCTGGAAACCGTATGTGAGAAGTCCACATAGATGCTCATGGGAGCGCTAAATTCGAATTGGTCACAGCGTCTGGGAAATGGAATGCAATCTGGACTCGCATGCCAGGGGTTTCATCCCCATCCGTTCCGTGATGTAGGAGATAATGTGGCTTGATCCATGAAAAAAAAGGGCAGCTCCAGTCCCTTTGATCAAGTCCGTCACCGTTATTAAGTCCCCTGGTCCTTCTCTTGAAGGGAGTTACTGGAGGAGTGTGGGGGGGGATGGGCATCAGTCTCTGTGGCGGTATTATACCTTAAATAGTGCCCATTTCATCACTAATAGCTTAATCTCTTTTTCGCTATAAATTAAATTTTGAAGTAATTGGCAATTTGGCAGACTTGATTATCGTTTAATCTGTGTTGGAGGCAAAATTGGGTGGTGCCGAGGTGGTTTGTCTCACTAATACGACCTATTAGTGTGTGAAAGTGGTTTGTGTTGTCCGGCTGAAGAGTAACGTGACTCACCTGGAGGCCGTCATCCTTATTTATCACATTTATGTTCAGTTATCAGTTCTATCTCCAGGCTCTTCTGTTATTACCGTTATTACGAATTTTCAGAAATCCCCAGTAAATAAAACTTGTAACAATCACTAGTTTTTTTGGAGACTCAAACTGATGCCACGTAAAATAAAAAGCCAGTGCTTTACCAAGCAAGTTATCCCATCTTACTAAGATACTTTATCAATCAGTTATATACTTAATGTAAGCTTTGGAAACTTGCTGTACGTAACTGGGTGGTAAAGTATCTTATTAAGGTAGGATAGCACAGTTGGTACATCACTGGGATCATATATACATACGTATATATAAAATTTCCCAAAAGAACTGTGTCATCTGCAAAGAACAACTATGACAACTCTTTTACAACCCATCTATACTATAAATTTATCAAAGGTCCGGGTGACATCACACATCCCTACCTACAGTCTACTTTTATTGGAAAATCCCCTTCTCTACATACCATAACCGGAGCCTCGTTCATTTATAAAATGTTTACTTCTTGTAGCCTACCACCAGAGGCGTCTTGTGAACAACAATGTTCGGATAAGCAAATGACTCTCTTAAGGTTTTTGGTCAAGTTGAAGTATAAATATTAAATATTTTGAATTCTTTCCCTTCAGGGGAGGTGGTATGATGGTGAAGATGAGGTATGATGAGTCAAGGAATTGGGCATATTCACCCCTTGGAACGTATCTGATTGCCTCCTGTCCTCCATTCCGCAGGTCATTATATAACCTAAAAGGGTTTAGCGCTCTCCATGACTGTAATAATACCGATTCATTTAATAAAGAAATCAAGAGGTAGTATTGTAAAATATTACATACCTTTTAAAACATAATTCACTGGAATTCTTGACTTTCGAGCAAAATGATCAGTAACTTTGTTATAAAATTCAGGCTTGATCTGAAGATTCTGCAGTAAATCTTTTTCAACTGATGGAGAGCTAAGCTTTGCAATCTCTTTTCCTCTTGAAAATTTCAGGATCAAGTTTTAATTCATTTCAAAGCAGAAAAGCTGATGTTCTCAGATACAGTAATTGCTGCAAGCTTAAACGTCTTTCTTGCAGACTAATTTACTGTAAGCATATACCAAACCATTGAGCTTTATAAAACGCTTATAGTTTTATGTTTGAATTCTTCTATGATGTAAACAACTCTTGAGTTCTGATTTCATCGACAAAAATCAGTGTAAATTTTTTAAAATTTTAACGATTTCGAATTTGCGGATCTGATATTAACCTGGTTAAGTATCGTATCGTGTAAGTAAGTAAGTAAAGTAAGTAAATTTATTCAGGTATACACAATACAGTTACATAGAATTATCATACATAGCAGCATATGTGTAGAGAACCTAGGATAACCCAAAAAAGTATTTCTTTATGCAGTCGTATGAATGAAGTTTTCACATTATTCTCTTTATTGGGTTTTTAAATCTGGGTTTATTTTCATTGATTTAGTTACAGTTTGTTTCCTAAATGTTCTCAAGAGAACATTTTATTAGTCTACTTATAATGTATGTATATGCTGAGTTACATTCTCCTGCGACTGTAATTGGGATAATTAAGCAAAATACTGTCAGATCACTCACTTTAGTGATCTTAGGAAAGTCAACTGGACTTCTTCAGTTGACAGTACCAACACGCACACACAGTGATACCATTCTCTTTCACGAAGGTAAAATTTAATAGACTCGAATAATGTTAAAATCAGTAACATTGTGATTGATCAGGTAATGTGGGCAGCGATCTGTTGGGATTCGAATTCACGTTTGTTGTTGGTGTCCACGAGTGTGAATTAGCTTACACCGTGACGCTTTAAACCACTCAGACAGATACCTCAAAATGCTAGGTAGCCTGATTACAAGCCATGTTTCTTCCTAGCCCAGGGCACACCAGTGAGCCTCAGATATGGTCTGCAGCTATTTCATTCTCCTCCTGTATGTTCTGGCCACACGAGTGACACTGTATCAGTGCATCACGTAGAAACAGGCGGAGGTATATACATAGAAAGATCTCGGGCAGCAGGATTCGAACCCAGCTTTGTTGCTGTCCATGAGTGTGGCTTAATTCCCACCGTGACGACTCTCACGCACGCTCGCGCACCCCCTCCCCCCACACACACTCTGTCTTGGTCAAATATAAATTACCAATGTTGTGCAAGAATGGTATATAATACCGACAAAATGAAATTAAAACACATGTGCAACATCTGGGTATCTTTATTGTAGACGTTTCGCCATCCAGTGGCTTTATCAATACAAATTCTAGGACATAACGTGAAGACAGTAGGACTATATACAGAAGATGAGGTAATCAGTCCCTCAACCTAGGAGTAGGTGCGAAGAGCACCACGACTATGGTGCTCTTCGCACCATGGCGAAACGTCTACAATAAAGATACCCAGATATTGCACATGTGTCTTAATTTCATAAATTACCAATACTCGGTTACCAGACTTCGAATACGTTTCTCTCAAACATAAGCTTATTGCTAACACACCAGACCTCAGCTGACACATGAGCTGTGTTTCTCTCATACACTAGGTCACAGCGTGGGTTTCTCTCATACACTAGGTCACAGCGTGGGTTTCTCTCATACACTAGGTCACAGCGTGGATTTCTCTCATACACTTGATCACAGCGTGGATTTCTCTCATACACTTGGTCACAGCGTGGATTTCTCTCACACTAGGTCACAGCGTGGGGTTTCTCATACGCTTGGTCACAACGTGGATTTCTCATACACTTGGTCACAGCGTGGATTTCTCACACTAGGTCACAGCGTGGGGTTTCTCTCATACACTTGGTCACAGCGTGGATTTCTCACACTAGGTCACAGCGTGTGGTTTCTCTCATACACTTGGTCACAGTTGGGGGGTTTCTCTCATACACTAGGTCACAGCGTGGGTTTCTCTCATACACCAGGTCACAGTTGGGTTTCTTTCATACACCAGGTCATAGCGTGGGTTTCTCTCATACAACAGGTCACAGCGTGGAACAGAGCTCAGATAATGACAGAACTGAGGGAATTCAGCAGAATATGCGAAGATACAAACGGATTCTCAGAAATGTTGAAAATTCTACTGAATCAAAGCAGATTTGCTTAGTAACCATAATTGAAGGCTGGAGGAGGAGGGAGGAAGAGTTACCAGAGTTTAAGAAGTATGTAAAGACCTTAGATGACTCATGAAGATCTCCACAAGAGTGTGGAGCTGCCTGACAGGAGGAGAGTCAGGGCATGCCAACAACTAGACAACACTTATAAATCACAATATATAATATAAATATAATTGATGTTAAACGCTAAACTCATGTAGGTCATTCAGAGCTTGATCCTCCGTCTGCTGAGCGCCAGACACACGTGCTTCCTACTTAAATAAGTTGTATTATTTTTAATTGGTCATTTCAGTGGGAACCCTCCAGGGAGGTTACTTAATGTCGGTGAAGGGCTCTTCATCTAGGGATTGTGTGTGTGTGTATACTCACCGAATTATTTGCGGTGATCGAAACTCGGCTCCTGCCCCCTCCTCAAAGACCACTTTGACCGGTACCACTGACTTCTGACCTCTTGGGCCTTATCATAACTACTCGTGAAGCTGTGTACTGAGTTTGTATTCACCTCTCTCTCTCTGTCTGTCTCTCTGTGACACCCACCCGCCGACCTGGTCACCCACATACATCAGGTCTTCTACCATGGCAAGAGGGTCGTCTAGGACCATAGCTTTTTGAGCAGTAAGATTGAGTGTTAATTGTTCGTTATCGCCACGTTACAGTAGTTTAACTCCCGCCTTTTAGTTAAGCTGGAAAAAGCCATTAAGAAGCCCATACTAATAACATTTTTACAGACTGACTCTAAATTCAGCAAGTGTTCTATTTGGTGTTAAACTACCGGAAGAGTAGAGAGACTTACGAAAAATAAAACAGCAAAGTGTCCTTTACTGCAACGAGAACGGTTTATTCTGAAATAAAACAGTGTGAAGTTTGTGTATGAGGTAACTAGATTAAAGAAAATGAAAGTTTTCCAGAGTATTAAGTTTTCGTGGAAAGAAATCTTTGTAGTTGGCCCTTAAGGAGGGCAGTTTACCGTGAAAGAAAACGGCGTGCAAGTGACCCATGAAGAGAGCAGTTTGCTCTGCAAGCAAGCAGTGTGCTGGTTACCATTGATGAGAATAAGTTTAGTGTGAAAGAAAACGGTGTGCAAGTTACCCTTGATAACAGGTTACTATGAAGGAAAACGGTGTATAGATAACTATTGATGAGACCACTTTACTCTAATAGTTTACACTGATAGAAAACGGAGTATAGAGTTAAAATTGAAAAAAAACTACGGGCAAGTGGAGCAGTAATATGAGCATTGTACTGTGAAGAAAATGGCTTGCAGGTCAGCAGTGAAAATTTCGGGGTTGCAATTCTGACAGTAAATCCAGACATGGTGAAGCAGCGAAGGTGAAGGTCATTAAGCAAGCGTTAACACGAATCATTTTAATTTGTGGCAGTTGAAGTTAATTAGGGTTGAGCCGAGGCGTCATGTCTGGGATAATGCTCTCGTTGCTTTTAATGACCCCACGCCTTGTTACTCTCGCCGGACCAAGGTGTAGCATGTACCTTTTATTCTGGGGCCGGTAGCTGCCTGCTTGCTAAGTGCCTGTCAGACTGCTTGACTGGGCTTTCCACCCTGCCTGTTTGACTAGGCTTTCCACCCTGCCTGTTTGCCTGGGCTTTCCTCCCTGCCTGTTTGCCTGGGCTTTCCACCCTGCCTGTTTGACTGGGTTTTCCACCCTGCCTGTTTGCCTGGGTTTTCCACCCTGCCTGTTTGCCTGGGCTTTCCTCTCTGCCTGTTTGCCTAGGCTTTCCACCCCACCTGTTTGCCTGGGCTTTCCACCCTGCCTGTTTGCCTGGGCTTTCCTCCCTGCCTGTTTAACTGGGCTTTCCTCCCTGCCTGTTTGCCTGGTTTCCCTCCACCCTGCCTGTTTGCCTGGCTTTCCCCCCTGCCTGTTTGCCTGGGCTTTCCTCCCTGCCTGTTTGCCTGGGCTTTCCTCCCTGCCTGTTTACCTGGACTTTCCTCCTTGCCTGGGCTTTTCTCCCTGCCTCTTTAACTGGGCTTTCCACCCTGCCTGTTTGCCTGTGCTTTCCACCCTGCCTGTTTGCCTGGGCTTTCCTCCCTGTCTGTTTGCCTGGGCTTTCCTCCCTGTCTGTTTGCCTGGGCTTTCCTCCCTGCCTGTTTACCTGGGTTTTCCTCCCTGCCTGTTTGCCTGGGTTTTCTTCCTTGTCTGTTTGCCTGGGCTTTCCTCCCTGCCTGTTTGCCTGGGCTTTCCTCTCTGCCTGTTTGCCTGGGCTTTCCACCCCACCTGTTTGCCTGGGTTTTTCCCCCCCCCCCCCCTGCCGGGTTTGCCTGGACTTTCCACCCTGCCTGTTTGCCTGGGCTTTCCTCCCTGCCTGTTTGCCTGGGTTTTCCTCCCTGCCTGTTTGCCTGGGTTTTCCTCCCTGCCTGTTTGCCTGGGCTTTCCTCTCTGCCTGTTTGCCTAGGCTTTCCACCCCACCTGTTTGCCTGGGTCTTCCTCCCTGACTGTTTGCCTGGGTTTTCCTTCCTGCCTGTTTGCCTGGGCTTTCCTCTCTGCCTGTTTGCCTAGGCTTTCCACCCCACCTGTTTGTCTGGGCTTTCCACCCTGCCTGTTTGCCTGGGCTTTCCTCCCTGCCTGTTTGCCTGGGCTTTCCTCCCTGCCTGTTTGCCTGGGGTTTCCTCCCTGCCTGTTTGCCTGGGCTTTCCTCCCTGCTTGTTTGCCTGGGCTTTCCTCCCTGCTTGTTTGCCTGGGCTTTCCACCCTGCCTGTTTGCCTGGGTTTTCTTCCCTGCCTGTTTGCCTGGGTTTTCTTCCCTGCCTGTTTGCCTGGGCTTTCCTCCCTGCCGGTTTGCCTGGGCTTTCCTCCCTGCCTGTTTGCCTGGGCTTTCCTCCTGCCTTTTTTGCCGGGGCTTTCCTCCCTGCCTGTTTGCCTGGGCTTTCCACCCTGCCTGTTTGCCTGGGTTTTCCTCCCTGCCTGTTTGCCTGGGTTTTCCTCCCTGCCTGTTTGCCTGGGCTTTCCTCTCTGCCTGTTTGCCTAGGCTTTCCACCCCATCTGTTTGCCTGGGCTTTCCTCCCTGCCTGTTTGCCTGGGCTTTCCTCCCTGCCTTTTTGCCTGGGCTTTCCCCCTGCCTGGTTTGCCTGGGTTTTCCCTCCCTGCCTGTTTGCCTGGGCTTTCCTCCCTGCCTGTTTGCCTGGGCTTTCCTCCCTGCCTGTTTGCCTGGGCTTTCCTCCCTGCCTGTTTGCCTGGGCTTTCCTCCCTGCCTGTTTGCCGGGGCTTTCTTCCTGCCTGTTTGCCTGGGTTTTCCCCCTGCCTTTTTTTGCCTGGGCTTTCCTCCCTGCCTGTTTGCCTGGGCTTTCCTCCTGCCTGTTTGCTTGGGCTTCCTCCCTGTCTGTTTTGCCTGGGCTTTCCACCCTGCCTGTTTGCCTGGCTTTCCTCCCTGCCTTTGCCTGGGCTTTCCCCCCTGCCGTTTCCCTGGGTTTTCCCCCCTCCCTGTTTTGCCTGGGTTTTCCTCCCTGCCTGTTTCCGGGGCTTTCCTCCCTGCCTGTTTGCCTGGGCTTTCCCCCCTGCCTGTTTGCCTGGGCTTTCCTCCTGCCTTTTTGCCTGGGCTTTCCACCCGCCTGTTTGCCTGGGTTTTCCTCCCTGCCTGTTTGCCTGGGCTTTCCTCCCTGCCTGTTTGCCTGGGCTTTCCTCTCTGCCTGTTTGCCTAGGCTTTCCACCCCACCTGTTTGCCTGGGCTTTCCACCCTGCCTGTTTGCCTGGGCTTTCCTCCCTGCCTGTTTAACTGGGCTTTCCTCCCTGCCTGTTTGCCTGTGCTTTCCACCCTGCCTGTTTGCCTGGGCTTTCCTCCCTGCCTGTTTGCCTGGGCTTTCCTCCCTGCCTGTTTGCCTGGGCTTTCCTCCCTGCCTGTTTACCTGGGCTTTCCTCCTTGCCTGGGCTTTCCTCCCTGCCTCTTTAACTGGGCTTTCCACCCTGCCTGTTTGCCTGTGCTTTCCACCCTGCCTGTTTGCCTGGGCTTTCCTCCCTGTCTGTTTGCCTGGGCTTTCCTCCCTGTCTGTTTGCCTGGGCTTTCCTCCCTGCCTGTTTACCTGGGTTTTCCTCCCTGCCTGTTTGCCTGGGTTTTCTTCCTTGTCTGTTTGCCTGGGCTTTCCTCCCTGCCTGTTTGCCTGGGCTTTCCTCTCTGCCTGTTTGCCTGGGCTTTCCACCCCACCTGTTTGCCTGGGCTTTCCACCCTGCCTGTTTGCCTGGACTTTCCACCCTGCCTGTTTGCCTGGGCTTTCCTCCCTGCCTGTTTGCCTGGGTTTTCCTCCCTGCGGGTTTGGCCTGGGTTTTCCTCCCTGCCTGTTTGCCTGGGCTTTCCTCTCTGCCTGTTTGCCTAGGCTTTCCACCCCACCTGTTTGCCTGGGTCTTCCTCCCTGACTGTTTGCCTGGGTTTTCCTTCCTGCCTGTTTGCCTGGGCTTTCCTCTCTGCCTGTTTGCCTAGGCTTTCCACCCCACCTGTTTGTCTGGGCTTTCCACCCTGCCTGTTTGCCTGGGCTTTCCTCCCTGCCTGTTTGCCTGGGCTTTTCCTCCCCTGCCTGTTTGCCGGGGGTTTCCTCCTGCCTGTTTGCCTGGGCTTTCCTCCCTGCTTGTTGCCTGGGCTTTCCTCCCTGCTTGTTTGCCTGGCTTTCCACCCTGCCTGTTTGCCTGGGTTTTCTTCCCTGCCTGTTTGCCTGGGTTTTCTTCCCTGCCTGTTTGCCTGGGCTTTCCTCCCTGCCGGTTTGCCTGGGCTTTCCTCCCTGCCTGTTTGCCTGGGCTTTCCTCCCTGCCTGTTTGCCTGGGCTTTCCTCCCTGCCTGTTTGCCTGGGCTTTCCACCCTGCCTGTTTCCCCTGGGTTTTCCTCCCTGCTGTTTGCCTGGGTTTTCCTCCCTGCCTGTTTGCCTGGGCTTTCCTCTCTGCCTGTTTGCCTAGGCTTTCCACCCCATCTGTTTGCCTGGGCTTTCCTCCCTGCCTGTTTGCCTGGGCTTTCCTCCCTGCCTGTTTGCCTGGGCTTTCCTCCCTGCCTGTTTGCCTGGGCTTTCCTCCCTGCCTTTTGCCGGGGCTTTCCTCCCTGCCTGTTTGCCTGGGCTTTCCTCCCTGCCTGTTTGCCTGGGCTTTCCTCCCTGCCTGTTTGCCTGGGCTTTCCTCCCTGCCTGTTTGCCTGGGCTTTCTTCCCTGCCTGTTTGCCTGGGTTTTCCTCCCTGCCTGTTTGCCTGGGCTTTCCTCCCTGCCTGTTTGCCTGGGCTTTCCTCCCTGCCTGTTTGCTTGGGCTTTCCTCCCTGTCTGTTTGCCTGGGCTTTCCACCCTGCCTGTTTGCCTGGGCTTTCCTCCCTGCCTGTTTGCCTGGGCTTTCCTCCCTGCCTGTTTGCCTGGGTTTTCCTCCCTGCCTGTTTGCCTGGGTTTTCCTCCCTGCCTGTTTGCCTGGGCTTTCCTCCCTGCCTGTTTGCCTGGGCTTTCCTCCCTGCCTGTTTGCCTGGGCTTTCCTCCCTGCCTGTTTGCCTGGGCTTTCCACCCTGCCTGTTTGCCTGGGTTTTCCTCCCTGCCTGTTTGCCTGGGCTTTCCTCCCTGCTGTTTGCCTGGGCTTTCCACCCTGCCTGTTTGCCTGGGCTTTCCACCCTGCCTGTTTGCCTGGGTTTTCCTCCCTGCCTGTTTGCCTGGGCTTTCCTCCCTGCCTGTTTGCCTGGGCTTTCCTCCCTGCCTGTTTGCCTGGGTTTTCCTCCCTGCCTGTTTGCCTGGGCTTTCCTCCCTGCCTGTTTGCGGGGCTTTCCTCCCTGCCTGTTTGCCTGGGCTTTCCTCCCTGCCTGTTTGCCCTGGGCTTTCCCCCCTGCCTGTTTTGCCTGGGCTTTCCACCCTGCCTGTTTTTCTGGGTTTTCCTCCCTGCCTGTTTGCCTGGGCTTTCCTCCCTGCCTGTTTGCCTGGGCTTTCCACCCTGCCTGTTTGCCTGGGCTTTCCACCCTGCCTGTTTGCCTGGGCTTTCCACCCTGCCTGTTTGCCTGGGTTTTCCTCCCTGCCTGTTTGCCTTGGCTTTCCACCCTGCCTGTTTGCCTGGGCTTTCCACCCTGCCTGTTTGCCTGGGCTTTCCACCCTACCTGTTTGCCTGGGTTTTCCTCCCTGCCTGTTTGCCTGGGCTTTCCTCCCTGCCTGTTTGCCTGGGCTTTCCACCCTGCCTGTTTGCCTGGGTTTTCCTCCCTGCCTGTTTGCCTGGGCTTTCCTCCCTGCCTGTTTGCCTGGGTTTTCCCACCCTGCCTGTTTCCCCTGGGCTTTCCACCCTGCCTGTTTGCCTGGGTTTTCCTCCCTGCCTGTTTGCCTGGGCTTTCCACCCTGCCTGTTTGCCTGGGCTTTCCACCCTGCCTGTTTGCCTGGGCTTTCCACCCTGCCTGTTTGCCTGGGTTTTCCTCCCTGCCTGTTTGCCTGGGCTTTCCTCCCTGCCTGTTTGCCTGGGCTTTCCACCCTGCCTGTTTGCCTGGGCTTTCCTCCCTGCCTGTTTGCCTGGGCTTTCCACCCTGCCTGTTTGCCTGGGCTTTCCACCCTGCCTGTTTACCTGGGCTTTCCTCCCTGCCTGTTAACCCTGCCTCCCTGCCTGTTAACCCTGCCTCCCTGCCTGTTAACCCTGCCTCCCTGCCTGTTAACCCTGCCTCCCTGCCTGTTAACCCTGCCTCCCTGCCTGTTAACCCTGCCTCCCTGCCTGTTAACCCTGCCTCCCTGCCTGTTAACCCTGCCTCCCTGCCATCCAATATACCAGACATGACAGCGTGGTGCTTGTGCTGAATGTTTAATGTTCGCTCCCTGTTGAAGTAGTTATCATAAGTAATTATGTGTGTTCTTGTTGAGGCAGCCTTTGCTCTGATTTCAATTGTTAGTGTGTGAGGTGGATAGTGAGGTGACCTATAGTGAGGCCAGTTAGTGAGGCCAGCGACCTCTACCTTCCCTTCCCATATCTTTTATTAATACAAACACATTCATCCTTGTAATTCACACGACACTCAGAACTAGTCACAGTCCACCTGCACGTTACTTAATGACTCTAGCACGTAATATTTCGCCTATAATTTAATGACAAACACCTGCAGTATTTAGAATCAAGGGTTAAAGTACACCCACACGTTCTCTAACACACCACTCTCAGACCAACAGTCACACTACACCACCACCACGTTACCTTTAACACACACCACACTCAGACCAACAGTCACACTACACCACCACCACGTTACCTTTAGCACACACCACACTCAGACCAACAGTCACACTACACCACCACCACGTTACCTTTAACACACCACTCTCAGACCAACAGTCACACTACACCACCACCACGTTACCTTTAACACACACCACACTCAGACAACAGTCCACAAACACCACCACCACGTTACCTTTAACACACCACTCTCAGACAACAGAACACTACACCACCACCACGTTACCTTTTAACACACACACACACTCAGACCAACAGTACACTACACCACCACCACGTTACCTTAACACACACCACACTCAGACCAACAGTCACACTACACCACCACCAGTTTCCCTTTTAACACAACCACACTCAGACCAACAGTAACACTACACCACCACCACGTTACCTTTAACACACACCACACTCAGACCAACAGTCACACTACACCACCACCACGTTACCTTTAACACACACCACACTCAGACCAACAGTCACACTACACCACCACCACGTTACCTTTAACACACCACTCTCAGACCAACAGTCACACTACACCACCACCACGTTACCTTTAACACACACCACACTCAGACCAACAGTAACACTACACCACCATCACGTTACCTTTAACACACACCACACTCAGACCAACAGTCACACTACACCACCACCACGTTACCTTTAACACACCACTCTCAGACCAACAGTCACACTAACACCACCACCACGTTACCTTTAACACACACCACATCAGACCAACAGTAACACTACACCACCACCACGTTACCTTTAACACACACCACACTCAGACCAACAGTCACACTACACCACCACCACGTTACCTTTAACACACACCACACTCAGACCAACAGTCACACTACACCACCACCACGTTACCTTTAACACACACCACACTCAGACCAACAGTCACACTACACCACCACTACGTTACCTTTAACACACACCACACTCAGACCAACAGTCACACTACACCACCACTACGTTACCTTTAACACACACCACACTCAGACCAACAGTCACACTATACACACCATACATTGTTGTCCTCAAAAATTTTCTGTTAGGTCACAGAGGCAAAGTTTGTCAGTTACTAATGCAGATGAAGATGGAAAGTATAACACCAACAGTTACTGTCAAGACACCTCACTCTTCTTGAAGGACTGGAGAACACCATGGCAGCCTCGGTGGTAATATTGATACTTGCTATAGTTTAAGCATTTAGTCTTCTTCATTAGGCACCTTTTTCTGTTTTAGATTTAACTTGTAATTTAAAAACGTAGTAGAGGTGTACTAGGGTACGCCTGTTTGCCCACGGTAATCAGGCCCTTTTTTCACTCAACCACTCACTCATATACCTGTCCAGTCTGTTTTTAAAGTTACTCAAGGTTCTCGCCTCAGTGATGCTAAATGGAATTTTTTTTTAACAACGGTTGTCTTCGGAAAAAAAACACTTTCACCATCATTCCCTCCATCACTGTCTTTCCAGAGGCGCGCTGACACTACAGCTTGGAGATTGTAAAGACACTTGACAGAACGAAATTTTTTACTGGGACAACTTTACCTTTGAAGACAAAGCTTTTAAAGCCTAAAGAAATTAATGGGAACGCCGACAAGTTGTAATTGACGAAGGCAAACACACAGTCATTGAAAGTTTAATGTCCATTTGGTATTGTTGCTTGTGTCTCTACCAACTATAGAAAGTGTAAACCACGGAACGGATGGAGTTTCAACCTATGGCGTGTTATTACGATTTCGTGAGTATAAAGAGTGCATCATAAACACATTTGGGCAAGAGCAGGTGACGAGGAGTCGTGAGGTGTAAACCTGAGTAGGTCACATTTTCATATAGGGTTTGCAGTCCATTCCTAAGTTACGTTGGGTTAGCTGAGGCGAGGTTAGGTTACAACAGATAAAACTATAATTCAAGATAAAAGACGATCAAATAGTCTACCGCAGAGACAAAAAACGGGCAGACACTGCGTGCGGCTCGTGTAAGTTACACGTCATAGTTTAACTGTTCATCCCATCAGTCACCCATTTGACTGTTGTATGCAAGAGTGCCATGTTGTCTGTGGTTGAGGACAGACTGCAGGTGAGGAGGTGTGTGTGTGTGCCGAGGTCTGGGTGATTTTTCTCTGTGGTATGAATGAGATAACATTCCAGGGACTTTTTGTGTTTGTCTTTATCTGAGATAACCGTGTCCGCTCTGCGTCACGTTGTGTGAAGCCGTATTACGATGCAAAACTCAGGCGCTGTTGATGTTATTGGTGCGGCAAGCATATCTGTACGTAAGAACAGGAATAGAGAAACACTGCAGCAAGCGATATTTGTGTCTGAAACACTGCAGCAAGCGATATTTGTGTTTGCATTCACATGTGGACAAGTCCCTGGCCGTCTCTCCCACGTACACCTTATTACAACCGCTACAAGGGATGGCGTAGTTTCCTGCATTATCCCCGAGGCTGGCATTAATTAACCCTCTTGCATCTAGTATTGTTAAATGTGTGGAAAAAGGTACAGTTCAGGGCATTTATTAGAGGAAACGTTTCGCCGCCAATGGCCTCTTCGGTCGTGGAAATAATATAAAATACCGACACTATGGAAAAATAGATATAAATGCATTTGTCTGTTTTTCTTTACTCCTAACGAAACCACTAGTAACAAAAGTCTTCTCTAATAAATGTCCTAATTTGTACATAAGAGTATTTTTCAACATCTTGTCGGTATCACCATGCCATTTTTCAGTGTTAAATATCAGTGGTATATAATACCGAGAAGTTGATAAAGTAGACACGTGCAGCATCTGGGTATTTTTGATGTAGACGTTTCGCCAACCGATGGCTTTATTAGTGCAATACATGGACATAAATGGAAGAGAGTAGATTAGATAATCAGTCCCTCAGGCTAGGAGCAGGTGCTAAGCACAGTAGCCTTGATGAATTCTGCGAGGCCGAGAGTCTGATTGCTTCTACATTCTCCCGTTTATGTCTCTGTATTGTATTGATAAATCCACTGGATGGTGAAAAATCTACATCATGATGATACCCAGATGTTGCTTAAGTGTCTTAATTCAACAACCTAGTGATGTGTTTGACATTGGAGAAGGTGACATTAGCAGTATCATGGAAGTAGGGAAGATTAAACAGCGGTTATTATTGGTATAGACTCTTGGAGTGTTAGTAATGAAGCGTTAATTATTCTGTTTTTTTATATACTTTATGAAG
>NC_069468.1:20814569-20882069 GCF_026875155.1 Cherax quadricarinatus
GGCTTATCTCTCCATTTCTCTCTCATACCCTTTTTCCCCCTCGCCCCCTTTCTCCCTCTCTCTCTCTTCTCTCCCTCTCCCTCTCCTTCTCCCTCTCTCTACCCTTTCCCCTTCCCCCCTCACATTTCTCTCTCCCCCCCTTGGTTTACCCCTCACCCCCATACTCTCCCTCCTCTCTCCCTCTTTCTACCCTTTTCCTCTCTTCTCTCTACTCCCTTTTCTACCCTTTCTCTCTCCTCTCTCTCCCTTTTTTCTACCCTTTCTCTTCCCCCCACACCCCCTCCCTCCTCTAGCCTTCTGTCTGTGGTAAAAAAAAAAAAAAAAAATAGGGTGGCCTTAGAGGACGGAAAACCAGAGATCTTGTAGACGAACCAGGAGGAAAGACTGGGAGTTAGAGCTCCAAAAAAGGGAGGAAGAGGGGAAGGAAGATAGTAGAGCTTGGTAAGAAAATGGAGGAGCGGATCCCTTTAAAGAGTTGCAGGAAGTGGGAAGTACGGGTTTTAGCAGCAGAAGCTAGGATACAGTGCTTAGAAGAGAAACTGCAAACCCTTTTGAAACAGATTAGAGAGACAAATGACAATTCAGGTCAGGCGCAGACAAGGGGAGGTAAGCAACAACGGAGACATGCCGTACACGAAGGCCCCCTATCAGACCCACGTGGGGCCGGGGAAAAGACGATGAGCACACTGAGATCAAACGACAGGTCCGAAGACAATGAAGGAAATTAAAATCAGGCGCAGACAAGGGGATGTAAGCAACAACGGAACATGCCGTACACGAAGGCCCTATCAGACCCACGTGGGCCAGGAAAAGAACGATGAGCACACTAAGATCAAGCGACAGGTCCGAAGACAATGAAGGTTTGTTATATGCAGAGATTCCCTTAACAGCCAACTGCAGTAGCAAGGGACAGCGGGTAAAGGAAAGACATTTCACTGAAATAAAAGTTTCAGATATGACAGGGACTGAAGGCAAGAACATGTCAATGGAAGGAAATAAAAGCCTCAGAGGAAGCAGAGGGAGACTCAGTGGAGGGGGAAAAGGGGCGAGGTCAGTTTTTGTGTACGGCTCCAAGAACCCAAGGGGCCAACTTTGAAAAAATAAAACAGGAGGAGAAAAAAATGATTGAAGGCATCATTGAAAACAATGGGGGAGGGCAAATGACCCAGGGACAAATTTTCAGAGAATTGGGTGTTTTGCGAGTGGAAGGATAGGGCCCTGTCAGAGTAACTTTCCAAGGGAAAGAATCAGTTCGAAACCAGGATTCGCAAGAGAAAGCAAGACTGAGGGACAAAGAGGGGTCCCAGAGAGTATACCTCGACCGCGACAGAACACAAGAAGAAAGGACTACACTGAAAAGAGGGTACAAAGACGCAAGGAGGAACGAAAGCAATGAAAATAGCAGGACCCAGACACAGGAGGAAGGGCAAACACACCCCACAGAATCTCCCACCAAAAGACTCCACCCGCGACATTCCCCAACGAACGAGCACCTAACTACAACCCACTCACTGTTCCCTCTGCCACCACACCCCCATATCACAAACCTCACCCCAACAGCTGTCCCTTATGGGCATTCTGCCCCCACCCCCATCAACACAAACCCCACCTACACCCAGCCCCATATAGGCCCCCCCCAAAGGCTCTCGCTCCCCCCAACCCCAATATACTTGCAATGACCACAATGAAGAAAAGAAACTAAAGGTTTGGAAACACAAACGCGGATGAATAACGAATAAACATGAGGGAGTGGAATGAAAGAACCCAGTGAAAAATCCCCAGACTCATAGCAGTCACAGAAACAAAACTCGCTGAACAATAACAGACCACAATCTTCCCAACGGGATATCAATCCTGAGGAAAGATAGAAGGAGTAAAAGGGGAGGGGTTGCACTGCCATAAAACACCAATGGGATTTGAGGAAATGAAGGCATGGACATGATTGGAGAAAGAGACTACATTGTAGGTACAATTCAGTCCGGAGAACAAAAGTAGTCATTGGAGTGATGTATAACCCACCACAGAACTGCAGGAGGCCAAGAGAGGAGTACGAAGAAAACAACAGGGTATGGACACACTGGCTGAGGTGGCAAGAAGAGCTCACTCGAGCAGAGCAAATTTACTGGTAATGGGCGATTTCAACCACAGGGAGATCGACTGGGAAAACCTGGAGCCACAGGGGGGTCCCGAAACATGGAGAGCCAAGATGATGGATGTGGTACTTGAAAACCTCATGCATCAACAGGGTCAGGGACACAACCAGAGAGAGAGGGGAGGATGAGCCAGAAAGACTGGATCTTTGTTCACCCTGAGCAGTTCAACATTGAGGACATCACTTACAAGGCCCCTTGGGAGCTAGCGATCATGTGGTTCTGAGTTTTGATATTAGTAGAGTTACAAGTGGAGAAGGTAACAGAAACTGAAGGGGACAGGCCAAACTATAAAAGGGGGGACTCCACAGGTATGAGAAACTTCCTGCAGGGGGTTCAGTGGACAGAGAAATGGTAGGAAAATCAGTAAACGAGATGATGGAATAGTGGCAACAAAGTGCAAGGAGGCAGAGGAAATTTTTGTTTCCCAAGGGAAACAGAAATAATAGGAAGACCCAAAACGAGTCCTTGGTTTACCCGAAGGTGTAGGGAGGCAAAAACTAAGTGCAACAGAGAATGGAAAAGGTACAGGAGCATAGGACCCAGGAAAACAAGGAGATTAGTAAAGAGCCAAAACGATATGCGCAGATAAGGAGGAGGCCCAGCGACAGTATGAAAACGACATAGCATCGAAAGTCATAATCTGACCCGAAACTGCGTATAGCCACATTAAGGAGGAAGACAACAGTCAAGGACCAGGGTGAAAAAGGCTGAGGAAAGAAGGTGGAGAACTCACAAGAAACGATCAAGAGGTATGGAGGAGCTCAACACGAGATTAAGGAAGTATTTACAGTAGAGACAGGAAGGACTCTGGGGGGACAGACAAGATGGGGACACCAACAAGGAAAAACACCAACAAGTGTTGGACGACATACATACAGATGAGGAGGGGGGTGAAGAAACTGCTAAGGGGCATCGATACCTCAAAGGCAAAGGGACCGGACAACATCTCTCCGTGGGTCCTTTGAGAGGGAGCAGATAGTTGTGCGTACCACTTACCACAATCTTCAACACATCCCTGGAAAAATGGGCAACTACCTGAGGTATGGAAGACGGCAAATGTAGTTCCCATTTTCAAAAAAGGAGACAGAAAAGGCACAAACTATAGACCGGGGTGATTGACGTGTATAGTAAGCAAAATTATGGAGAAGATTATCAGGGAGAGTGGGGGAGCACCTGGAGCGGGAAAAGGATATAAAAAGCCAACCAGCAAAGGATTCACGGAAGGCAAATCCTGTGTCACAAACCTTCTGGGGTTTTATGATAAAATAACAGAAGTAAGACAAGAGAGAGAGGGTGGGTTATTGCATCTTCTTGGACTGCAAGAAGGCCTTTGACACAGTTCCCCACAAGAGATTAGTGCAGAAGCTAGAAACATCAGGCGCATATAACAGGAAGGGCACTGCAATGGATCAGAGAATACCTGACAGGGAGGCAACAACGATTTATGGTAGTAATGATGTATCACAGTGGGCACCTGTGACGAGCGGGGGCCCACAGGGGTCCGTCCTAGGACCATGCTATTTTTGGTATATGTAACGACATGACGGAAGGTTAGACTCAGAAGTGTCCCTGTTTGCAGATGATGTGAAGTTAATGAGGAGAATTAAATTGATGAGGACCAAAGGGAGGACTTCAAAGAGACCTGGACAGACTGGACACCTGTCCAGCAATGGCTTTTCGAATTTAATCCTGCCAAAGCAAAGTCATGAAGATAGGGAAGGGCACAGAAGACCACAGACAGAGTAAGGCTAGGGGCCAAAGACTGCCAAACCTCACTCAAGGAGAAAGATCTTGGGTGAGTATAACACCGAGCATGTCTCCGGAAGCACACATCAATCAGATAACTTTCTGCAGCATATGGGCGCCTGGCAAACCTGAGAACAGCATTCCGATAACCTTAGTAAGGAATCATTCAAGACACTGTACACCGTGTATGTCAGGCCCATACTGGAGTATGCAGCACCTGTTTGGAACCCGCACTTGATAAAACACGTCAAGAAACTAGAGAAAGTTTCAAAGGGTTTGCAACAAGGTTAATTCAGAGCTAAGGGGAATGTCCTATGAGAAAGATTAAAGGGGAAAACGGCCTGACGACACTGGGACAGGGGGGTCAGGGAACATGATAAAAGACATATAAAAATACGCGTGGAATAGACAAGGTGGACCAGGACAGGATGTTCCAGGGAGGGGACACAGAAACAAGAGGCCACAATTGGAAATTGAAAACACAAATGAGTCAGAGAGATAGTAGGGAAATATTCTTCAGTCATAGAGTTGTAAGGCAGTGGAATAGCCTAGAAAATGACGTAGTGGAGGCAGGAACCATACACAGTTTTAAGACGAGGTTTGATAAAGCTCATGGAGCGGGGAGAGAGAGGGCCTAGTAGCAACCGGTGAAGAGGCGGGGCCAGGAGCTAGGACTCGACCCCTGCAAACCACAATAGGTGAGTACAAATAGGTGAGCACACACACACCACACAAAACCAACAAAAACCCACACACACAACACACACACACACACAATCCACACACACACCACACAAGCACCAAATCGCTCAAAAGCTTTGAGGTGTGTCTGTCAGCCTGCTTGACAGATCATCGGAAGCGCCCCTTCACGACCTTGCTCAGGCTGTCTCTTCCACCGGCCTTCCAGCTCGACTCCAAAAATTAATTAAAAAAGTATGCGGCCTTCTCCCTCTTTCTCTCTCTCTTGGGGCTCGACTTCCTATTGGCTAAGGGGATGACCAATCATACGGAGCCGCGCCCGCCACCCAGGAATTTACGGCACGATCGAAATTCTGCGAGTCAATGGAAGCAGACAAAGCGTTCCCACAAGACCTTGATGGCCGAATTGCTCGGAGAATCTCAGTTTGAAATCGACCATAAAGTGGTATTAAATGCAATATTGTATTCTCGGATAGGAGAGGATATAGAGAAGAGTGATGGGGCGTGCCTGCATATGGATGGAGCCGGGATGGGGTATCGTAATTTCGGTGCGGCTCGAGATGGCCCCGCAGCGAACCGTCGAACCTGAAGCAATTGGTCCATTCTCGGGTTGCGTGGATAAACCCACGAAGCATAGAGGGCACTTGGGGCGAAAGAGAAGCGGGGAGAAGACCAGAACAGGGAGGGGAGGTAAGATGAGAAGGATCAGGAAGGGAGAAGAGGACAATGAGGGAAGAAGAGTAGGATAAGGTAATAGATTTATTTTTCACAAGGAAAGAGGAAGTAGGAAACAGTAAAGGCATGGAGCCAAACACTTCGAAAGAAAATATTATTATTATTATTATTATTTCATGGTGAAGCTCTAAATCCGTAAGGGATCATACAGCGTCTGGAGAACGGAAGGTAATCAGGCTTGATCCAGAGAAAAGAGAGATGGTAGCTTCAGTTCAGGGGATCAACTCACCCACTTCAATGAGTTCGAGGGAGGATCCCTCAACGACAGGGATTTGACAAGTTGTCATCAGCCAGAACTTCCATCAGTCATGTCTCCAGCAATTAATAGGGCGATGCTGAAGTTGTTGTACGAGGTTAAGAACGAGTGAAAAGTTGTTTGCTAAAAGATGGAGAGGAAATACTTACGAGCAAGACTTTGGTATTTTCACTCCCGAAACGTTTCACCTGTACAACAGTTTTTTAAATCGAATATTGGAGAATACAATATTGTAGGCGGTAGAAGAGTTAGGGTTACACATGTGTCTTAGTGTATTAGTGTTATACATATGTTAAACATGCGTCTTGTTGTCGATATTATATACGGTCAGTAATATTGCTATGGCAACACCAGGAAGGAAGATCAAAGTGCCATTGGCGACGGATACCTGGAGTATACCTGGAGAGGGTTTCGGGTGTCAACGACCCCGCGGACCAGTCAGTGACCAGGCCTCAACGGATAACATATTTTGGGAAGGGACAGGACTGCTTTCTTATTTTTTTTTTTTTTTTGCATATTTATATACTTTTTTACTAACTGTGGTATGGTGACATATTGGTCCCAGTGTATCTCTGTTATTGCTCCGTCTATAAATCACATTGATTGTCCGCTCTGCCACCTTCTATCCACACACACACACACACAGCGTCTGCATGCTTGTTGTATAAGTAAATTATTTTAATTATTATTTTTTTACGAAGTCTGGTATATAAACCAGCTCACAAAAACGCTTGACTTTGGAGATAGTTAAAGGTCAGGTCTTACCGGTGCCACACCTGATATGGCTCATGTATTTGTGTTTCGCGTTCCACGGGAAATATGACAAACAATAATTTAGAAAAAAAATCTGTGCATTCATTTGTGCCATTCGAATATGAATTAAAATTCATTCTCTCTCTCTCTCTCTCTCTCTCTCTCTCTCTCTCTCTCTCTCTCTCTCTCTCTTTCTTTCTACTGCTAAATAACACTGCGTTCCTGGAAACCTTGTTTAGGTAATTCTAGTTAAGAACATTTTGTCTGACGTCAGACTCCCGCTGCGTCGTAAAGAACTGTAATAATTGTGTTTATTTTAACCTCTAGCCTTGCAAGGGGAGGTGGAGGTTCAGGAGTGAACCTGTGTGTCTCATGTCCTGTGAACCTGCGTGTCTCATGTCCTGTGAACCTGCGTGTCTCATGTCCTGTGAACCTGCGTGTCTCATGTCCTGTGAACCTGCGTGTCTCATGTCCTGTGAACCTGCGTGTCTCATGTCCTGTGAACCTGCGTGTCTCATGTCCTGTGAACCTGCGTGTCTCATGTCCTGTGAACCTGCGTGTCTCATGTCCTGTGAACCTGCTTGTCGCATGTCCTGTGAACCTGCGTGTCTCATGTCCTGTGAACCTGCGTGTTGCATGTCCTGTGAACCTGCGTGTCTCATGTCCTGTGAACCTGCGTGTCTCATGTCCTGTGAACCTCCTTGTCGCATTTCCTGTGAACCTGCTTGTCTCATGTCCTGTGAACCTGCGTGTCTCATGTCCTGTGAACCTGCGTGTCGCATGTCCTGTGAACCTGCGTGTCGCATGTCATGTGAACCTGCGTGTCGCATGTCCTGTGAACCTGCGTGTCTCATGTCCTGTGAACCTGCGTGTCTCATGTCCTGTGAACCTGCGTGTCTCATGTCCTATGAACCTGCGTGTCGCATGTCCTATGAACCTGCGTGTCGCATGTCCTGTGAACCTGCGTGTCTCATGTCCTGTGAACCTGCCTGTCGCATGTCCTGTGAACCTGCGTGTCTCATGTCCTGTGAACCTGCGTGTCTCATGTCCTGTGAACCTGCGTGTCTCATGTCCTGTGAACCTGCGTGTCTCATGTCCTGTGAACCTGCGTGTCGCATGCGCTGTGAACCTGCGTGTCGCATGCCCTGTGAACCTGCGTGTTGCATGTCCTATGAACTTGCGTGTCTCCTGTCCTGTGAACCTGCGTGTCTCGTGTCCTGTGAACCTGCGTGTCTCATGTCCTGTGAACCTGCGTGTCTCATGCGCTGTGAACCTGCGTGTTGCATGTCCTATGAGCCTGCGTGTTGCATGTCCTGTGAACCTGCGTGTCTCGTGTCCTGTGAACCTGCGTGTCGCATGCCCTGTGAACCTGCGTGTCTCATGCCCTGTGAACCTGCGTGTCTCATGTCCTGTGAACCTGCGTGTCTCATGCGCTGTGAACCTGCGTGTCTCATGTCCTGTGAACCTGCTTGTTGCATGTCCTGTGAACTTGCGTGTTGCATGTCCTGTGAACTTGCGTGTTGCATGTCCTGTGAACTTGCGTGTTGCATGTCCTGTGAACCTGCGTGTTGCATGCCCTGTGAACCTGCGTGTTGCATGCCCTGTGAACCTGGGTGTTGCATGTCCTGTGAACCTGCGTGTTGCATGTCCTGTGAACTTGCGTGTTGCATGTCCTGTGAACCTGCGTGTTGCATGTCCTGTGAACCTGCGTGTTGCATGTCCTGTGAACCTGCGTGTTGCATGTCCTGTGAACCTGCGTGTTGCATGTCCTGTGAACCTGCGTGTTGCATGTCCTGTGAACTTGCGTGTTGCATGTCCTGTGAACTTGCGTGTTGCATATCCTGTGAACTTGCGTGTTGCATGTCCTGTGAACCTGCGTGTTGCATGTCCTGTGAACCTGCGTGTTGCATGTCCTGTGAACCTGCGTGTTGCATGTCCTGTGAACCTGCGTGTTACATGTCCTGTGAACCTGCGTGTTGCATGTCCTGTGAACCTGCGTGTTGCATGTCCTGTGAACTTGCGTGTTGCATGTCCTGTGAACTTGCGTGTTGCATGCCCTGTGAACCTGTGTGTTGCATGTCCTGTGAACCTGCGTGTTGCATGTCCTGTGAACCTGCGTGTTGCATGCCCTGTGAACCTGCGTGTTGCATGCCCTGTGAACCTGAGTGTTGCATGTCCTGTGAACCTGCGTGTTGCATGCCCTGTGAACCTGCGTGTTGCATGCCCTGTGAACCTGCGTGTTGCATGTCCTGTGAAGCTTGTAGCTACCATCAATATACTTTTTACGGTAGGTGAGTCTTCCTACTTCGGCGACGTATCAAGTGAGACACAAACGAACTCACATGCAAGTGATAAGTACACAAATCATTATTTGTGTACATTATAATCTACACATCGGAGAGAGAAGCTTATGACGACGTTACGGTCCGACTTGAACCATTTACTAATAATGTATATTTCGGTGTCACATTGAGGGACATTTTCTGCAAAAACTGATGTAAGAGAAAATTGTTTTCTTCATAAGCGGAACTTGCAATGAAAGGCAGAAGGTTCGTTCCATGGTGCTCATTACTGTTTTCTTCGCCATTTTTGCTTCATTTTATCGTCATTTTCTAGTTCCTGGTACCTTAGTCTCTTTGAGCGGCTTTAAATAGACTTAAGCTAGAGCTTATCACTACCTCATGGGTGTGAGATTCGTCGATAAACACTGGCATTTGTAGTCACAATGCGAGTCATTCTTCCCTTCTAATATTTAGAACTGTATCTAGATGAATGAATGTTCCTGAGTTTGTATGTTCTAGTTTTAAGAATTGCTTGCCATGGGTTCGAACACTACCGTTTTCTGAGTGGCTCACAACCCTATTATTACAGTTTTAGCAAGTCTCTCCATGCGAATATATGCCGTTGCTCACTGTTAAGCTAAACAGTTGCTAGCAATAGAGTTGTTAAAGACTTCCTTCTTTTATCAATATGCCATGGCAAGTAAATTTATATAGGCACAGTTACACATAATTACAATTATCACAGTATAAATTATCATAATATAAATTACCTAAGATAAACCAGAAAAGTCCAAGTGACAAATATCCACTGGGAACCTCCAGTTACATCCTCGGTGAACATTAAAATGGTATAAAATACCGACAGATTGTTAGGTAAGACACATATGCAACAGTTAGGTATCTTTATTTTGAAACGTTTCGCCTACACAGTAGGCTTCTTCAGTCGAGTACAGAAAAGTTGATAGAAGCAGAAGATACTTGAAGACGATGTAATCAGTCCATCACCCTTAAAGTTTTGAGGTGGTCAGTCCCTCAGTCTGGAGAAGAGCATTGTTCCGTTGTCTGAAACAATATGAAATTGAAGTGACAGAATCGGGCCTTATATAGTGCCAGGAGGTGAGACGTAGGTTGATTGGGAGGGGGAGGTCTTTCTCAAACCCAGCCGTTCTTCCCCTAGTAGAGGTTGTCGAAGTAGATTGGTCTGTACCAAGATACCCTTTTGTTGCAGTGTCTGACAGAAGAACATTAAAATGGTATAAAATACCGACAGATTGTTAGGTAAGACACATATGCAACAGTTAGGTATCTTTATTTTGAAACGTTTCGCCTACACAGTAGGTCTCTTCAGTCGAGTACAGAAAAGTTTATAGAAGCAGAAGATACTTGAAGACGATGTAATCAGTCCATCACCCTTAAAGTTTTGAGGTGGTCGTCCCCCAGTCTGGAGAAGAGGGATTGTTCCGTTGTCTGAAACAATATGAAATTGAAGTGACAGAATCGGGCCTTATATAGTGCCAGGAGGTGAGACGTAGGTTGATTTGGGAGGGCAGGTCCTTCTCAAACCCAGCCGTTCTCACTAGTAGAGGTTGTCGAAGTAGATGGTCTGTACCAAGATACCCTTGTGTTGCAGTGTCTGACAGAATGAACATTAAAATGGTATAAAATACCGACAGATTGTTAGGTAAGACACATATGCAACAGTTAGGTATCTTTATTTTGAAACGTTTCGCCTACACAGTAGGCTTCTTCAGTCGAGTACAGAAAAGTTGATAGAAGCAGAAGATACTTGAAGACGATGTAATCAGTCCATCACCCTTAAAGTTTTGAGGTGGTCAGTATCTCAGTCTGGAGAAGAGCATTGTTCCGTTGTCTGAAACAATATGAAATTGAAGTGACAGAATCGGGCCTTATATAGTGCCAGGAGGTGAGACGTAGGTTGATTTGGGAGGGCAGGTCCTTCTCAAACCCAGCCGTTCTCACTAGTAGAGGTTGTCGAAGTAGATGGTCTGTACCAAGATACCCTTGTGTTGCAGTGTCTGACAGAATGAACATTAAAATGGTATAAAATACCGACAGATTGTTAGGTAAGACACATATGCAACAGTTAGGTATCTTTATTTTGAAACGTTTCGCCTACACAGTAGGCTTCATCAGTCGAGTACAGAAAAGTTGATTGAAGCAGAAGATACTTGAAGACGATGTAATCAGTCCATCACCCTTAAAGTTTTGAGGTGGTCAGTCCCTCAGTCTGGAGAAGAGCATTGTTCCGTTGTCTGAAACAATATGAAATTGAAGTGACAGAATCGGGCCTTAAATAGTGCCAGGAGGTGAGACGTAGGTTGATTTGGGAGGGCAGGTCCTTCTCAAACCCAGCCGTTCTCACTAGTAGAGGTTGTCGAAGTAGATGGTCTGTACCAAGATACCCTTGTGTTGCAGTGTCTGACAGAATGAACATTAAAATGGTATAAAATACCGACAGATTGTTAGGTAAGACACATATGCAACAGTTAGGTATCTTTATTTTGACCTCTACTAGTGAGAACGGCTGGGTTTGAGAGGGACCTGCCCTCCCAAAGCAACCTACGTCTCATCTCCTGGCACTATATAAGGCCCGATTCTGTCACTTCAATTTCATATTGTTTCAGACAACGGAACAATGCTCTTCTCCAGACTGAGGGACTGACCACCTCAAAACTTTAAGGGTGATGGACTGATTACATCGTCTTCAAGTATCTTCTGCTTCTATCAACTTTTCTGTACTCGACTGAAGAAGCCTACTGTGTAGGCGAAACGTTTCAAAATAAAGATACCTAACTGTTGCCTATGTGTCTTACCTAACAATCTGTCGGTATTTTATACCATTTTAATGTTCATTCTGTCAGACACTGCAACACAAGGGTATCTTGGTACAGACCATCTACTTCGACAACCTCTACTAGTGAGAACGGCTGGGTTTGAGAAGGACCTGCCCTCCCAAATCAACCTACGTCTCACCTCCTGGCACTATATAAGGCCCGATTCTGTCACTTCAATTTCATATTGTTTCAGACAACGGAACAATGCTCTTCTCCAGACTGAGGGCCTGACCACCTCAAAACTTTAAGGGTGATGGACTGATTACATCGTCTTCAAGTATCTTCTGCTTCTATCAACTTTTCTGTACTCGACTGAAGAAGCCTACTGTGTAGGCGAAACGTTTCAAAATAAAGATACCTAACTGTTGCATATGTGTCTTACCTAACAATCTGTCGGTATTTTATACCATTTTAATGTTCATTCTGTCAGACACTGCAACACAAGGGTATCTTGGTACAGACCATCTACTTCGACAACCTCTACTAGTGAGAACGGCTGGGTTTGAGAAGGACCTGCCCTCCCAAATCAACCTACGTCTCACCTCCTGGCACTATATAAGGCCCGATTCTGTCACTTCAATTTCATATTGTTTCAGACAACGGAACAATGCTCTTCTCCAGACTGAGGGACTGACCACCTCAAAACTTTAAGGGTGATGGACTGATTACATCGTCTTCAAGTATCTTCTGCTTCTATCAACTTTTCTGTACTCGACTGAAGAAGCCTACTGTGTAGGCGAAACGTTTCAAAATAAAGATACCTAACTGTTGCATATGTGTCTTACCTAACAATCTGTCGGTATTTTATACCATTTTAATGTTCATTCTGTCAGACACTGCAACACAAGGGTATCTTGGTACAGACCATCTACTTCGACAACCTCTACTAGTGAGAACGGCTGGGTTTGAGAAGGACCTGCCCTCCCAAATCAACCTACGTCTCACCTCCTGGCACTATATAAGGCCCGATTCTGTCACTTCAATTTCATATGGTTTCAGACAACGAACAATGCTCTTCTCCAGACTGAGGGACTGACCACCTCAAAACTTTAAGGTGATGGACTGATTACATCGTCTTCAAGTATCTTTCGCTTCTATCAACTTTTCTGTACTCGACTGAAGAAGCCTACTGTGTAGGCGAAACGTTTCAAAATAAAGATACCTAACTGTTGCATATGTGTCTTACCTAACAATCTGTCGGTATTTATACCATTTTAATGTTCATTCTGTCAGACACTGCAACACAAGGGTATCTTGGTACAGACCATCTACTTCGACAACCTCTACTAGTGAGAACGGCTGGGTTTGAGAAGGACCTGCCCTCCCAAATCAACCTACGTCTCACCTCCTGGCACTATATAAGGCCCGATTCTGTCACTTCAATTTCATATTGTTTCAGACAACGGAACAAATGCTCTTCTCCAGACTGAGGGCCTGACCACCTCAAAACTTTAAGGGTGATGGACTGATTACATCGTCTTCAAGTATCTTCTGCTTCTATCAACTTTTCTGTACTCGACTGAAGAAGCCTACTGTGTAGGCGAAACGTTTCAAAATAAAGATACCTAACTGTTGCATATGTGTCTTACCTAACAATCTGTCGGTATTTTATACCATTTTAATGTTCATTCTGTCAGACACTGCAACACAAGGGTATCTTGGTACAGACCATCTACTTCGACAACCTCTACTAGTGAGAACGGCTGGGTTTGAGAAGGACCTGCCCTCCCAATCAACCTACGTCTCACCTCCTGGCACTATATAAGGCCCGATTCTGTCACTTCAATTTCATATTGTTTCAGACAACGGAACAATGCTCTTCTCCAGACTGAGGGCCTGACCACCTCAAAACTTTAAGGGTGATGGACTGATTACATCGTCTTCAAGTATCTTCTGCTTCTATCAACTTTTCTGTACTCGACTGAAGAAGCCTACTGTGTAGCGAAACGTTTCAAAATAAAGATACCTAACTGTTGCATATGTGTCTTACCTAACAATCTGTCGGTATTTTATACCATTTTAAGTTCATTCTGTCAGACACTGCAACACAAGGGTATCTTGGTACAGACCATCTACTTCGACAACCTCTACTAGTGAGAACGGCTGGGTTTGAGAAGGACCTGCCCTCCCAAATCAACCTACGTCTCACCTCCTGGCACTATATAAGGCCCGATTCTGTCACTTCAATTTCATATTGTTTCAGACAACGGAACAATGCTCTTCTCCAGACTGAGGGACTGACCACCTCAAAACTTTAAGGGTGATGGACTGATTACAATCGTCTTCAAGTATATCTTCTGCTTCTATCAACTTTTCTGTACTCGACTGAAGAAGCCTACTGTGTAGGCGAAACGTTTCAAAATAAAGATACCTAACTGTTGCATATGTGTCTTACCTAACAATCTGTCGGTATTTTATACCATTTTAATGTTCATTCTGTCAGACACTGCAACACAAGGGTATCTTGGTACAGACCATCTACTTCGACAACCTCTACTAGTGAGAACGGCTGGGTTTGAGAAGGACCTGCCCTCCAAATCAACCTACGTCTCACCTCCTGGCACTATATAAGGCCCGATTCTGTCACTTCAATTTCATATGGTTTCAGAACAACGGAACAATGCTCTTCTCCAGACTGAGGGACTGACCACCTCAAAACTTTAAGGGTGATGGACTGATTACATCGTCTTCAAGTATCTTCTGCTTCTATCAACTTTTCTGTACTCGACTGAAGAAGCCTACTGTGTAGGCGAAACGTTTCAAAATAAAGATACCTAACTGTTGCATATAGTGTCTTACCTAACAATCTGTCGGTATTTTTATACCATTTTAATGTTCATTCTGTCAGACACTGCAACACAAGGGTATCTTGGTACAGACCATCTACTTCGACAACCTCTACTAGTGAGAACGGCTGGTTTGAGAAGGACCTGCCCTCCCAAATCAACCTACGTCTCACCTCCTGGCACTATATAAGGCCGATTCTGTCACTTCAATTTCATATTGTTTCAGACAACGGAACAATGCTCTTCTCCAGACTGAGGGCCTGACCACCTCAAAACTTTAAGGGTGATGGACTGATTACATCGTCCTTCAAGTATCTTCTGCTTCTATCAACTTTTCTGTACTCGACTGAAGAAGCCTACTGTGTAGGCGAAACGTTTCAAATAAAGATACCTAACTGTTGCATATGTGTCTTACCTAACAATCTGTCGGTATTTTATACCATTTTAATGTTCATTCTGTCAGACAACTGCAACACAAGGGTATCTTGGTACAGACCATCTACTTCGACAACCTCTACTAGTGAGAACGGCTGGGTTTGAGAAGGACCTGCCCTCCCAAATCAACCTACGTCTCACCTCCTGGCACTATATAAGGCCCGATTCTGTCACATTCAATTTCATATTGTTTCAGACAACGGAACAATGCTCTTCTCCAGACTGGAGGACTGACCACCTCAAAACTTTAAGGGTGATGGACTGATTACATCGTCTTCAAGTATCTTCTGCTTCTATCAACTTTTCTGTACTCGACTGAAGAAGCCTACTGTGTAGGCGAAACGTTTCAAATAAAGATACCTAACTGTTGCATATGTGTCTTACCTAACAATCTGTCGGTATTTTATACCATTTTAATGTTCATTCTGTCAGACACTGCAACACAAGGGTATCTTGTATCAGACCATCTACTTCGACAACCTCTACTAGTGAGAACGGCTGGGTTTGAGAAGGACCTGCCCTCCCAAATCAACCTACGTCTCACCTCCTGGCACTATATAAGGCCCGATTCTGTCACTTCAATTTCATATGGTTTCAGACAACGGAACAATGCTCTTCTCCAGACTGAGGGACTGACCACCTCAAAACTTTAAGGGTGATGGACTGATTACATCGTCTTCAAGTATCTTCTGCTTCTATCAACTTTTCTGTACTCGACTGAAGAAGCCTACTGTGTAGGCGAAACGTTTCAAAATAAAGATACCTAACTGTTTGCATATGTGTCTTACCTAACAATCTGTCGGTATTTTATACCATTTTAATGTTCATTCTGTCAGACACTGCAACACAAGGGTATCTTGGTACAGACCATCTACTTCGACAACCTCTACTAGTGAGAACGGCTGGGTTTGAGAAGGACCTGCCCTCCCAAATCAACCTACGTCTCACCTCCTGGCACTATATAAGGCCCGATTCTGTCACTTCAATTTCATATTGTTTCAGACAACGGAACAATGCTCTTCTCCAGACTGAGGGCCTGACCACCTCAAAACTTTAAGGGTGATGGACTGATTACATCGTCTTCAAGTATCTTCTGCTTCTATCAACTTTTCTGTACTCGACTAGAAGAAGGCTACTGTGTAGGCGAAACGTTTCAAAATAAAGATACCTAACTGTTGCATATGTGTCTTACCTAACAATCTGTCGGTATTTTATACCATTTTAATGTTCATTCTGTCAGACACTGCAACACAAGGGTATCTTGGTACAGACCATCTACTTCGACAACCTCTACTAGTGAGAACGGCTGGGTTTGAGAAGGACCTGCCCTCCCAAATCAACCTACGTCTCACCTCCTGGCACTATATAAGGCCCGATTCTGTCACTTCAATTTCATATTGTTTCAGACAACGGAACAATGCTCTTCTCCAGACTGAGGGACTGACCACCTCAAAACTTTAAGGGTGATGGACTGATTACATCGTCTTCAAGTATCTTCTGCTTCTATCAACTTTTCTGTACTCGACTGGAAGAAGCCTACTGTGTAGGCGAAACGTTTCAAAATAAAGATACCTAACTGTTTGCATATGTGTCTTACCTAACAATCTGTCGGTATTTTATACCATTTTAATGTTCATTCTGTCAGACACTGCAACACAAGGGTATCTTGGTACAGACCATCTACTTCGACAACCTCTACTAGTGAGAACGGCTTGGGTTTTGAGAAGGACCTGCCTCCCAAATCAACCTACGTCTCACCTCCTGGCACTATATAAGGCCCGATTCTGTCACTTCAATTTCATATGGTTTCAGACAACGGAACAATGCTCTTCTCCAGACTGAGGGACTGACCACCTCAAAACTTTAAGGGTGATGGACTGATTACATCGTCTTCAAGTATCTTCTGCTTCTATCAACTTTTCTGTACTCGACTGAAGAAGCCTACTGTGTAGGCGAAACGTTTCAAAATAAAGATACCTAACTGTTGCATATGTGTCTTACCTACATCCTTGGTATTGCTGTCAGACATTATTTATATAAATGACATAAATACCGGCAACCTGATGAGTAAGGTATATGTGCAATACTTGGTATCTGGTAAAGTATTACATAGTCTCTTACACCAACTGAATACCTTGTGAGGAATATACCTACTGCTGAATACCTTGTGAGGGGGGTATACCAACTGCTGAATACCTTGTGAGGGGGGTATACCAACTGCTGAATATCTTGTGAGGGAGGTATACCAACTGCTGAATATCTTGTGAGGGGGTATACCAACTGCTGAATACCTTGTGAGGGATATACCAACTGCTGAATACCTTGTGAGGGGGTATACCAACTGCTGAATACCTTGTGAGAGGGTATACCAACTGCTGAATACCTTGTGAGAGGGTATACCAACTGCTGAATACCTTGTGAGGCGGGTATACCAACTGCTGAATATCTTGTGAGGGATATACCATCTGCTGAATACCTTGTGAGAGGGTATACAAACTGCTGAATACCTTGTGAGGGGGTATACCAACTGCTGAATACCTTGAGGGGGTATACCAACTGCTGAATACCTTGAGGGGGTATACCAACTGCTGAATACCTTGAGGGGGTATACCAACTGCTGAATATCTTGTGAGGGGGTATACCAACTGATGAATACCTTGTGAGGGGGATATACCAACTGATGAATACCTTGTGAGGGGGTATACCAACTGCTGAATACCTTGTGAGGGGGTATACCAACTGCTGAATACCTTGTGAGGGAGGTATACCAACTACTGAATACCTTGTGAGGGGAGTATACCAACTGCTGAATACCTTGTGAGGGGAGTATACCAACTTTTGAGTACCTTGTGAGGAATATTTATAGTGTGAGGTAGTTTGTGAGTCAGCAGAATGATTTATTAACAATAAAATTCGCTCGTGTTTTTCTTAGTTTCAACTTCCTTACAGTTCACTACATTTACAGATAAAAAAAAATGTATTTTGAAGGCTAGATGAAAATTTGGTTAAGAGTTATCTTTGATCTTTTCCTGAATATACAGAGGAGCTGTGCATCATGATGCAAGATCACGGCTTATTCTTGAGAATATCGCTCAGACGTGGATGTGTATGAGATGATGGTTAAGTTGAACAACGTACAACATACATTATGCAACATACTGACATGTTTAGTTCTTGTTGGTATTAGCATCCTGCCTCCGTCCTGCTTGGGTCATCAAGAGGTCATCAGAGAAGCGTTCCAGATCAAAGGTCCATGTTGGCTTCCTTTGGGTACCCAGTGAAGTGGCTGAGCCGGTAAATGTGGCCATTAACATCTAATGAGATGGTCCCTTGAAAGTGCTCTCTTGTAAGCTGTGGAATGTTTCTCAGACACCTGCGGTGCTTAGCCCTCTCTAAAATACTTTGTACCACACATTGCAAGAATTCAACACTGTCTCCATATGTTAAACACAAATTACCTACGTATTATCTAACCAGGAGGAAAAAAGTGTTAACGACTCTACAATTGTTTCCAAGTTGTGTGTGTGTTGTACTTACCTATTTGTGGTTGCACGGGTCGAGTCACAGCTCCTGGCCCTCGCCTCTTCGCTCGTCGCTACTATGTCCACACTCCCCCTGCACTCTCCTGATTGTTCCACTTCCTGACAACTCCGAGTGAAGAAATACTTCCTAACATCCGTGTGTCTTAGTGTGTGACCGTGCACACGTTAGTGTTTGTGTATGTATATATTTATATTTACCGTAAAGCTTGCTCAGTAACGAAGTACAGGGAAATAATTTCAAGTATAGACCGACAGTAATGGAACTGTAATTACCAACTCAATAATCATGGATTCTATGACTTTTAGTCTACGTCACACGTCGTTCTACTAATTTTTTCCATTGTAAAAAAAGTTTAGACTCCTGTAATTTCTTTGACCTACAACGACTGAGTAACTGACAAATCCATTAGCACCATTATTGTAATAGTGATAGTACCGACTGGAAGATGAATAAGACAGAAGTACAACACACCAGTCAGAGGAAATACTGCAAGAAACCTAACATGTACTGAGTTTGTGCTTATTTGCGATTCTATGTAGGCCAAGGCTAGGGTACTGAATGGCAGGTCTGGCAGTGACAACACCGTTGATGTTGTCGTTGACCCTTCCACCTACTCTAACAACAACAGTTTTTTACGCTGTCCTGTTGTCAGACGTTTATCTAATTTGGTTATTGGCGATTAAGCGTAAATAAAACTTAATTATGGTCATCGGCTTAGTACGTTCCAAAATTGACGTATACAAAAGAATTTATTTAGAAGCCCTATTACTGGTTTCAATATATTTTTCTCGCAGCCTGGCCCGAAACCAGACTAACCAGGCTGTTGCTGCCCAACTAAATGGTACAGGGAAGGTGCCGTGTGTTATTCATGCCAGCATCATACTCTTGGATGTAACCGCGAGTGGAATTCTCAATAGAGGGCACGAAATTCTCTCGTAGATTTGCGGCCTGTTGGCAAGTGCGTTGTTAGTCTCGCCTGGGTAAATGTTAGCTCTGGTGGAGGCTGGGTTGGTGCACCAGCGGTGTTCACCTTATACTTGGATTACATCGTAACACTTGTGGTAAGATGCAAACTCAGTGAACGTAAGCATCACACTCAGATCATTCATATAAACCTGGAAATGTTATGGTGATACAAACTGTGAATAAGGGTCTTTACGCACTGTCCATAATTGTATAGAAGTGTCCTTATCCACGTTCACAAGTTTGTTTTCCTTCTCATGTCTTCCGCCGGAGGCAAAGGTGCTGCAATGCCAGGGAAACTTGCATCATCTTTCCTTGGTAATCCGATTTAAGTTGCTAAGGTGGTTACCACCCGAGGTAAGCCATTACTTGAGCGCAGAACTCTCCACTGATCTGCCTGGAATGGTTGAGTGTTGGGGGCTCAGTCCCAAAACTTATGCTGAACATTTCACGTAGTGGTTGTTGACGCTCTCATCTTTACCAAATTGTTCTTGGAATTAAGTGGAGAGGTTATTGTACCTGTACACTTTATTATTAGTTTGTTTTGGGTTGATATTTTTAAACAGTATGTACATTTACCTGACTGACTGTTTTCAACGCTCAGGAATTTACTGAAAGGCTTCTGTCGAGATTGTGGGAGCGTTGTTGGAAAAGAAAGTTTATTTTAAACAATTTCTCTCTCTCTCTCTCTCTCTCTCTCTCTCTCTCTCTCTCTCTCTCTCTCTCTCTCTCTCTCTCTCTCTCTCTCTCTTCTCTCTCCTCTCTCTCTTCTCTCTCTCTAGTTTGAGTATAATTATATATTTTAATTCAGTTATTTACTTACAAAAGAAAAAAATTATTGCCCGTGGTGTTCCGGCTTCCTTAATACATTCATCGTATAATTTGTTTACAATTTTAAACTACGTCTTATATCCGGTTCCAGCTCTCAGCCACTCAGTGTCAAACACATGCGTTTTGCAGGTGTATGACACTTGATAAGCCGCTACACAGAGCGAAACATCGTCAGAATAGAGACTTGCTCTGTGTCTCTACCATGATATCCTTCTTGCTAGTATCCAGGAATCTTTCTTATCCATCTTCTCGGATCCCGTTATATATATATATATATATATTATATATATATATATATATATAATATATATATATATATATATATATAATATATATTATAATGTACAAACTTATATGCTTTTAAAGTTTTTAAAAAAAAATTCATTTGTTTGAAGGTTTTTTTTTTTTTTTGACTTGGAATGAGCATAAAAGTCTGAAATTTTAAAAATTTGTGGCGTTTGACGTTTTTTTATTGTTTCAATCTCCCTGTGTTTTTTTCTTTTTAAAATGTTATGTTTGTGTGTGGTGGTGTGTGTGTGTGTGGTTTACCTTTTTGTGGTTGCAGGGTCGAGTCTCAGCTCCTGGCTGTGTGGGGGGGGGGGGGGGGGGGGGGCTCTATATTACAAAAGTATAATAAAAACACGAAGTTGTATATTATTTGTTTGAAAAAAGTAACAAGTACAACCAATAAAAACATTTTATTGTGGCACTACATTACATACATTGTGTCCTTTTACTTAACAAATTTTTTCCAAATTCTCCCAACTTTAAATACATATAATTTTTTGGGAAAAATCTGTGAAATAAATGATACATTATATTTTTGATAAAAACAACTCGCTTCAGGGCTCCTTTTCCCGGGCTTATAATACCAGCTATAACAATAAAATGATCCAAACTTTCCATTTTCCGCTAAATTTTTGTTTCTGAATCTGGACAAAAAAATACCCAAGGGGTTATTCTTAACATGTTAAATAACATTGTGAGCAGTGTTGAGGGGCCCTCTAGGTTGTCTTTGTGAAACAATTTTACACTAATGTTCCCTCAAATTTTGTGTATTGTATACTCCAAAATCTCTGTACATCAGTTTTAAAACACTTTAAATTTTTTTTTTTTTTGTCCCACGTTTCAAATGAAATTGTAAACCCCGAACAAGCGATTACATACCGTATGTTTTTTGCTTGTGGATCACATGCATAGAGTGTATATAATTGTTGTGGGTTACATGCATAGTGTAATAAAGCTTTTGGATTTAAAAAGCATAGAGGTATTAATTGCTTGTGGTTACATGCATAGTGATATAATTGTTGTGGGTAATGCATGTGTATATAATTTCTTGTGGATCACATGCAAAGTGTATATAATTGCTTGTATTACGCAAGATTAAAAAATTTCTTGTGGGGTTAATGATTGTGTTATAATTGCTTGTGGATTCATGCATAGAGGTTATAATTTTTGTGGATTACATGCATAAAGGCATATAATTGCTTTTGGGTTTCATGCATAGTGTATTAATTGCTTGTGGGTTACATGCATAGTGTATATAATGCTTGTGGACCTCATAGAGTGTATATAATTTTCTTGTGGATTACATGCATATGTATAAATTGCTTTTGGGGTTACATGAAGGTGTATATAATTGCTTGTGGATTACAGCATAGTGTATATAATTGTTTTGGTTACATGATATGAATAATTGCTTTTGGATTTTCAGCATAGAGGTATAAATTGCTTGTGGGTTACATGCTAGGTGTATATAAATTTCTTGGGATTACATGCATAGGTATATAATTGTTGTGGATTACATGCATAGTGTTTAATTGCTTGTGGATTCGCTAGAGTGTATATATTGTTTTGGTTACATGCATAGAGTGTATATATTGCTTGTGGATTACATGATAGTGTTATAATTGCTTGTGGATTACATCATAGAGTGTATATAATTGCTTGGGATTAATCAAGAGTGTTATAATTTCTTTGGATTACTGCATAGTGTATATAATGGTTGTGGATTACATGCTAGTGTTATAATTGCTTGTGGATTAATGCTAGAGTGTATATAATTGCTTGTGGGTTAAACATCATAGAGTGTATATAATTGCTTTGGATTACATCATAGTGTAAAATTGCTTTGGATTTCATCAAGAGTGTATAAATTTCTTGTGGATTCATGCATAGAGTGTATATAATTTCTTGTGGGTTTTCATGCATAGTGTATATAATTGCTTGTGGATTTTTCATGCATAGGTAATAAATTTCTTGTGGATACATGCATATGTATTAAATTTGTTGTGGATTACATACAGTGTGTATGTAATCCACAAACAATATTCTACTTTCATAATTTCAGCTCTGACTAGTTTGAATTATAAATAACAGAACCAGTTTTATTATTTTTTTTTTAAAAGAATTTTTTTAAAAAAAGTTTATAAAGATTGTATTGAACTATTTTTTTTTAGTTTTAGGTACCCCCCCCCCCCAAAAAAAAAGTGGCTCCTATTCAATCTTTTTTTAAGTCTGTTTTCCATAAACGGTTTTGTAAATTTTCTTTTTAAAATCTTAGTTTTCAAAATAACGGGTTCCTGTTAATTTGTTTTAAATTTGTTGCCTATAAGGCCCCTAAATGTTGGTTTTAAACATTTACCGATAGCTCTACCCAGACAATTTGTTCATTTTTCAGCTTCTGAAGTTATTTGAACGCGTCTAGCCTGCAAATTTTACTAATGTTTAATTGTCACTCTCACGAATTGTAACACTAGTGCAGATAAATCTCAGAACAGGTGAGGATCGAACCCATGACCTGTGAGTCCTAAAATTCCCAGGCCAGTGCGTTAACCACTCGTCCAGTTGACTCTCAATAGAATTCATTCAGCTGTATGGAAATAGTTGGATGAATCCTATTATAGACATCTGGTCCAGTGGTTAGCACACTGGCTTGGGAGTTTTACGACTCACCTGCCCTGGGTGTCAAGCCCCGCCAGTTCTGTGATTTAAATGTCTGCCATATTGGGAAAGAGAATGTTTAACCATGAGGACGAAAGTAACATTTACATTGCTGATTAAGACACATGGGCAACAGTTGGGGATCTCTGCTGTTGAAACCTTTCGCTTACACAGTAGGCTTCTTCAGTCAAATACAGAGGCAGTAACTGTAGTAGTGAAATAAAAGATGTAATTAGTCCATCAACGTTGCAGAAATAGTATTTGAAGTGGTCAGTTCCTCATCCTGGAAAAGAGCTCAGCTACACGGTCTGGAACAATATCGTTCCATATTCTTCTCCAGGCTGAGGGACTGACCACCTCAAAAACTATTTCTCCAAGATTGATGGACTGATTACATCATTATTTCACTACACCTGCTGCCTCTGTATTTGACTGAAAAAGGCTACTGTGTAGACGAACAGTTTCACCAATAAAGATACCTAACTGTTGTACATGTGTCTTAAACATCTAGTCGGTATTGTATGCCATTCTCAACATATCTACATTGCTTATAATTCCTTTACCATGTTGTTGAAGGGGTAACACACTTGTGTTGCCCCTTTCTTAAATATCAAGGTTTTAAGAGCTTGTTTTAAACGCTGCTAGTAATTCTCACGTCATTCTCGCGTTTATCGTTTTTTTCCTCATTTGTTTCTCTCAGTGAGCATATTTATCCTTTGTTTCTTTCTCTTGTTTAGTGTTGACAGTGAGGAAGTAGGTAAGACAAGACATATATGGTAAGCAGTTGCCTCATATTTGTCTTCCTTGCGCACTTGTCAGTGTTAACCTCCGTTTGCAACAATTCTCAGCATGTAGCTAAATGGTTCAGAGAACCGACAAGTTGATAAATTAGACACATGTGCAACACTTGAGTATCTTTAATGAGGAAACGTTTCGCCATACACAGGCTTCATCAGTCCATTACAAAGAAGAATGGTGAAGATAAGAAGGAGTTTGTGATAATCAATGCCTCAGCCTGGAGTCGGTATAATCAGTCTGTCAAACTGGTTGACCATTTCTTTGAAGTTCCTGTAACTTTCCTGTGATTATTTTTTACCTCGTGTCACCTGTGGAAAAGTTTATCTTTCATTCATAAATGTTAGACTATTTCCTTTTGTGCTCATTTTTGGGCTGTGGTTCGTACGTCAGTTTATGTGCGGCCATCAGTAACAGCCTGGTTGATCAGAGCGAGATCCACCATGAGGCCTGGTCTCAGACCGAGCGGCGGGGGCGTTGACCCTCTCCAGGTAAACTCCTTAACCCACCATTAGTTGCGGAATCTCCCGTATTACTGGCGACTATTTCTTTCAGTCCCCGTTATTAAATGACCATTTTTTTTAAATACACACTAGATAAATATTAAAAAGATGGCAATGTGTTAAGCAGTTTTCAAATTGCACCGTTTTGGGAACACATTGATTGGTTAATTGTATTTAGAATCTATTATACGAGGATCATTAAGACCAAATTTATCACTTCCGTTGCAAAAATGGCGATTAAGTTCAACTATCAGTGTATATACGCTGAGAGATGTGCCTCACGTCGTGGATAACATGGTAGCAGGTTAGGTCAGGTTAAGTTAGGTTTGTTAGGTTAGGCGTGTCAGGTTAGGTTAGGTAAGGTTTGTCAGGAAACAGGGCAAGTGTTTCCTGACATATTTTGATGAGCATATTATATATGCCCACATTCTGTGTTTATTAATGTATATGCGAAATATACACCTGCAACTTTTGCTGCCTGAGCATTGAGAGACGTGTAATAATTAGAAATGTGTGTTTTTCTTCTATTTTTTCCTTCATTTAGAAAAAAAATGTAAACTACCGTACGTAATTTTGGCATCCAGTGAGGGAGAGAAAAAACTGACATGTGGCTTGCGTCAGTATCTTCCTGACAGGCGGAGTATTAAGGTGTGTTTCACAGTTGTGAGATGTATTTTATTTCTAAGTAAATCATTTTTCACTATCAAGTTATACGGTAATCATTATAAGCTTAATTTTTAAATTGGTGGACCTGTAAACCAGCGGAAGGCCTCGGCCAGATGGGCAAAACTCCAGCTGGTGGTCATCATATGACTAAGACATAACGTAACCTAACTGTCAAGTGCGAAATGGAAGCCTCTGAATTCTGTTTCACTCTGGCAGGATTGCTGATCATTTCTGGCTCTCATGAACACGTAAGATACAGATAAATCTTACAAATTTTTAATTATATTCAGTATACACATTCTCTTGCTTTCCAGTGCGCTTCTTTTAATAGTTCTTGATCCTGTAATATTTCCTTTCCAGCCTGTGAGGTCTAGTCTGACGCCGAGCCCTGGAAAAGCTGCGTCCCAGAACCACTAACAAATAATAAACAGACCACGGAACGGGTGGGGTTTGAAACCATGGAGAGTGAGTCGTAAATCTAGAGACCAGTACACATACCACTCGTTCCCTGGTTTGTTTGCAGTCGTGTTGTTACGAGTTCGTAATACCACGACTGTTGTTTTTCGATGTAAATAATACGTAAAGACAATAGTTACAGAAGAGTAACACACACAATACCAGTACCTCATACACAACACCAGTACCTCATACACAACACCAGTACCTCATACACAACACCAGTACCTCATACACAACACCAGTACCTCATACACAACACCAGTAACGCTTACACAACACCAGTACCTCATACACAACACCAGAAACCTTACCAAACACCAGTACCTCATACACAACACCAGTACCTCATACACAACACCAGTTACCTCACACAACACCAGTACCTCAAAACACAACACCAGTACCTCTTACACAACACCAGAAAACCCTTACACAACACCAGTACCTCATACACCACACCAATAACCCTTACACAACACCAGTACCTCATACACAACACAAATACCTCATACACAACACCAGTACCTCATACACAACACCAGTACCTCATACACAACACCAGTACCTCATACACAACACCAGTACCTCATACAAAAAACCCCAGTACCTCATACACAACATCGGTTTCCCTTATACACAACACCAGTACCTTATACACAACACCAGTACCTCATACGCAACACCAGTACCCATAGCAAACCAGTACCTCATACGCAACACCAGTAACCCTTACGCAACACCAGTAACCCTTACACAACACCAGTACCTCATACACAACACCAGTACCTCATACACAACACCAGTACCTCATACACAACACCAGTACCTCATACACAACACCAGTAACCCTTACACAACACCAGTACCTCATACACAACACCAGTACCTCATACACAACACCAGTACCTCATACGCAACACCAGTAACCCTTACACAACACCAGTACCTCATACACAACACCAGTACTTCATACACAACACCAGTACCTCATACACAACACCAGTACCTCATACACAACACCAGTACCTCATACACAACACGAGTAACCCTTACACAACACCAGTACCTCATACACAACACAAATACCTCATACACAACACCAGCAACCCTTACACAACACCAGTACCTCATACACAACACCAGTACCTCATACACAACACCAGTACCTTATACACAACACCAGTAACTCATATACAACACTGTCTCGTGTCTTCAAGACAGACATCAGCAGTAACTTCACTAGTGCGCGCTAGTAGTGGTAATATTTGGAGTAAACATTAAAGACACTAGAATGTTGTATTATAATTGTATCAAGAGGCTGGGGAGGCGGTTTTTCCCAAGATGGGAAACAGTAGGAAGCAGGTGCTGCGGAACCTCAGCTGAGTGCTAGAGCACGCACCTGCGGAACCTCAGCTGAGTGCTAGAGCATGCACCTGCCACGTACATGTGCTGCTACCACACTGATATCTTGGAAATTTATAACAGCGTAATTTATCATGTTAATTAGATGATTTAAACATAGGAGGTATGGCTAATGGCTTTATATACTCTCGTCTCCTTAAATTTTCCATCTACTAATTTTAGCAAATTTTTACATACCTTATTACAACCCAGGAGTCCCAAAGGCCTGTTATACTGGGTGTAAAGGGAGCAAAATAAACACAGCAGAAAAACTTTTGACTTGTATTATCCTTCACCAATTTAGAACAGAAGTATGTACACTATATACACTATATACAACGGTAAGCAAGGCAGAATAGAAGCCACTAGAGAGCAGACCGTGCTTCAACCAGCTCTAAAATGGGAATGACAAGGGCAGACGGTTGAGTGGTACCCGCAACACCTCTTCGATTGCCAAAACCATCTTCTCATTGGCTGGAACCTGGGTACTGATTGAAGGACGGGGCCCCATCATCAACCCTAGTACCTGGTTCGCGGGTTGGGGGAGATAACCTTTCAATGAGGGTGTGTACATGCGCCGAATAAAGGTTACGTACTCTTTGCATGCCACATACCTAATGAGCCTCATTGAAAAATCTTACAATATTTGTTCTTAATTTAAAACTGTAATAACTGACGAGACGAGAATATAATAAAGATGCGTTGACGATAATACGAAAGGCCTGGAGCTATCATTCAACTCCCCCGTGGTTTTTACATTAAATATTCTTCCTTGAAGCCTTTTTATCCACTTCTCCGAGGCTATGGGTCCCACAATTTACACCAGAGGTGGACCCCATCCTATATAATATATATAATATATATATATATAAAATATATATATATATATATATATATATATATTATATATATATATAATATATATATAAATCCGAGAGAGAGAACATATAGAGAATTAATATTGTTTAATGATGTTAATTAGCTTGATGCGGGTCATTTACATGCACCAATACATATGGTTGTAGATAAAATTATTTTTTGCATTTCATGCAATATTTTTAATTATTTTTTTTTTTAAATAACATGTAAATAATGTTTTCAGGCATCAGAGCAGATAACATGGCTTTATATAATTTGTAATTGGAATTCGAGAAGTGCGTCGTGACTGGCTCTTGATGCAAGGAACTGGAGTTTTTGCCTTTCTTCCTCGGGTCGTATCTTATTACTACAGATTCCTTAAATGCTGTAATGACCTCTGTGTTTTAGCGCTGCTCTATGGTCAGAATAATAATAATAATAATAATAATAATACCACTATTACTACTCCTACAAATAATAATAACAGTACTAATACTACTACTGTTAACAACAGTATCGTCATAGAAGCTAAAACGTTGTTTGCTTTTAAAAATAGGTTAGGTAAATGCATGAGTGGGTGTGAGTCGGACCTACTAGCTTGTGCTGATGGGTCTGATGCCGTGCTACTTTTTTAAGTGAACGTGACCTGACCTGACTAGGCTTGGGCCGGTGAGTGACTCGGACCTGCCTCGCATGGGCCAGAAGGCCTGTCGTAGTGTTCCTTCTTTCTTATATACTAATAAGAGTACTAATACTACTGCTGTTAATAAAAATAATAACAGTACTGCTAATAATATCATTTTTATATGATAAGAATTCAGCAATAATTATTTCAAAATGTTAAGTAGATTCTCAACAGTCTTCTCTCACTGTTTATTCAAACATTGTTCGTATTTACTGTTAGTGTTTTTCACCGCTTTTTACAAGTACAGAGTAAGTTAAAATAAACTTGAGAGAGAGAGAGAGAGAGAGAGAGAGAGAGAGAGAGAGACAAATGAGGTACTAATGAGTTGCAACCTTCACCAACACAACAAGGCACCAGCCTCCACAGGAGGGACAGATGGGGGGGCGGGATGCGCGCGTGTAACGGCTCCTAACGCGAAAAAAAATATTGAATTTAGTTACGCCAAAAAACCCACATGAAAAGTGGACCTCATAACGTTGATGAGTATTTTTGGTAATGCATGTCAGATTTTGTCGAGATGGTAATTTTCCACCTGTCCAGCTTTCCTCTCCCGTTTATATTTCACGAGGATGTTTTCGGTTCGTTATGTGGTAATTGTGGATAGTTATTAGATAGGGATAGATAGGCATGGTGAAAATAGTTTGGGTGAGAGGTTAAGGTATTTGCATGATAGGCTAGGAAAAGAATGGTTAGGGGAACGGTAGGTGATAAAATATACAAGTATAGACCACGATAGGCCATTTGGGATAATGTGTGTTGATAAGGCTAGCCAGTTTTTTAAATTCATCAAAATTAGATAGATCACTAGTGTGCTGCTACACTGTTCTATGTGATAGTTACACTTACACAGTGCGAACAAAAGCTATGTTTGCCTGTGATATTCCATCATGCAGGATGGTGCTCATACGAGGTGCTGAAATGTGTCAGCCTGAGCTGGGAGGCTTAAGTAGGGCAATGAGGATATCGTCTCAATATTGCGAGGTATAGGGTAGGATAAGTCGGTGGGGGGAGCGGATGAATTAAGGAGATGGGGAAGTAGGATTAAGAACAGATGAAGGATGGAGAAATCTGGTGTAAAAAGAGTGGAACCATTCTTGAGAACATTTAATGGAGGAGGAAGAAAATGCTTCCAGAAGGAAGGAAAGAGGAGAGTAAGAAGTAGGGACTTCTCTCTCTCCCTCCCTCCCTCCCTCCCTCCCTCCCTCTTCCTTCTCCTGTCTCAGCGAAGTGGAAAGTTTGGTGGTGCTTTTACTTCCACCGCCGGTGAACGAGGCAAGTTGAGACCCCAACTTTGTTACACTGCTTACCCCATCCCTACCTAAACCTCCATCCTTACCTCTACCTCCATCCCTATCTAAACCTCTATCCCTACCTAAACCTCCATCCCTACCTAAACCTTCCTACCTACCTCTACCTGCATCCCTACCTAAATGCCGGGTCACCGGGCTAGGACCCGTCCTGACAAACCTACCAGTACCTACCTAAACCTCCACTCCTTACCCCTGCCTCCACTGGAACATCCATCCCCACCCGTAACCCCTGCCACCACCCGACCATTCCTCACTTAAACGCATCAAACTCCTCCCCAACCCCCAACAACAACACCTCCATCCCCACCCCTTAGTAGCCACACACTGTGCCTGACATTCCCCAACAACGAAAAGTGGCTCCTCTAGTCCCTGTGCTTAGTGTTTCATAAAATATCTTACAACTGAAGTATACCTAAGTCCATAAACATAAATCCACCTCACTGGATATACCATATACGACATATTTGTACCAAACGATAACTAAATAAAAACATTTACCTTACAACGTTTAATTTGTAAGTACAGTGTAATGTAAAATTGTGTAGTATAATAATTGCTGTTTTGTAAGTATGTAATTATAGAAAATATAATTAATGTAACACGTTTATTTATGCAATGTATAATAATACTATACTGTTACGAACGGGTATCGTATCTAATGTGTGGAAAATGTCTAACGTGATTCCTCTCTACAAAACTGGATCTAGTCCCTATCATCGAATTACTGCCCAGTCAGCTGAAATCAGTAGTGGGAAAAATGATACAAAGACACTGTGGCAGAATGGAAACCTTTATTGAAATTTTTTCCTTGGAGACCAAAATTTTTCAAGTTTATAGTGAGCACATAGTAAGCGTAAGTATATATAGTGAGGAGAAATTATCACTAAGAGTCGTAAGGTGTGAACCTGTGACAGGCCAGAGGAGTACGTGAACCAAGTCTTGCCAATTGGAAATAGTGGATAAGATGTTAGTATGCGCAGTTGTGAAGGGAAAGAGAGATAGGGAAAAAAGAGAGGGCGAGCGAGGGAGGGAAGATTGGGGGAGGAAGAGAGAGAGAGAGAGAGAGAGAGAGAGAGAGAGAGAGAGAGAGAGAGAAAGAGAGAGAGAGAGAGAGGAGGGGGGAATGTAATATCTCTGCAATTTTCAATCTTAACATCCTTCCGTTGGGTTTGAATGGCGTATCTTGCCTGGCCGTCTCTTGGTCAGCTCGGTGGTCTTTCAGGGTGTCTGTGCAGTCGTCTGTCATGTCTGTTATCTGTTCGTCTATCTGAATATCTGCGCTCGTATATATCCTAAATTAAATTGCTTGTGTTCGTTCTCCATCCGAAGCTTCGGATGGCCAGGCCAGGCCAGGCCAGCCCGGCCCGGCCCAAACCAGAACAGCCAGCTAGCCAGCCCAGCCAACCAGCTCAGCCCAGCCCAACCAACCCAGCCCAGCCCAGCCTCCTTCGAGTTCCCTTTGAAGTGAAAAATCTAAGAGATTTTGACAAATTGTCCAGATAAGGCTTGTTCTGCATTCTCCCCTTTACATGGACTACTTTTCTCTCTCAGTAAAGCTTCGTAAAAGTCACAAACCTTTTAAAAGCTCTACTTGTTTTGTATACCTGTGTTTCATTCACACTTCTGAGAGTATTACGTCCTCCGGTTCATAAAACAGAAGAATGATAAGTGAACATGTTTCTCTAACAACATTCCAAGGAAAAATATTCTTGAAGGTCTCATTTTGAGAGATTCTGCTTCAGTAGTTTTGATGGTCATAGAGGAAATAAACAGAAGCAAAGAAATCGAGAGGAAATCTTATGAGTAATGACAGTGACTGCTGGAACGAGGAGACTAACTGCTGGAACAAGACTGATTACTGGAACGACGAGACTAGCCTCTAGAACGAGAAGACTGACTGCTGGAATGAGGAGACTGACTACTGGAACGAAGGAGACTGCTGGAACGAGGAGACTGCTGGAACGACGTGACTGCCTGCTGGAACGACAAGATTGCTGGGAGTTGAAACACTTGAGGGAAAAGAAGACTAAAAGACGTTCAGGGTAGAAGAAACAGAAAGGCCTTTACTGGTCTTCGAAAAGCTTGCGTCACTCATGTTATGCACCGCCTGGAAAATGGACATAGACTTAGTTCAAGGAAGGGAATGTAGCTCTAGTTTCTTGTACCCAGAAATCTTCAACACCAAGACACCCTTCCAGGTCTTGTATCTGTTGTTTCTTTTACGTGGCTTCGTTTTAGTTGACCTCGATATTGACCATGGTGAATATGAAGGCCATTACGGACTCTTAACTACAGCAGTTTTGCAAATGATGCTCAGCACAATAACGCTGACTGTGCAAGTGATTCTAGTTATCCAGCAGCTTCACCAAGGCTGAGGGACTGATCACCTTAGACTACCGCTTCATGTCATCTCCATTTCCAGTATTGTTCTCTATGTTGGAGTAATAAAACCAATAGTTGGCAAAACGTCTCCACATTGAAAATACCTAAGTGTTACACATATCGTTTGTTCATATACTTGTAGGTTTTGTATACTAGTGTATAGGGGAAGTAGTTACGTATACAGTGGCTTATTATTTGTGCTGCTGCCTATAATGTCAGTGGTGATTAATGCTGCTGCCCATATTGATGATTCTTTGATAGAATACTTTTGTCATGATGATTAAACACATTTTTTTTATATCTTCCAGGTAAGCGTCTCATGGTTAAACGTCACACTTGCGACATCAGGTCAGAGATCACGACTACTACTTGTTCTCCTAATAGTAGTAGTACGTAGTTGTATTATTACAAGTATTATTTTGTAGTGGTAATAGTTTGTAATCGCAGTAATAGTAGCTGTAGCAGCAATGTTATTATAGCAGTATTAATAGTAGTAGCAATAACAGTAGCAGTACTAGTATGCTATATTTCATATACAGACATTTCATATACCCATCAAATAGAATGTTACTGCACTATGCATTTCTCAGCTGTGCATAGCTAAATAAACAGTTGGCTCATGATTTTGTAGCAAACGTATTCTAGACTTTATTACACCTAAATATTTTTCAAAACAACTATGCAGTATGTATCAATGAAATGCTGGGAAATACACGTCAAGTGATATCCCTGTTTTGCAAATGGGTGAGATTAAAAAATACACAATTCCTATTGATCAATGATTTAAAGTGCGTCATTTATTATATAGCAACGTAATGTTTAAATATAAACATAGTATATAAATGCGCAGCATCGGGGTCCTACGACTGTAACGTAACTACCAGTTACTGTATAAATATTAGCTAGCCAGGGTGAGGGGTTCAACTCCAGACCAGTTGACTTTATACCGACACCCAAGTCAGAAGGTCAGTCTCTCACTAGTCCTGTGGGGGATAACGTTTCCTGATGAGACACGAGATGTATTTTAAAACAAATATACAGAAAAAAATATCTCAGTACATTTTATTATGTTCCACTTGCTCATCACTGAGCTGAAAATGTACTTGGTAACGTATCAACTAACATTAATAACTCCTGGTTCCCTCTGCTTGCCCCTTCAACAGCCTGTCCCTATCCACCATATAAACTCGTATGTCTCAGAGAGAGAGAGAGAGAGAGAGAGAGAGAGAGAGAGGGGGGGGAAGGAGAGGGAGAGAGGGGAAGGAGAGGGAGAGGGTAAGGACGGGGGGGGGCATAGGAAGCACACTAAATTAATTTTGACAAAAACTACGAGTGAATATGTATATAAAATATACATGTATATGCAGCCAGCTGGTTAATAATTCATAGTTACATTTATTCATGTTCTCATAATTCATTTAGTTTGTCAGACTCGATACCTTAATCCAGGCTGGAAACACTGATATATATTGTATTCTCCTCTTAGATATACCATAATATGATTCCATAATAGTGTACGTCTGTCAAGCTGGTTACAGTGATTCATAAGTTTGGTGTGATATACAGGGAATGTTTCCATCAGACTGGATTCCCAAATGTATGTTTCTCAGGCTGAATACACATTGCACAACGTTTCTATCTGCTGAGCACAACGTTTCTGTCTGCTGAATCTCTTGTTTCTAATGAAATTCTTATCAGGCGATGCATTGTGGGCATATTTGAAAGCAGATACAATTTGCAGTACCTTTACATATTTTGCAAAACAACCACTGTGAAAAAACAGTGAAATTCCAAGTGCTTTCGTGATTTATCACATTATCAAGGACCTTGGTAAAGTGAAAAATCAATGACATTAATAATATGAGAATTAAAGACCTTGATAATGTGAGAAATCAATGACATTAATAATATGAGAAATCACGAACTTCTAAAGTCCACTACTTTTTCACAGTGGTTGTTTCGCATATTGTGATATCACCTGTTATATATGTATGTTATATACAGTGATAACTTTTCGATCTTTGTACGGCTTAATCAAGTAATACCTCAATAGAAGCATTGTCTGCAACCTGTGTTGGCCAGGTAAGAGGCTCTTGTTGTACCCGTAGTCTGGAAGGTTTAGTCCAGGGACCACTAAACTCAAGCTAAAAGGGTTAGTGCAAAGAAATTAGATCCTTTCATTATATGGTAAATAGAACGATCCAACTCCATGTCTCTGACTCCATCACTACATTCGTTCCTTCACTACGGAGAACGCAGTTCACAATACCATCGTTGGATTAGTTGATAAGTAGCGATTCTTGGGAAAGGAAACTTCAGACGACGTTTCGGTCCTTCTTGGAGCATTGTGAACGCACACCACCACCTTCCCTTCAACACTTCACCACAAGCCCTTCATTACCAAGCCTTTAGTAATTTCACATTGTCAGTCCAGCCTTTCCTTGAAGCAGCTAACACCGTGGTGAGAGAGAGAGAGAGAAAAGAGAGAGAGAGAGGAAAGAGAGAGAGAGGAAAGAGAGAGGAAAGAGAGAGAGAGGAAAGAGAGAGAGAGGAAAGAGAGAGAGAGGAAAGAGAGAGAGAGGAAAGAGAGAGAGAGGAAAGAGAGAGAGAGGAAAGAGAGAGGAAAGAGAGAGAGAGGAGAGAGAGAGGAAAGAGAGAGAGAGGAAAGAGAGAGAGAGGAAAGGAGAGAGAGAGGGAAAGAGAGAGAGAGAGGAAAGAGAGAGAGAGGAAAGAGAGAGAGAGAGGAAAAGAGAGAGAGAGGGAAAGAGAGGAAAGAGAGAGAGAAAGAGGAAAGAGAGAGAGAGGAAAGAGAGAGAGAGGAAGGAAAGAGAGAGAGAGAGGAAAGAGAGAGAGAGAGGAAAGAGGGAGAGAGAGGAAAGAGGGAGAGGAAAGAGAGAGAGGAAAGAGAGAGAGAGAGAGGAAAAGAGAGAGAGAGAGGAAAGAGAGAGAGGAAAGAGAGAGAGAGGAAAGAGAGAGAGAGGAAAGAGAGAGAGAGGAAAGAGAGAGAGAGGAAAGAGAGAGAGAGGGAAAGAGAGAGAGAGGAAAGAGAGAGGAGAGATGAGAGGAGAGAGAGGAGAGAGGAGAGAGGAGAGGAGAGAGGAGAGAGAGAGAGAGAGGAGAGAGGAGAGAGAGGAGAGAGGAAGAGGGAGGAGAGAGGAGAGGGAGGAGAGAGGAGAGGGAGGAGAGAGGAGAGAGAGGAGAGGGAGGAGAGAGAGGAGAGAGGAGAGGGAGGAGAGAGGGGGAGGGAGGAGAGAGAGAGGGAGGAGAGGGAGGAGAGGGAGGAGAGGGGGAGAGGGAGGAGAGGGAGGAGGGAGGAGAGAGGAGAGGGAGGAGAGAGGAGAGGGAGGAGAGAGGAGAGGGAGGACAGAGAGGGAGGACAGAGAGGGAGGACAGAGAGGGAGAAATGCAGTATAACGCTGGGTTTTATTGACGTTTCGCCCACACAGTGAACTTTATCAAGTCACAACACTGCTTGAGTAATTAATGTGTTAGTGTCCAAGGTGTTGCGCAGCGCGTCACAATATTGGGTTCTTAGTGACTGAAGACACATGAGCAGACACTTCGAACATTTTATTATGCCAACGCTTCGGTCCTGGGACTTTGCTCCCTCCGTTTAAAGTCCCGGGAACGATACGTTTCCTTAATACAGCATCCGAAGTGAGGGATTAGGCACATGTTTAACACTTGACTATCTTTAATTAAAGGCATTTTGCCAACCAGAGGCAAAACGAAGGTAATCGGTCCCTCAGCCTTGCAGAACTATACACAAACGACAGTGGAAGATGAGGTAATCTGTCCCTCATGTAAAAAAAAAGCCACATTACTATAGTTGAACATTTCACAAATAATCCAAAGTTGAGAGACAAACTTATGAGGACGTTTAGGTCCGTCTTGGACCATTAATCAGTTATGGTGTGGCTGGTTAATGGTCCAATTTGGACCGAAACGTCGTCATAAGTTTGTCTCCAAAGTGCAGGCACTCGCATATAGTAATAGTTGTAAAATTTTCGACAACTAACGTGACATTTTATTGTGGCAACGTTTCGCTCTCCAGGAGCTTTGTATAATTTAGCTCCAGATCATGGAGCTAAACTCTTCTCCAGGCTGAGGAACTGACCACCTCAAATACTTTCTCCAAGGTTGATGGACTGATTAAATCATCTTTATTTCATTACTACTGCTCCCTTTGTATTTGACTGAAGAAGCCTACTGTGTAGGCGAAACATTTCATCACTAAAGATACCCAACTGTTACACATGCGTCTTAATCTTCAACTTTTCGGTATTTTATACCATTTTTCAAGAAATTTTCACCACTCTTGGGGCGCCATATCTCCAGTTTTGATGCTCATTCATGGGACTATTCTTCAGGAGCATAATGACGGTGGTGCGAGGAGGCAGAGACGTCACTTCCAGCCTCCAGTATGTCTTCCACGCTGCTGAGTTATGGTGCACACCAAGCCCGGTGGAAAGAGATTTACCAACACGGGAAATACTGATTCTTCGCAGCTTACATTCTTTGTCTCATGAGGATGGATTGTGTAACAAGGTCGTTGTGGGTTAATACCAGCTGGAGAATCAATCCACTACTACTGTGGTGGTTTGATTCCGGTGTAGGGCGCTTGATTCAAAGAATTGAATATACTCTTGAAAACACAAGAATACGCAAGAATGAAGGACCAGAAGGCCTGTTCATCGACTCCAGGCTAAGGGACTGAGTACCTCAAACCCCATCTCATCTACCATTCATCTCTGTACCGGACTGAGGAAGCCTCTTGTTGGCGAAAAGTTTCCACAGTAAAGGTACTGAAGTGTTGTACAAGTGTCTGTCATCAAGGTAGGTCCAACTCAAACGCCAGCACACGTATGGTTGTGTTGTGTGTCGAGTATATTAAGAATTACGAATATGAAGCAAGGCAGCGATTGAATGAACGACGGTGAACGTGTTTCCTCTTTTGGGTCACCCTGTCTCGGTGGGAGACAGCCGGTATAATAAAAAAAAGCCTCGCTAAAGTTAAATTGAGTTTAAAGAGCAATCTGTGGAGAAAGGGGATTCACTTTACTTTCCTCACAGCAATCTAGACTCTTATTTGTGGCTCTGTCAAGCTTACACTTGAGTTTGGAATTATTATTATTACTATTATTATTGTTACTATTATTATTAATACTACCATTATTACTATTATTTTTATTATTACTATTATTATTAGTGTTACTGTTATTATTATACTAAAACCATTAGCAACAGTGACATGGACTCAATATCACATGGTATTATTATTATTATTATTATTCTTAGTAGTAGTATTAGCAGTATTTATAGCAGTAGTTCAGAAACAGCAATGTAGTAGTAATACTAATAGTAGTCATAATAGTAATAATAATAGATGGTAATAGTGATGGTGGTGGTAGTGGTGGTGGTAAACAGTTATATATTTATATATTTATTTTCTGTTCTCTGTGTACGTGGCAGTTTTTTCTGTGACCTGAAACTGTGTAACATTTTTATCATGATGCATAGTGGTAAAAAATGATGGAGGTATCACATTATTGACGCCAACTGGTAAGTTACATTTAATAATGTAATTATCACAATTTATATAAATGTATATATATATATATATATATATATATATATATATATATATATATATATATATATATTATATATATATATATATATATATATATAATGTCGTGCAGAATATGTAAAACTGGTCAGTTAGCAAGAACTCGTTTAAAATTAAGTCCTTTCTGTTATACGTTTAAAGATATATTTTTTTCATTAATATTAATGTAAATTTTTTTAATTTTGCACCAAAAGAATCTTATAATACTTACCTAACCTTATTATAACAAGCGCAATTTATTTTAACCTAACCCAACTAAATATATTTTAGATTTGTTTACAGTAATTTAATACTAAACAAACACAGTGAAATATATTTTTTTTCGTTAGGTTCAGAATGATTTTGGCGAAATTATTGCATACACAAATTTTCACTTGTCCTATATGGCTAGATGAACGTTGCTATTTAAGCCAAGATCGCAAGTTCTGCCTATTCGGCACGATATATATATATAATATATATATTTAATATATATATATATATATATTATATATATATATATATATATATATATATATATATATATAATATATATATTAATTTCTTGTTCACTCTGACCCGAAGTATGTACACATGAACAACCAGCACACAGTTTGGAGTGGAAATTTCAGACGTTTCAAAGAAACCAAACCATGCCACGGGTGGGGTTTGAACCCGCGATCAGAGAGTCTTGAGAGTTTTGAGACTCTGATCGCGGGTTCAAACCCCACCCGTGGTATGGTTTGTTTGCAATCGTATCATTACGATTTCGTGAGTCAGTTCAGACGTTTCGGTCGGGGCTGTACAGTTATTGATTAACAAGAGAGAAGCGGACAAAATGACAGGATAGGTGAGGAGAAAGGGAAGGTTAGGTCAGGTCAAGTGAAAAGGTGGAAAGACAGAAGACAGATCAAGTGAGGAGGCGAGAAAGATTAGGTCAGGTCAAGTCACTGGTGTTCGGAAAATTAGAACGAACATCAGTAGAAACAAAAGCGGAACTCGGCTTTCTTTTTCTTTCTCTCATTCGTGACATGATAATGGCCATGAACGAACCGAAACATCGGCATATATTTCCTCTCCAAATTGTGGGTTAATTTCTGCACCCTCGTTATCGACTTCTGATAAGCATGTGCTCGTAGTTCATTCTGAGACATAAAATTCTTGCAACGCTCTTCCCCTTCAGTCTGCATCTGCATCCTGACAATATTCCGAAGTTTCAAATGTTTGAAAGTGATTACATAATATTTTCGTGTTTATTACAGTGGCAACTAAGTGTAGTTTTGATAAAAAGAGGAGTCTTAAGCCTCTTTGTATAGGAAAGCAGCTTCTTTCCCCTTCATCAATTCTGTGAGAGCAAAAAATGCTAGGATGATCATGGCGTCCTTCTCTATGTGGAGGTTACAAATCTTAATGTTTGCTCGCTAGTTTAGTCAGTTAACATTCACTAATATTCATCTTTTTTAGTCACTCTTCTCAGTGTTATAATTCATCTTATTGTTATATACTGACGGATGGGTCTTCCCCGATCATGCTTAAAAAACACTGCCAAAATCCTGAGCTACTGGTAAACATCCGTCTTCGATGAGAGACGAGACGTACTTGGTCATCAGTCATCTCGTGCACTGTCTTATTTTCTATTTTGCATGTCTGTTACACTTCTTTTAGGGAAACTCATCACTTCATACTTGCCCGTCTTGTAGTCTGGCTACTCCTGCATCTCGGTTCTTCCAGTGTGTTCTCACCTCGGCTAGGTGTTCCAAGACTGAAACTGTGTTTGCTACTTTCTAGCAACTTCATCTTCAAAACTTGTATATTTAAGGTATTTCATTTGTCCCAGTTATGCAGTTTTTTTTTTTTTTAATTTTGTAGGTTATTTCTTCAAAGCTTCACGTACTTTTTATTAATATTGTCACTCCACCTCTTCCCAGTTTTCGTTCTCTCTCTCTCTCTCTCTCTCTCTCTCTCTCTCTCTCTCTCTCTCCTTTTCTCTCTCTCTCTCTCTCTCTCCTCACTATTGGATACTCACAAGAATGGTCATTGATAATGATCATTCTTGTGAGAATCGTCTCAGGAAGGGCTGTGATGTCCTGTTGTTCCTATATTCCTGCAACTCGCAGCCTGCCCTTGCACAGCAGTTTGCATTTGTCTGTTATGCATTTACCCTTTCGTCATTCATCTTTTGCCAGGTCATTTGTTTCCCATCTGGAGGGCATTGTGTTGGGGTACATAGTTAGGGTTGTGGAGGAGGTTACTCGTTAGAACACATAATGGGAGAGTTGAAGGGGTAGCAGGAAATTGGGTCCCTTTGCTTTCCCAACCTGTCATCTGCAGTGGATATGCTGCGGTCTTTATCCTGGCCTCCATTTTCCCGCATTTATCTATACCCTTATATTTTTGGATCACATTTTTTTTATTGCAAGCACTTTCTCAAAGGCTATTGTCAAAGGACGAGATTTTGCCTTTACAAATTTACCCAAACTCATACAATTCAATGCTTTTATTTGCCTTTTAGCTTGCATCCATAGTTATCACGGGTTATGGTTCGGTTATCACGAACTCTCTTTAGGTTCAGTTATCGCGAGTTTTCTTATGTTTCTGCATCTCATCTCTCAGATTGTTTAGCTAACTCAAACACTGGTATTGGTGTTTGTCTCTGTTTTTTTATCTGTCTGGGTACATATTAAGTTGTGTTATTAACTCCGTCGTTTCTCGTTTATTTACATCGCCCTTCTCTTCTCTCTTTCCTTCTACATTAGTTTGTTGTCCAATTTCGCCTACTTCCTCTATTGATATGTTTCTGCAGTTGCCTTTTAATTTCTCGGTTTTGCAGCCTCCTTAATTCTTTACTATCTTTTATTTCCTCCAATTTCCCTTTCCCAAAATTTATTCTTCTATGTGCTCTTGTCACTTTCTCTTCATCCATAAGTCCTCTCTCTCTCCCTCTCCTTCTCTCCTCTCTTACTCTCCTCTCTTCTTCTCTCTCTCCTTCTCTCTTTTCTCTCTCTTTCCCCTCTCTCTCCTCTCTCTCTCTCTCTCTCCCTCTCCTCTCCCTTTTCTTTCTCCCCTGTTGATTTCTCCCTATCCTTTTACGACGGAGAAGCCCTAGTCAGTCGCCTCTTCCTCAAGATTATTCCTAAACACTATACAAACAACTCCTGCCACTCAACAACAGTTATGGAGTGATGTCCTGCTGATCTTAGTTTTCATCAGCCTCTCACTGCCCCTCTCTTCCTCTCTAGATCACTTGTGTTTATCTTTCTCTTTTAGTAAGAAGAAATTCATATTGTCTTAGAATCTTCTCTCTGTGTGTGAATATATATATATAATATATATATATATATATAATATATATATATATATATATATATATATATATATATATATATATATATATTTTAATATATATATGTATATTATATATATATATATAATGTGTATATAATATATATATGTGTATTTTAATATATATATATGTGTTTTATATTAAAAGTGTATATAAAATATATATATATAAAAATAATATATATATATATATATATATATATATATATATATATTTTAATTGTGTAATTATATATTATAATATATTATATTTATATATATAAAATAATAATATAAATATATATCATAGACACCAATATATCACGTAAAAAAGGTGATTTTAAAAATATGCAAAACAACCCTGTGAAAAAAGTTTGGGGAAAATTCCAACGCTTTCGTGACTACTCACATTTTCAACGAACATTATAAAAATATTTTATAATATATTATATAAAAATAATATATATATATATATATATATATATATATATATTATATATATATATATATATCAGCCTTCAACCTTCTGCCACCGAGAAAGGTGACCTGTAAAAATGAGGAAACACTAACATTATCAGTCACTGTCTGCCAGAAGCGTGCTGACATCACAGATGACCCTCCAGCGAACGACATACTCATCCTTTCTTCAGTATTTTAGGCATTGTACTTTACACCTCCAGGACTCGAGTCCGGCTAACAGGTTTCTCTGAATCCTTTCATAGTTGTTACCTTGCACACACCCCGACAGCACGTCAAGTCATCAAAACCACTTGCCTCCACCCTGATCTGATGCGCTCACATAAGCCTGTTGGATGTTCAAGCCTCTAGCACTCAAAACTATTTACCTTTTGCATGTATAAACATGTGAATGTTAATAGTTATCAACTTGTTTTAGATGTTTAAATACAACGAGCAATGTTATTAGTATTTATCAACTTACATTATAAACCCTACACGAGTAGGAGCAAGTTAATTAATAGGACTGTGTGTGACTGTGGTTGTCACTGTTTTAACATTAATTCATCACGTACAACACAATAATTATATTTTGTTCAAGCCACTGGTAATATATTTGCTCACTATCAGTGCACTTCGACACCACACAAAAAACCGTTTCAACACACACTATCATTCTGATGCTTTTATGTACACTGTAGCTTTGTTACTGAGTCTAATTATCTTTTCTTGTTTGGGTAGTTTTATTTTTTGTGTGTGCTAAAAGCAAGGTAAAAAAAATAGCTCTGAGAGGCCGCATATAATTAAAAAAAATATTTAAGACTGAGCGTATGGTATTAGCATATACGTAATCCCCTCCCTGCGTTGTCCTGGTGGTGACCTCGTATGTATAAGGTCAGAGGGTCACGCCTCTCAAGGAGGATCGATGCTTTAGAGTTTCACATATTTACACACAGTTAAGCCCCTCCCAAGAAGCCCATTGCTAGTAATCCCTTTCTTAAATCACTTGCAAAAGAAACTGCTCATAAACAAATTTCTCTAAGACTCCCTCCAACCGGAGGGCCCAAGAAGGAAGACAGGAGAAAGAAGATGAACGACAACCCCCACCCGAGGGGCCACCGCCGGGTCACCATCTTGGAGAAGACCCGGGCCGGAAGTCCCGCAAATCATCAAGAAGAACAAATTTCTCTCTTAACTGTTAGTAATAATTTATCACAAGTTATATACAGTGATGGATCTAAGCAGGAGTCTACTGGCAAGGCTGCGTCTGCACTTGTCACCTCCAGCAGGAGTCTACTGGCAGGGCTGCGTCTGCACTTGTCACCTCCAGCAGGAGTCTACTGGCAGGGCTGCGTCTGCACTTGTCACCTCCAGCAGGAGTCTACTGGCAAGGCTGCGTCTGCACTTGTCACCTCCAGCAGGAGTCTACTGGCAAGGCTGCGTCTGCACTTGTCCACCTCCAGCAGGAGTCTACTGGCAGGGCTGCGTCTGCACTTGTCACCTCCAGCAGGAGTCTACTGGCAGGGCTGCGTCTGCACTTGTCACCTCCAGCAGGAGTCTACTGGCAGGGCTGCGTCTGCACTTGTCACCTCCAGCAGGAGTCTACTGGCAGGGCTGCGTCTGCACTTGTCACCTCCAGCAGGAGTGTACTGGCAGGCTGCGTCGCACTTGTCACCTCCAGCAGGAGTCTACTGGCAGGGCTGCGTCTGCACTTGTTGCACCTCCAGCAGGAGTCTATGGCAGGGCTGCGTCTGCACTTGTCACCTCCAGCAGGAGTCTACTGGCAGGGCTGCGTCTGCACTTGTTGTCACCTCCAGCAGGAGTCTACTGGCAGGGCTGCTGTCTGCACTTGTCACCTCCAGCAGGAGTCTACTGGCAGGGCTGCGTCTGCACTTGTTGTCACCTCCAGCAGGAGTCTACTGGCAGTGCTGCGTCAGCACTTGTTGTCACCTCCAGCAGGAGTCTACTGGCAGGGCTGCGTCTGCACTTGTTGTCACCTCCAGCATGAGTCTATTGGCAGGGCTGCGTCTGCACTTGTTGTCACCTCCAGCAGGAGTCTACTGGCAGGGCTGCGTCTGCACTTGTTGTCACCTCCAGCAGGAGTCTACTGGCAGGGCTGCGTCTGCACTTGTCACCTCCAGCAGGAGTCTACTGGCAGGGCTGCGTCTGCACTTGTTGCCATCTCCAGCAGGAGTCTACTGGCAGGGCTGCGTCTGCACTTGTCACCTCCAGCATGAGTCTATTGGCAGGGCTGCGTCTGCACTTGTTGTCACCTCCAGCAATAGTCTACTGGCAGGGCTGCGTCTGCACTTGTCACCTCCAGCAGGAGTCTACTGGCAGGGCTGCGTCTGCGCTTGTTGCCACCTCCAGCAGGAGTCTACTGGCAGGGCTGCGTCTGCACTTGTTGTCACCTCCAGCAGGAGTCTACTGGCAGGGCTGCGTCTGCACTTGTTGTCACCTCCAGCATGAGTCTATTGGCAGGGCTGCGTCTGCACTTGTTGTCACCTCCAGCAGTAGTCTACTGGCAGGGCTGCGTCTGCACTTGTTGTCACCTCCAGCAGGAGTCTACTGGCAGGGCTGCGTCTGCACTTGTTGTCACCTCCAGCAGGAGTCTACTGGCAGGGCTGCGTCTGCGCTTGTTGCCACCTCCAGCAGGAGTCTACTGGCAGGGCTGCGTCTGCACTTGTTGCCACCTCCAGCAGGAGTCTACTGGCAGGGCTGCGTCTGCGCTTGTCACCTCCAGCAGGTGTCTACTGGCAGGGCTGCTTCTGCACTTGTTGTCACCTCCAGCAGGAGTCTACTGGCAGGGCTGCGTCTGCACTTGTTGTCACCTCCAGCATGAGTCTATTGGCAGGGCTGCGTCTGCACTTGTTGTCACCTCCAGCAGGAGTCTACTGGCAGGGCTGCGTCTGCACTTGTTGTCACCTCCAGCAGGAGTCTACTGGCAGGGCTGCGTCTGCACTTGTCACCTCCAGCAGGAGTCTACTGGCAGGGCTGCGTCTGCACTTGTTGCCATCTCCAGCAGGAGTCTACTGGCAGGGCTGCGTCTGCACTTGTCACCTCCAGCATGAGTCTATTGGCAGGGCTGCGTCTGCACTTGTTGTCACCTCCAGCAGGAGTCTACTGGCAGGGCTGCGTCTGCACTTGTCACCTCCAGCAGGAGTCTACTGGCAGGGCTGCGTCTGCGCTTGTTGCCACCTCCAGCAGGAGTCTACTGGCAGGGCTGCGTCTGCACTTGTTGTCACCTCCAGCAGGAGTCTACTGGCAGGGCTGCGTCTGCACTTGTTGTCACCTCCAGCAGGAGTCTACTGGCAGGGCTGCGTCTGCGCTTGTTGCCACCTCCAGCAGGAGTCTACTGGCAGGGCTGCGTCTGCACTTGTTGCCACCTCCAGCAGGAGTCTACTGGCAGGGCTGCGTCTGCGCTTGTTGTCACCTCCAGCAGGTGTCTACTGGCAGGGCTGCGTCTGCACTTGTTGTCACCTCCAGCAGGAGTCTACTGGCAGGGCTGCGTCTGCACTTGTTGTCACCTCCAGCATGAGTCTATGGCAGGGCTGCGTCTGCACTTGTTGTCCACCTCCAGCAGGAGTCTACTGGCAGGCTGCGTCTGCACTTGTTGTCCACCTCCAGCAGGAGTCTACTGGCAGGGCTTCTGATTGTCACTCCAAGCAGGATCTAGCAGGGCTGCGTCTACACTTGTTGCCATCTCCCAGGATCTACTGGAGGCTGCGTCTGACTTGTCACCTCCAGCATGAGTCTATTGCAGGCGCTCTGCACTTTTTGTCACCTCAGCAGGAGTCTACTGCAAGGGCTGCGTCTGCATTGTAACCTCCAGCATGAGTCTACTGCAGGGCGCGTTGCGCATGTTGCCACCTCAGCAGAGTCTACTGGCAGGCTGCGTCTTGCACTTGTTGTCACCTCCAGCAGGAGTTAACTGGCTAGGGCTGTGTCTGCACTTGTTGCACGCCCAACAGAGTTATGCAGGGCTGCGTCTGCACTTGTTTTCACCTCCAGAGAGTCTACTGGCAGTGCTGCGTCTGCGCTTGTTGCACCTTAAACAGGAATAACTGGCAGGGCTGCGTCTGCATTGTCACTACCGGCAGGAGTCTACGGCAGGGCTGCGTCTGCATTGTATGCCACCTCCACAGAGTTACTGGCACGAGATGGTCTGCGCTTGTTGTACCTCAGCAGAGTCTAAGGCAAGGCTGGTCTCATTGTTGCCACTCCAGCGGAGTCTACTGGAAGCATGCGTTGCGCTTGTTGTCACCTCCAGCAGGAGTCTACTGGCAGGGCTGCGTCTGCACTTGTTGCCACCTCCAGCAGGAGTCTACTGGCAAGGCTGCGTCTGCGCTTTTTGCCACCTCCCTAGATGAAGACAGGAACTATTTTGAGTTAGTCATAAGAATTAGCAAATGGATATCTACAAACTAAATTGTTTGCCATCTTAATGACGCTGAAGTTAACTTATGACACTGTGCTTGACTCTGATTATTACTGATTCCATGTCGTCACATAATGACTCTGACAACATGATCATTGAAGAAGCCAGATACAAATACTCAAAAATCCGGAAAAAATAATTAATGTACAGTTTTTATGTCATTTCGTCAGATAATGGACTACCCTATGATAAAGTTGATTAGTTAGCCAAAAAAATACCGTGGAGGAAAATATAGAATATAACTTTGGCATGTCTGTGTCTAGCATTAGGAAAAATGTTAAAAGAGAAATAAACAGTGAAACTGAATGTTATAGGAATGCAGTTAGAAGCTGGGTAGATGTATCATTCACTGAAATAACATGGACGTAGATAGGTACGCTTGTGGAGCAACTAACAATGTGTATTGTTGGAACATGGTATAATGTTGGAACAGCATGGTATAATGTTGGAACAGCATGGTATAATGTTGGAACAGCATGGTATAATGTTGGAACAGCATGGTATAATGTTGGAACAGCATGGTATAATGTTGGAACAGCATGGTGTAATGTTGGAACAGCATGGTGTAATGGTGGAACACCGTGGTATAATGTTGGAACAGTATGGTGTAATGCAGAGGATGAGAGGATGGCAGAAATAGTGTCATAAAATATGGTTCAAGGTCGTACTACTCATGGGAATAAAGATACACAAACACACACACACACACACACACACACACACACACACACACACACACACACACACACACACACACACACACACACATGGTGGAACATCTAGAAAGGAATGATCTCATCACCAGCAGACAACATGGTTTCAGAGACGGGAAATCCTGTGTCACAAACCTACTGGAGTTCTATGACATGGTGACAGCAGTAAGAGAAGAGAGAGAGGGGTGGGTGGATTGCATTTTCTTAGACTGCAAGAAGGCGTTTGACACAGTACCACACAAGAGATTAGTGCAAAAACTGGAGGACCAAGCAGGAATAACAGGGAAGGCACTGCAATGGATCAGGGAATACTTGTCAGGAAGACAGCAGAGAGTAATGGTACGAGGCGAGGTGTCAGAGTGGGCACCTGTGACCAGTGGGGTCCCACAGGGGTCAGTCCTAGGACCAGTGCTGTTTCTGGTATTTGTGAACGACATGACGGAAGGAATAAACTCCGAGGTGTCACTGTTTGCAGATGACGTGAAGTTGATGAGAAGAGTTCATTCGATCGAAGAACCAGGCAGAAATACAAAGGGATCTGGACAGGCTGCAGACCTGGTCCAGCAACTGGCTCCTGGAGTTCAATCCCACCAAGTGCAAAGTCATGAGGATTGGGGAAGGGCAAAGAAGACCGCAGATGGAGTACAGTCTAGGGGGTCAGAGACTACAAACATCACTCAAGGAAAAAGATCTTGGGGTGAGTATAAACACCAGGCACATCTCCTGAAGCGCACATCAACCAAATAACTGCTGCAGCATATGGGCGCCTGGCAAACCTCAGAACAACATTCCGACATCTTAATAAGGAATCGTTCAGGACCCTATACACCGTGTACGTTAGGCCCATATTGGAGTATGCGGCACCAGTTTGGAACCCACACCTAGCCAAGCATGTAAAGAAACTAGAGAAAGTGCAAAGGTTTGCAACAAGACTAGTCCCAGAGCTAAGAGGTATGTCCTATGAGGAGAGGTTAAGGGAAATCAACCTGACGACACTGGAGGACAGGAGAGATAGGGGGGACATGATAACGACTTACAAAATACTGAGAGGAATTGACAAGGTGGACAAAGACAGGATGTTCCAGAGACTGGACACAGTAACAAGGGGACACAGTTGGAAGTTGAAGACACAGATGAATCAAAGGGATGTTAGGAAGTATTTCTTCAGCCACAGAGTAGTCAGGAAGTGGAATAGTTTGGGAAGCGATGTAGTGGAGTCAGGATCCATACATAGCTTTAAGCAGAGGTACGATAAAGCTCATGGTTCAGGGAGAGTGACCTAGTAGCGACCAGTGAAGGGCGGGGCCAGGGAGCTTGGACTCGACCCCTGCAACCTCAACTAGGTGAGTACAACTAGGTGAGTACACACACACACACACACATATATATATAATATATATATATATATATATATATATAATATATATATATATATATATATATAATATATATATATATATATATATACACACACACACACCAAATACAAAAGTCTTTATTGTGACAACGTTTCGCCCTGAGAGCTTTTCCAAGGCACGAAAAAGCTTTCCTTAGAGTAAAACGTTGTCTCAGTGAAGGTTTGGTTTGCAACATGTGACTCTTAATCTCGGAAGACGTACAGGTGGCGCTTAATCTCACAAGACGTACGCTCAAGCAATGAATTTGTGATGTGTGAAGAAGTGTGTACAATAAACGATCAAATTTGGGATCTGTGAGGAAGCAAGTTAATGTAAATTATCAGATAAACAAAAATAAAGGTAAAAAATCATAGTAGTGTAATCATAGGGAGGCGCTAACACTGTGGGAGTAGCACAATGCCTGGGAAATGGGAACGTAATGACGTTTGATGATAGGCAAGGAAGGGGAGCTTCAGTTCCTTTGATCAAGAACCATTCATCAAGCATTTATGCACCCTTTATGCTCGTCCTTCCCTCCCTGGAGGGAGAGACGAGCATAAGTGGGAGAAAGGACAGGTATTTGTGGATCTAAAATAAGTCTAACTAGGTAAATATTTAAATAAAGGTTTGCAATATGTGGGAAATATTTAGATTATGGATGTTAGGAATTCCGGATAACAGATAAAAATAGATGAAATGAATGTTTATGCTCTTTATAAATGACGCAAAAACTGTGTTTTGGACCTGAGAGATAAAAACCGAAACTAATCGACGTCAGGAAAAGCACTGAAGATGACAACTAGCGCCAGGTGATGAGCGAATACGGTGAGATAACGATGACCGAAACGCAGATATAGTATGATGGGTCTGAGTGGCGACAGGTCATCAAAGGCACTGTGGGAAGAGACGAATGGGACCTGATTGGTAACTTGACGACAGCTTATTGTGTGATAGGTTCGCTGAGAATATGAATGGTGGTGATGGTTTATACGTCAGGAAAGAGTCTCCTGACACTGGTTTTTGTCAGGTGATGTTCGTAATTGGTTAAGCGTTCACTCTCTCACTGGAGCTAGTACGCTTTTAAAAACAAGACGATCAGTATCTGAAATATGGATGTGTGTAGCGGTGGGCAGTTGCACAAAGACATGCGGTTAATTCTTCAGTTATGGATTGATGTTAGGTATACTGCGTGACTTGCAGTGTAGGGAGACAAGGACTTGAAATGACGTTAATGAAACAGTACATGGCTGCGTTCATTAGGCCATGATGTACAGCTGAAAAAGTTGTGTTAAAATGTTTATTGATTTGTAAGAAATATGATAAAATGTTTGTGAAGTTGATGAATAAGTGTTAAAGCAGTGATAGAAGATGGCCAAGGAAGCAGCCGAAAACAGTGAAAACTTTTGCTAACATTGTGTGGGACTTGTCAGTAGAGTTGAAGTGATATAGGCAGTGTCAGGGAATTGTTGGCATCCAGAGAAGAACTGAGCAATAATGGAAGACAATGGAAAACATTGTTATTTTTTTTTTTTTTACCAGATGCGACAGATCAGCTGAAAGATGTTGCCTCAAGAAAAAGCCTCGCTCATTATAAAAGAGAGAGGCAATGCTGGTAGGTAGCAAGTAAGTGGAATTGAAAAATAAGACAGGACAAGTTGGAGCGCTTCGTAATTTTAGAGACCTGAGTTGAATATTTAATGAGTCTGTTTGAACACACGAAATACAGGCGGGAAGCTCATATTCTGAGGATATTGGTGAAGTGAGGATAAGTTTGTGTGTACGTGTTTTGGGATCTTCTGGGAAGGTAATTCCTCTGAGACTATTGATCGAAAAAAGTGTGTGTCTTGAAGAATTGTAGGAAGAGAGCAAATAGAAGATGTGGATTTTATTTATGAATGTAGGAAAGAGATAGTGGATTACAGTGCACGAGAGTACACTGTATGGTTTGGTTTACATGAGTAAGGCAGATAGCAGAGGACTTGGAAGTCCACGCCGAAGTTGTCTGCTGAGAAGAGCTATCTGCTTCTACATAGATTAAAAAAAATCGTGTATTATCTACTGTAGGTGTATGAGGCAAGGATAGAAAAGCAGTGTTGAAGACACTGTGAGAGATCACAGAATACACCTTGGGCCAACCATTGGTTGTCGAGTGGTCCCGGAATCTGTGCGAGTGTGGTGGTCCCAAAATCTGTGGTGTGATGGTCCCAGGAGCTGCAGGTGGTGTGGTGGTCTCAGGAACTTCGTGGGTGTGGTGGTCTCAGGTGTTTTAAAAACTTAGTGACGGCCATCATCATAGATGACTTAAACCCTGCCTGGCCTGGAGTCTGCTTTTCTCTCGCTTGACAAATAGTTTACTGCTGGGACGTGCAAAAACGTGTATAATAGATCGTCAAGACTGATAGCCTGTCGTTATCAATGATATAAGGAGCCGCAGGCTGATAAAACTATAGGATTTATCCTCTTAAGACAAGATTATTTTAATATAATTTGGCCTGTGCTCTAATGTAGTAATAAAAGGTATTTTGCCACTTTCCTCCTGAAGTAAAGATTGTTTAATGTCTCAAGGCTCTCCAGATGGATTTTTAGAAGAACCTAAGCCGTAAAATTTGTAAATTATATGATACTTTATTCAGCTTATCTTTTATTAAATGGAGCTGTCATCCTCTCCTCCTGCCACCCTCGTACTCAGCTTGCGTTGCCAGTTTTCTGTTATTGGTATGGACTCTATTGTTTCTTGATTAGTCGTTTTCGTACTATTTTCCAAGACCCACATTGATGACAAAATATTTTCTTTCCACGAAGAAAATGGGGTTTAATAAGTTTTTTTTTAGACACTAACTTATGGAGGAGTGGTGATGACGGAGGGCAGGGCGAGTAGTTGGATGGGTGATCCTCCTGCAATCCTGAGTTCTCTTAAACTCTAAAGTTGGCCTCTAACCTCCAGATGGTAAGCACTTCCCTTAATCAGGAGAAAATCACCCTTCGCCAGGAGCCTACCACTTAAATGTACCCTTAAAGTCAGTTATAAACTTGGTCTTCCTCCAGTGCCCGTGAAAACAGCACAATAGGGATGTATCTAAATAATGAACCACTCAGGACTATCCTTTACGGCTCTTAGGTAGCTACCAGCTGCGGATGTAACCAAGAATGTCTACTGGGTGGTAATCCAAAATCAGCTGTGTTAACACGTTCTACCGCAGACACTCTTCACGAAGAAGTGTGAGGTAGGTCACTGAGATCTGAATAGCATATTCACGCTGTCATGCGTGACAGTCCCAAGTTTAGCAGCATATTCACCCTGCCATGCGTGACAGTCACATATTTGGCAACATTTTCACCCTGTCACGCGTTACAGTCACAATTTTAGCAGCATATTTACCCTGCCATGCGTGTAAGTCACATGCTGAGCAGTATACTCACCCTGCCATGCGTGACAGTCACATGTTAAGCATCACATATAACACGCCACATGACATACAAGTTTAAGCAATATATTCATTAAATCATACAAGACACTCTGTTTAAAACACACTTTCCTTTATCGATTAACTCTTTAAATTATATAAAAAAATTTGGACATTGGTCAGCGGTCTGAATTCTGAAATGTTGGAGAGTTTTTTTGCCTGACGTTACAGTAATTAACTTGTACTATGTAATGAGTTTTCCTCCATAAACAAAAAGCACTTTTCTGTTTGATAGAATCAAGATGATTATCTACTTGACAAAACTGGTGTGTCCATTAGTAATTTAGCAGCTTAAATATTTCTGTGTAACTCGCTGATTTATCAATAAATGTTACCGTTTTTTTTAAGTTTGTGTGTGTGTACTTACCTAGTTGTGGTTGCAGGTGTCGATTCACAGCTCCTGGCCCCGCCTCTTCATTTTCCACTATTCGGTCACTTTTCCTGCTCCTATGTGTGTGTGTGTGTGTGTGTGTGTGTGTGTGTGTGTGTGTACTCACCTGTACTCACCTAGTTGAGGTTGCAGGGGTCGAGTCCAAGCTCCTGGCCCCGCCTCTTTACTGGTCGCTACTAGGTCACGCTCTCTGAACCGTGAGCTTTATCATACCTCTGCTTAAAGCTATGTATGGATCCTGCCTCCACTATATCGCTTCCCAAACTATTCCACTTCCTGACTACTCTGTGACTGAAGAAATACTTCCTAACATCCCTGTGATTCATCCGTCTCTTCAACTTCCAACTGTGTCCCCTTTTTGCTGTGTCCCATCTCTGGAACATCCTGTCTTTGTCCACCTTGTCAATTCCTCTCAGTATTTTGTATGTCGTTATCATGTCGTCCCTATCTCTCCTGTCCTGTGTATGTGTCTGTGTGTCCGTGTACGTGCGTGCTGGCGTGTGTGTGTGTGTATTCGAGGAAGGACGCAGTTCCAAGAACCGGGATTAATATTGACACACAAACAAAGTTGAGAGATTGAATATGTATCATTGATTTATCACTGAATTATGACCCAGTAATGTTAGTGTCATTATTCTTGTATTTATTTTTACACGTTATAAGTTGCTAACTACCCTGTCTTACCTGTGACCTGTTTCAAGGGTTCTTCTAACCTGGCAGCCCTGCCTGAAACTAGGCTTCCCTTCTGAAAGCCTTTCGTCAACAATATCTTATATTGAAGATTGAGACACTTATGCAACATATGGGAATCTTTGTTAAGGGAACAGTGGCTTCTTCAGTCCAGTAAAAAGCAGAGAGAGGTAAAGAGAAGAGGAGTTTGAGATAATCATTCCCTCAGCTTGGAATCGATGTGTTCAGTCCATCACTCTTGTAGAAAGTACAGCATACAGGCGAGTCGAAGCAGGAGGAGGAGGGACCACAGTGGAACCATCCATTAGTGTACATAGGTCTTCGTCCGAAGGTTGGACAAGTATTCCCATATGTTGCATAAGTGTCTCAATCTTCAACTTATCGGTTTTCAAACCACTTATCACATATCTTATATTGTAGACATTTTATCCATTGGTTCTTTATGTAATATTAAGTAACAAATAAGTTACAAACTGAAGGTTGAGACAGTTCTAGGCTAGAATTTTTATTTGGTCTGTTGACTTATGTTTTCTAATTTTAATATATTGTCAGAACCTGTTTCAAAGGCGAGTCATTAGAGGGATTAAATAATCACTGTTGTGATGTTCCTTGTAAGATATAGCCTGAGTAAAACTACAGATGACTGTCCGTCTTGTTGTATATCACATCTCTCCCAGAAGTAGCAATAATAGTTGCGGTAGTTGTTGTAGTAGTAAGAGTTGTAATTGGAAAAAGTCAGTACTCTGCTACCTTTTTTCCTATTAAATATTCATGTATGTATTTAAATACATGACCATTTTCTTCATCCACTTTTGCCATCCGGAGAAAATGACAACAGTGAGAGAGCCTTGTGGTTATCATCTTAACCTCGACAATCTAGAGGAAGTCTAGATAGCTGTACTCCAGTTAGTCTTGAGTAAGTAACTACAATATTGACGGAGGTCTTATAACTTTTTTATCTTGTTTCTAAACCATTTGTCGTATCTTTTAACTGCCTTTCCAATGCACACTCTTCTACGCTTCTCTCTTACACCCTTTCCTCTCATCCTCTACCATTTTTCCCTCACCATCTTCCTTTTATCCTATGTATTTCTACGTTTATCCCTCTCCCCTTCTGCTTCTCTCTTTTTCCCGATTACTCTTCCATCCGCTTTCTCCTCCTTCCCCGTCTACTACACACGGCTCACCTTGTCCACAGGCAGTGGGTCGATTACCTCCACGATGATTGGTTGGAGTCTAAAACGCCGATATCCAATAAAAGTGGTCTTACGATTGATCAATCCCACCTGGGGTTGAGGTTGGGATGTTGTTGTCCCTCCCAGACCAAACTTGGCTCCAGCAACCACCTCCACACCCACATACCAAGAAAAATTATCGTAGATATCAGATTAAGCTTAGAATGCAAGGTGGAGGCTGCAGGGAATGAGAAATTCAACTACAGATTCATTGAGGTTAATAAATATCCTGTACTTTGGAGAGGCTACCTTAGGCGATGTTTCGGTCCGTTTTGTAACATCAAATCACGATTGAGCTCAGTTTTGGCTTAATAATAACACAGAATGGACTGAAAGGTCACATTAAAGTTTCCCCTCCAAACAGAGTCATTTGTGAATTATTGCAGCCACGGTATTGTGATTAATGTTCTTGAGTGAGGCATTCCCAGTGGTGCAGAGGGAAGCATAGTGAGTGCAGTCCCCATCACAAGGATCTAGAAAGTCTGAAGCCGATAAAGAAAGAAGTGGAGAAGGTACCCAAAGAACCTGACATAGAAGCAACAGGACCTGTTACAAAACAGGACCTGACAATATGCTTCAACTTCATATCGTTCCAGACCATGGAGCTGGACTCTTTTCCAGGCTGAGGGACTGACCAGCTCAAATACTTTTTCCTCAAGGTTAATGTACCGATTACATCTTTATTTCATTACTGCTGTTCCCTTTGTATTTGGCTGAAGAAGCCTACTGTGTAGGCGAAACGTTTCATCAATAATGATACCCAACTGTTACACATGTGTCTTAATCTTCAACTTGTCGGTATTTTATACCATTTTAAAAAATTCCCTAGTAGGGTTATGGAAGCTAAAACCTTGGGTAGCTTCAGATAAGTACATGAGTGAGAGGGGTTGGATTTGAGTGAGACTTACACATTAGTTAATTGGGTGATCAAAGTATATTCCTTGAGTAGCATTGAAAAAGGTTAGGTAAATAGCTTTGTTAATGGGTTTGGGTTTGAGAAGACCTGCCTAGTATGTGCCAGTAGGCCTGCTGCAGTGTTTCTCCAGTCTTATTTCTTATATTAAAATAATGAGCAGAAACTCCTCTGAACTTAGCATCATCAAAAATTACTAGAAAGGGAACATCTGCCAGAAATCTGGGTAAAAAAAAAGGCAAATGCTGCCTCCTCATATTCAGAGAAGAGATAACGGAGGCAGTGAATTGCAAATATATATATCCCTGACATATATATATGTTATCTAATCTTCCTGGGAAGATTGTAAGAAGACGAGTGGATCATTTAGAGAGGGAAGATTTTGTTATGGAAATCCAGCTTTGAATGACTGACGACAAATCCTGTCTCACGACCCTACTGGAGTATTACAACAGTTACTGAGGTAAAATAGAAAAGAACACTGGATTAAGTGCATTTTGCTGAGTCACATGTAAACTTTCCAGATGTTTATCCAGAGGCTAATTCACGAAGTAGAAAAACGAGCAGGAGTAAGAGGGAGAAGTGATAAAGTGAATTAGAGAATAAGGTTAGTATTAGATGATTGAATATACAAGCCGCAGGTAGTAATAGGATGGCTGATCAGGCGGTCATTATAGAAATATTTAACTGCTGGAATATAAAAAAAATCCCGAAACTGGTAACAAGTATGTCTTTACTCTTCCTTTACCACCACCACTCTTCTCCTATTCTCTTCCCCTACTCCTCTACCAACTCCCATCTTACATCTGTACGTCTCTTTCCATATTTATCATCTCTCCTATCCTTCCATTCACCTTTCTACTGTGCTTTCTCTTCTTTTCCTGCTGCAATCCCCCACTCCTTCCTCCTCCTCCTGGTCACCTATCCACCTTCATGAGAGAGTTCAAAAATGGTTCATAGCTTGTCTTCATGTGGTTCATCAGTCGGCTTATCCCTCATAGGCCACTTCTTGGTGCATCTTTCTCAGTGGTTGTGCTCACCCACCTGCTGGGCTTGGTGTGAAGAGCACCGAAATCGGTGCTCTTCACGCTGGATTTATCATCAAAAACCTTGTCCTCGTGCTGGATTTATCAAAAGCCTTATTCTCGCGCTGGATTTATCATCAAAATCATGTCCTCGCGCTGGATTTGTCATCAAAATCATGTTCTCACGCTGGATTTACCATCAAAAAACCCCCTTCTCGAGTTGGCTGACCTTTATAATTACAAGATGAAAGCCAGACTCGTAAATAAATACAAAGAGTAAACATTTCTTGTCAAATTACTGACCACAGCTCACTGCGGCCAACAGTGGTGGGGGCTGGTGAAGAAAAATTGGATCCGTGTGCTGGCAACACACGGATGGGATCGATGTACCACTGAGCTCATTTCTACGTACGGGCACCAGAGACTTGATCAAGTCTTACCAATAACGAGAGATGGGGCGTAGCCCTGAGAGGATGATGGAGAAGGGGAGAGAAAGAGCTGGTGGTCTCTAGGTAATGGGGGAAATGTTTTCAACATAGTGAACACGAGCAGTGTGAGCTACTCTCTTTTGAAAAATGTTATGGTCATACCGACAAGATGTGGTAACGTTTCGCTACGAGTAGCGAAACTATCCGTCTAATACAGTGATTTTCAACCAGGGGTAAATTTGCCCCCTGGGGGTAAAAAATTACACGCAAGGGGTAAATATTTGATGCTATTTTTGTGCAAAACCTGAATAATTAATTTTTTCTGACATTGTTTTTCTGTCCCTTTATGATGACGATAATTTTTTGTGTGGAAGTAAGGGGGTAAATGGAGAAAAGCATAAAAACAAACCGTACCACGGACGGGGATAGAACCCGCGATTAGAGAGATCGCGGGTTCTATCCCCGTCCGTGGTATGGTTTGTTTGCAATCGTGTCATTACGAAGAGAAATACATAAAGCCGAGGGGATTAATGATGAAAGAAATGTTGAGAATCCCCGCTCTAATAAGCGTCTTTCCAGTACTATGTTCAGCGTGAGAATGTGGGAACGTACAAAGTGTCGGCTACACTCTTCTGTATGATTGTGTGGGAACATCCAGAGCTTGCGGCTATACTGTTCTAAATGATTTGTGATAGTTACATTGTGGGAACATCTGCAGTGTGCTGCTGCACTATCCTTTATGGGTTTAAATTGTGGGAACACCAGTAGTGTTGACTTGGTTATTCTGTGTGAAAGTTACGGTATGGAAACATCCAGGGTGTGTTGCTACGCTATTCTAAATGTTAGTTACAGTGAAGAAGCACTAAGTGTGAGGCTTTATTATTCTGTATGATAGTTACATTGTGGGAACACCCACGGTGTGTTGTTGTCCTATACTTGTTGTCAGTGGTGTGGTGATACATCAAACTGTGGGAAACAACACTTGAACATTTGTTTACAGTTCAAGACATTTATTAAAGGAAACTTTTCGCCACAAGAGACTCCATCAGCATTAATAATGAAGCCATTCGTGGCGAAACGTTTTTTTTTTTTGAAATGTCCTAAATTGAACACAGCTGTCCTTTTCGTAACCTATGCTGTGTGATTTACATTATGGGAACACCCTCAGTGTGAGACTATCCTTCCTATGTTAGGTAAAAGGACACAAGTACGTATTGTCAAATTGTTCGTAATTCTACCAACATTATTAGTATCCTTCCTATATTAGACGTTCATGAATAGGATAGACTGTGTTTCCCTGTTATAATTTAAGACGGAGGATGGTGTTCATACAAGAGGTAATGAAACACAGGATGCTTCAAACTGATGGACCCAATTTCAAAGCAGAATTGCTTTGAAAATGGGTCAATCAATTTAAAACACCCTTTATGTCAGCCGGAGCTGGAAGACTTCAGGAGGTATATGAAAATATGGTAAAGCCTTTTAGTATGAGCTCAGCCTTTAGGCAGGAAGGAGTTGACTGTAGGTGATGATTGGTATGTGGGAGTGTTGGTTAAGGGAGAGAGTACCAAGTGGTTAGGGAGAAGTGAGGGAGGGGAAAAGGTGGGAAGGATAAAGGTTAGTCAATGGAAATAAATGGTATAAAATACCGACACAATGGAAATATAAACACAAATGCAGTATAATGTGATCCTTTATTGACAACGTTTCACCCACACAGTGGGCTTTTTCAAGCCCACTGTGTGGGTGAAACGTTGTCAATAAAGGATCACATTATACTGCATTTGTGTTTATATTTCCAAAGGTTAGTCAAGTTGTGGGTGAAGAGCTTTAGTGGGGAAGACTGCGGGTTATCCAGTGTGGAAATGTGGATGTATTTTTGGAGGCTGGGAGAGGGACACTGGGATCCACGGAAAAAGTCAAAGGAAGAAAATTCACAGAATAAAAGTCACAGCCTAACCTAAATAAAATGTGACTTTATTTCCTAGCCAAAATTGTGACTGTGTGACTTTTTCCCGGACACCAGAACGCTGGTTGGAAGTTGTGGGTGGTAGGCAAGTTTATTCAGGTATACACAAATACAATTATATAGATTATCATATATAGCAGCAGGTGTCCCGTAGCTCGATCGCTAGCACACTCGCCTCACACACTGAGGTCCGGGGTTCGAATCTCCTCCGGTACGGCTGGAAAATATTAGGGACGTGTTTCCATAAGACACCTGCTGTTTCTGTTCACCCATCAGTTAAAATGGGTACCTGGGTGTTAGTCGACTGGTGTGAGTCGCATCCTGGGACAAAACTGACCTAATTTTCCCGAAATGCTCAGCATAACAAGCGGCTTTCTATATAGTATGTCATTGATGTCAGCTATGGTCTGTATACCTTGTACTTGTAATAAATAAAGATGTTACTATTATTATATGTGTATAGAACCTAGGATAACCCCCAAAAAAAAAATCCGAGTGACTTGTTTCCATTGGTGGAGTTCTTGGTCAAAATCTTTTCATTGTTGCCATGCCTGGAAAACAGCTCTTGAACGTTTGAACAAAAGCTAAAACCCTGCGTAGTTTTAAAAAGATATTAGACAAATATATGAATAGGAAAGGCAGGGTTTGATTAGTACCCGAAGTACTGAAGCAAATTCTTTGGTGACTTTGGAAAAAGATTTGACGATTAGGTGGAATGGATGGCTTTGACAAGAACCTGCCTAGTATTTGCCAGTAGACCTACTGCAGTGCCCCTCCATTCTTATGTACTTCAGACTGACACAGCTTTCTTTCTGTCTTTCTGCAACATGTCAACTTTTGTGTACGAATGGTATATAATACCGACAAGATGAGAGTAAGACACATGTGCAACATCTGGGTATCTTTATTGTAGACGTTTCGCCATCCAGTGGTTTTATCAATACAAATTCTAGGACATAACTTGAAGACAGTAGAACTATGTACAGAAGATGAGGTAATCAGTCCCTCAACCTAGGAGTAGGTGCGAACAGCACCATAGTCGTGGAGATTCTGACGCAGAAGAAAGGAGCCTGGCGCTTATATAGTAACGTCAGGTGTAGCAGACGAGGGCATATTCACTGGTAGGCGGGATTCCCCAGTGGAAGTAGGTCCTTCCCAAAGAGATGGGTTAGTTGTAGTAGTAGTTGTCGTAGCCGTGAAGGTTATGTACATGTCCTCAGAATTAAGCGCCAGGCTCCTTTCTTCTGCTTCAGAATCTCCACGACTATGGTGCTGTTCGCACCTACTCCTAGGTTGAGGGACTGATTACCTCATCTTCTGTACATAGTCCTACTGTCTTCAAGTTATGTCCTAGAATTTGTATTGATAAAGCCACTGGATGGCGAAACGTCTACAATAAAGATACCCAGATGTTGCACATGTGTCTTACTCTCATCATGTCAACTTTTGTTGACGATCAAACAATCTTTGTTTCATTGTTCCATTTACCCAGGAACACGTCCAGATCACTTTTGTTCTCTTGGTCAGCGTCTGACTGTTCTCACATTACCTGTTCTCTATTCAGAAAGACTTAATTTCAATACAGATGCACTGTGTGATTTTTTTTTTAGATATTGATTTATAACATCAGTTCTAGCTATTTTTGTTAGCTTGTTAGTGACACTGTTGCACGACTTACCGCAGCTGTTAGCATCCCTGTCTTTTGGTGATTCGTGATCCGTACAGGTTGAGCGCATTTTGTGATATAATGCTAATAAAAATGTGGTAGTGGGAGAGGGACGGTAGTTGTGGGGAGAGTGGACGCTGGTTGTGGGGTGGGGAGAGTGGACGCTGGTTGTGGGGGTGGGGAGGGTGGACGCTGGTTGTGGGGTGGGAGAGTGGACGCTGGTTGTGGGGTGGGGAGAGTGGACGCTGGTTGTGGGGGTGGGAGAGTGGACGCTGGTTGTGAGGGTGGGAGAGTGGACGCTGGTTGTGGGGGTGGGGAGGTGGACGCTTGTTGTGGGGTGGGGAGAGTGGACGCTGTTGTGGGGTGGAGAGAGTGGACGCTGGTTGTGGGGTGGGAGAGTGGACGCTGGTTGTGGGGGTGGGAGAATAGACGCTGGTTGTGGGGTGGGAGAGTGGACGCTGGTTGTGGGGTGGGGAGAGTGGACGCTGGTTGTGGGGTGGGAGAGCGGACGCTGGCTGTTGGGTGGAGAGAGTGGACGCTGGTTGTGGGTGGGGAGATAGACGCTGGTTGTGGGGGTGTGGAGAGTGGACGCTGGTTGTGGGGTGGGGAGAATAGACGCTGGTTGTGGGGTGGGGAGAGTGGACGCTGGTTGTGAGGGTGGGAGAGTGGACGCTGGTTGTGGGGTGGTGAGAGCGGACGCTGGTTGTTGGGGTGGAGAGAGTGGACGTTGGTTTGTGGGGTGGGGAGAGTGGACGCTGGTTGTGGGCGTGGGGAGAGTGGACGCTGGTTGTGGGGTGTGGGAGAGTGGACGCTGGTTGTGGGGGTGGGGAGAGTGGACGCTGGTTGTGGGGTTGGGGAGAGTAGACGCTGGTTGTGGGGGTGTGGAGAGTGGACGCTGGTTGTGGGGGTGTGGAGAATAGACGCTGGTTGTGGGGGTGGGGAGAGTGGACGCTGGTTGTGAGGGTGGGGAGAGCGGACGCTGGTTGTTGGGGTGGAGAGAGTGGACGCTGGTTGTGGGGTGGGAGAGTGGACGCTGGTTGTGGGGGTGGGGAGAGTGGACGCTGGTTGTGGGGGTGGGGAGAGTGGACGCTGGTTGTGGGGTGGGGAGAGTGGACGCTGGTTGTGGGGTGGGGAGAGTGGACGCTGGTTGTGGGGGTGGAGAGAGTGGACGCTGGTTGTGGGGGTGGGGAGAGTGGACGCTGGTTGTGGGGTGGGGAGAGTGGACGCTGGTTGTGGGGGTGGGGAGAGTAGACACTGGTTGTGGGGTGGGGGAGAGTGTATGCTGGTTGTGGGGCTGGGGAGAGTGGGCGCTTGTTGTGGGGGTGGGGAGAGTGGACGCTGGTTGGAAGGGACTTACCAACTGGGTTCAACATGTGTCTATGTGAACAGTTAAAAAAAAGGGATAATAATGATAATTGTCGCAAATTATTCAGTTTGGTGCAGTTTGTTGCTCATGGAAGCCAAATTGAATCATAATCACATTCCCATTAATTAGCGTTTTTTAAAACTTGCTCAGTGATGGATAGAAAGATTTCGTGAATTTTTGGTCCAGGGCACAAGGACGCTCTCTGCAAATTAAACACAGATTTACATAACACATTAAACGCATTATTTTTTTCCTTTTAACAAGATTACATTTGATATAATATAAATCCTCACATTATCATGGAGGTAATTCCCGTTTATCTCATTTTATTCCCTTACTGATCCTCTGTTTCTCGTTCCATGTGTAATTAGTTTGTTGATTGACTCACGAAATCGCTATGACACGATTGCAAACAAACCATACCACGACTTGACTCACGAAATCGTAATGAAACGATTGCAAACAAACCGTGGTATGGTTTATTTAAACCATACCACGAGCAGGGATAGAATCGCGGGTTCTCACCCCGCCCGTGGTATGGTTAGTTTATTAAGTGCTTGTATTTGTTGAGTTACAACTTCTAGGCCAGCTTCTTAACTGATGGCTAAATTGATCTAGATTTTTAATTAATTTTTTTTAAGTTGTGAATTCTTTCTTCCGCTCTGTTGTTCTCTAGTTAGTGTGCGGCTTTTCTCCTGCTCTAGCGCTGTTAAAATGCTTCTCTTCGAGACGTGTGTATACAGTTCCAATCTGTACACTCTTGTTCTGGTCTGTGTGTAAATACAAATCTTTATTTCGAAATTACTGTATAAAGCGTACAACAATCTGAAGGTCGGTATTTCTCTTCCGTCTAGAGTCGTGACTTACTTTGCCGTTTTAATAACGTTTATTTATCAGTTATCCTGTGGACTTTGTGGTCTTCGTGATTTATTAGATGTGGAATAAACACCGTCATCACTTTATTCAAGGATTGGTGGACATATGTTGCATATAACGTCTTGAACCTTTTGTTATGTAGATTCCTTATCTTTTTCTAGTTAATTATATTGTGTTAACGTAATTCGGCTTGTGTGTGATTTTGAAGATAGATTCAAGTTATATATTCCAGTTCTTCCTAGTACTTGATTATGAGAGTTGTTTCAGGTGCTGCGTTATAACTGATCTCTCTCCAGCGTCCGTTTCCATTTTCCATTTGCTGGAACTGATTTCGAAAAGCTACTGTTTTGACCATTCTTGTAGCCGGTCTAGGTCGTTTTATAGATTTTTGGCAGACCTCATCTTGTTTTTTTTTTTTAATTTTCTCATTAGGTTTGCTGTTATCTGTTCATGTGTGATAAAAAAAATGTGACAAATTGCATGAAAGAGTCAAGGAGACAACCCCAAACATCATAGCAGTCACAGAAACGAAACTCACCGTGATGATAACAGACGCAATCTTCCCACTCGGATATCAGTTAAACCTCCGTGGAAATATCTGATGTACATCAAGAACAGTAAGGGTTTCAGGACAGAATACCTTGCGGGAATTCACTGCTAAAACTCTCCATCTCTGCTTCCACTTTACGTTGGTATTCTTTTATGCATTATTTTACATTTGTCTATTTTCTTTTTAGATGTTTTTGTACCATACGGTGTCTCAGGCCGTCTGACAGCTGAGAAATATACGGTCTGCCAAACTTTCAGTTTCTTATTTCGTTTTGAGATGAGGTTTTCCGTCTCTAAATCGTTGTTATTCAAATTTAAATCTCGATCAATGTAATTTCTCTGTTAGTTTGTTTATTATCCACCCTACAGTCTATGAAATCTCTTTCATGAATATTAATCTGTAGTTTAGTTACGCCTGCTAGTCGCTGTTAACTGCCCTGGTTTCATTGTTGATTTTTTTCATGGCTGCTTAGGTAATCCTGCTTGGCTGCAAGCAGGTGATAATACAACCGTACATTCCTGATGTATACAAAGCGGGCTGGAGGCATACATAAACTTTACGAAACATTTCTTTAATGTTTTGGTCAGTGCATTCATGTCTGTTATCTACAACAGATGGCTTTTGGTTTAACGGTTTGTAGGTACACCACAGTCTGGTTTACCAGTGGTGTAGGTACACCACAGTCTGGTTTACCAGTGGTGTAGGTACACGACAGTCAGGTGTACCTACACCAGGACTCTCAGGGTGGAAACTGTTACTTTTATATTCACAAGAAAGCGTTATACTCACTGATGGGAGGGAGTAGATACATAAAACAGAACGATGTGTAAGATGGTATAGAAGAGGCTGACTTTTGGGCTCAGAGGTAGGCAAGATATAAATAAACCACGTCAATGAAAGGATAGGAAGCGAGCGGGTCCAAGAGCCAGAGATCCACAAACAGTGCTAGGTAATCACACACGCGCCTGCTTGCTCAGCTCCTACCACCGTAGCCTTGCATTCATCTGCACCTGCACACGTCTTTACGCTACCGCTTAGAGCTGTATGACCCATTTGGGTTTATTTTTTCTTGTGAATATAATAACAGTAACCCTGCATTGTGAGGGCGGCTTAAGCCAGTTATCGGAGTGCGTGTGACTGTCAGTGAGTTACTGCCTGACTGGAGAATTTACTCTGAGAACCCACTCTAGTCACTACCTAGTAAATTATGGTCATATAACTCCAGTTTATTACGGCCAGTTTGAAGGCCGTTTTGGGGAATTTTTTTTTAAGAATGTGTCGTCTGACTAATCTTTCTCTCCTCTCTCTCTCTCTCTCTCTCTCTCTCTCTCTCTCTCTCTCTCTCGCGCGCGCGCGCGCGTGTGTGTGTGTGTGTGTGTGTGTGTGTGTGTGTGTGTGTGTGTGTGTGTGTGTGTGTGCGCGCGCGTGCAAGCGCGTGTGTGTGTGTATTTACTCGCTGATTTTGTATATTTGTGCATTTGCAGCAATGCTTCTTTTCCTCCTCCTTAGCTCTGTGTATATGTGTAACCTGCTTCCACCATTTCCACATTAATTTTAGTTCGCTTCCCTACCATTTGAAGACTGATGAAGTCTTTCATAATGTTCCTTTCGCTCTTGTTTTTTCAACTTGTTCCACGACCATGCATTTCCGTGTTATCATTATCCACCATTTCCAGTCCTCTAATTTTCTGTTGCATCGTACTCACGTCTTCCAGACACAAGTTCCCTTGTTTTGTACTCTGCTCCTCCTGGTGCACATCTGTCATCTCTGGGGTTACTGTGACGGAAAGAAAAGCCTTTAAACCTTTTTCGAGGTTCTGATCATAATCAGGTGGAGGTTTCACGCCGGTGATGTGTGTTTTGAGGTGCGTCTGGCATGCGTATACAGGTTTAAGACAGACATCTTAGTAAACATTAGGATGTTAGAAAGTGTTTCAGTCCTGGAAACTTGATTGTACGTTACAATGGTAAATAACGTATGTTTATAGTCCTCTAGGATTTTTTTATTGAGGTCCCAGAAGGTCTTTCAGAGTTGTTTTCAATCCTAGATCCTTTCTTTTCTTTGATGGTTGAAGTACAGTTTTCTTTCCTTGATCACTGTAGTTTTCTTTGATGGTTGTAGCTTTGTTTGACAATTGTAGTTTCTCTCCTCCTAGTCACTATCGTCTCTGACATCCTGTCTTCCAAAATAGCATAAGCTTGCACATGTTACAACTGAACTGCAAAAGCCACTTGGTTGACCACCCGTGCAGTATAACCTAACTTCCTGCGCTGTATGACCCTTTCGGGATTAGCAATTATTATTATTATTATTATTATTATTATTATTATTACTATTATTAACTTTCCCTGGGAGGTCATTTCTCTCCTCTTCCGTTCGCATTTTCCTTGGAATTTCCACATCGTCTGCAAATGAAAACACAGAATTCGATCCCCTCTGGCAGCTCATTTACATATTCATAAAAAAATATTTTTTTGAACATATTGGTCTAATGAATTTTATATTCAGGAGAATAAACATGGAAGGCAACTTATTTACATTTGCGTGGAAACTAACCTAGCATTCTAACGTGACTGCGAAAATCAGTGTAATATAGGCAAGTTCACCCTAACATTAGTTATATATATATATTTTATTATTATATATATATATAATATATTTTATATATATATATATATATATATAAATATATATATATATATATATATATATATATTTTTGTAGTAGGTTGATAGACAGCAACCACCCAGGGAGGTACTACCGTCCCGCCAAGTGAGTGTAAAACGAAAGCCTGTAATTGTTTTACATGATGGTAGGATTGCTGGTGTCTTTTGTCTGTCTCATAAATATGCAAGATTACAGGTACGTCTTGCTACTTCTACTTACACTTAGGTCACACTACACATTTCACGTTAATTTATACACACTCATCTGAGCTTTCTTTGATTTTATCTTAATATTCTTGGTCTTATTACTTTCCTTTTATAACCAAAGGGGAAGTGGAATAAGAATCTTTCCTCCGTAAGCCATGCGTGTTGTAAAAGTCAACTAAAATGCCGGGAACAATGGGCTAGTAACCCCTTTTCCTGTAAAGATTACTAAAAACAATAAGAAGAAGAAAATTGTCAAAGTGGGAAGTCTGAATGTGCGTGGATGTTGTGCAAATGATAAGAAAGAGATGATTGTGGATGTTATGAATGAGAAGAAGCTGGATGTCCTGGCTTTAAGTGAAACAAAGCTGAAGGGGGTGGGAGAGTTTCAATGTAGAGGAATAAATGGGATTAGGTCAGTGGTTTCAAATAGAGTTAGAGCTAAAGAAGTAGCAATAATGCCGAAGGATAAGCTATGGCAGGAAAAGAGGGACTATAAATATATTAATTCAAGGATTATGTGGAATAAAATAAAGATTGGATGTGAAAAATGGGTTATAGTAAGTGTATGTGCACCTGGAGAAGAGAGAAGTGTAGAGGAGAGAGAGAGATTTTGGGAAATGTTGACTGAATGCGTGGGAAGTTTTGAATCAAGTGTGAGAGTAATGGTGGTTGGGGATTTCAATGCTAAAGTGGGTAAAAATGTTATGGAGGGAGTAGTAGGTAAATTTGGGGTGCCAGGGGTAAATGTAAATGGGGAGCCTTTAATTGAGCTATGTGTAGAAAGAGATTTGGTAGTAAGTAATACATATTTTATGAAAAAGAGGATAAATAAATATACAAGGTATGATGTAGCACGTAATGAAAGTAGTTTGTTAGATTATGTATTGGTGGATAAAAGGTTGATGGGTAGGCTCCAGGATGTACATGTTTATAGAGGGGCAACTGATATATCGGATCATTATTTAGTTGTAGCTACAGTTAGAGTAAGAGGTAGATGGGAATAGAGGAAGGTGGCAACAACAAGTAAGAGGGGGATGAAAGTGTATAAACTAAGGGAGGAGGAAGTTCGGGTGAGATATAAGCGACTATTGGCAGAAAGGTGGGCTAGTGCAGAGATGAGTAGTGGGGGGGGGGTTGAGAGGGTTGGAATAGTTTAAAAAATGCAGTATTAGAATGTGGGACAGAAGTTTGTGGTTATAGGAGGGTGGGGGCAGGAGGAAAGAGGAGTGATTGGTGGAATGATGAAGTAAAGGGTGTGATAAAAGAGAAAAAGGAAGCTTATGAGAGGTTTTTACAAAGCAGAAGTGTTATAAGAAGAGCAGAGTATATGGAGAGTAAAAGAAAGGTAAAGAGAGTGGTGAGAAAGTGCAAAAGGAGAGCGGATGATAGAGTGGGAGAGGCACTGTCAAGAAATTTTAATGAAAATAAGAAAAAAATTTGGAGTGAGTTAAACAAGTTAAGAAAGCCTAGGGAAAGTATGGATTTGTCAGTTAAAAACAGAGTAGGGGAGTTAGTAGATGGGGAGAGGGAGGTATTAGGTAGATGGCGAGAATATTTCGAGGAACTTTAAATGTTGACGAAGAAAGGGAGGCGGTAATTCCATGCACTGGCCAGGGAGGTTTAGCATCTTTTAGGAGTGAAGAAGAGCAGAATGTAAGTGTGGGGGAGGTACGTGAGGCATTACGTAGAATGAAAGGGGTAAAGCAGCTGGAACCGATGGGATCATGACAGAAATTTTAAAAGCAGGGGGATATAGTGTTGGATGGTTGGTGCTTGTTTTTTAATAAATGTATGAAAGAGGGAAGGTACCAGGGATTGGAGGAGAGCATGTATAGTCCCTTTATATAAAGGGAAAGGGACAAAAGAGATTGTAAAAATATAGAGGAATAAGTTTACTGAATATACCAAGAAAAGTGTACGGTAGGGTTATAATTGAAAGAATTAGAGGTAAGACAGAAATGTAGAATTGCGGATGAGCAAGGAGGTTTCAGAGTGGGTAGGGGATGTGTAGATCAAGTGTTACATTGAAGCATATATGTGAACAGTATTTAGATAAAGGTAGGGAAGTTTTATTTCATTAT
>NC_069468.1:20887069-20899569 GCF_026875155.1 Cherax quadricarinatus
TACCTACGTTTGTGCACTCTCATTCGTATACATGTGTGCATTTATTTGTGGTCGTATGTATGTATGTATATATGAATTTGTGTGTTTACACAAATAGCTGACCAGGGTTTGAAATTGAACATGACTCACGAAATCGTAATGACACGATTGCAAACAAACTATACCACGTTGCTTATATCATCTATGATATGAGGAAACTGTGGCTAGCAGATCACGCAGTCAAGTATTTAAGGGCTCACAACTCAGGAAGTTGAAAAATATTATATATATTTTTTTTTAATCTCGAGGTCAGTTTGAGGTAAATCTTCGACCTGACTCGTAGTGGCTTTCATTGGGCCCACAGCGACCCCGATCCCAGACCAGGCCAATAATAACGACGTAGATATGGAAGCAGTGTTCAGAAGGTAAACATAATCGTATAAACAGAGTTTAAACATGTCAATTAGAAAGTTAGGCAATAACAGGAGTGACATGTTGCTCCACAAGGTGTGCACAGATGACTTAACAAGTGAAGGCAACAGAGCGACGTTCTGGCCAATTACATGATAACCCGAAGAGCAGGTCAAATGGGTTGTTATACTAAGAAAACTGGATACAAAAGAACATAAGGATGAAGGAACACTGCAGCAGGCCTACCGGCCTATACCAGTTAAGTTCTTCTTAAATCTAAACCTTCTAACTGAAATAAGTCTTAATTCTTTTCTGAAGGCTACTCAAGATTTAGCTGTGATAACTCTACTAAGTCAAACTGTGTAAGTCCAACTCAAATCCATCCCTTAGCAGTGTGTTGCTGCCCTATTCTATATGACAGTTACACCCTGGAAACCAAACCGAACTATGTTGTTAGATATTCCATCAGGCAGGATGGGGCTAACTCTTTCAGCTCAGACTAAGTCTTTCAAGAGTTAGCCTGAGCTGAGACTTCAGTAAGACAGTGAGGATGTCGTCAAGTACTACTGTAAGTGAAGAATTAAACACGTGCAATATCTGGGTCTCTTCATTTGTCGACGTTACGCCATCCAGTGACTTTGCCAATACAAATTCAAGAACATAATGGGAAGACTGTTGACCTATATACCAAAGACGAGGTAATGAGTCCCTCGTCTTTAGTATATAGTTCCTCAGTCTACCCATTATGTCCTTAAATTTGTATTGATAGTCGCTGGATGGCGAAACGTCGACAAATGAAGATACCCAGATGTTGTACTTGTGCCTAATTCTTCATCTTGTCAGTATTGTACATCATTCATGTACAACGGCCGTAAGTGTTCATAAATTGGTAATGTACTCTATAAACCAGGCGGATCAGCTGATGGACGTGGATAAATCACAGGTCATTCTTACTAATTCAAGCATAGTTCACAATCGAACCAACCAGGGTTCGATACACAAGTATGGTATGGTCATGGACCGGGCCGCGGGGGCGTTGACCCCCGGCACACTCCCTAGGTAAACTCCAGGCAACTTTGCCGCACGGAGGGTTCAAACTAAGCCAGCCCTAAAACTAGCAAGCCAGTGTGTTAACCACTGTACCATGCCGACCTAATCGGATTAATCTTATTAAGCTGGCATGGTACAGTGGATAGCGCACTGGCCTGCTGCTTTTAGCACTGACTTGCCACGGGGTCGAACCCTCCGTGTGGTGAGTTAACTAATCTTAAATAAATAAATATCTCTTCAATCAATTTTCCCCCTCTTCACACAATTATCGTCATTTTTACAAATATTGTTTTTTACCTAACAGGAGCAAGAAGTCACAGAAATGGAATTTGAATAAAATGATTAAAAATATTTCTAGATGAATATGGCATGTAATCGGTAAACTTTTGATCACAAAGAACGTGAACCCCCAAAAAATCAAATGTTTTTTTCTCTTACTATTAGAGCTTAGAAGTCAGAAAATATATTCGATGAAATTGGTTCACTAAATCAAAGGGTAAAATTCTATTAGACTTTTTAATTGCTAAGTCTTTGTTTATTTGTGTTGAGAGTCACTAGTTGACACGGAGGTTAGTTAGTCTTTGCTGGGTGACACGGGAGGTTAGTTAGTCTTCGCTGGGTGACACGGGAGGTTAGTTAGTCTTCGCTGGGTGACACGGGAGGTTAGTTAGTCTTCGCTGGGTGACACGGGAGGTTAGTTAGTCTTCGCTGGGTGACACGGGAGGTTAGTTAGTCTTCGCTGGGTGACACGGGAGGTTAGTTAGTCTTCGCTGGGTGACACGGGAGGTTAGTTAGTCTTCGCTGGGTGACACGGAGGTTAGTTAGTCTTCGCTGGGTGACACGGAAGGTTAGTTAGTCTTCGCTGGGTGACACGGGAGGTTAGTTAGTCTTCGCTGGGTGACACGGAGGTTAGTTAGTCTTCGCTGGGTGACACGGGAGGTTAGTTAGTCTTCGCTGGGTGACACGGGAGGTTAGTTAGTCTTTGCTGGGTGACACGGGAGGTTAGTTAGTCTTCGCTGGGTGACACGGAGGTTAGTTAGTCTTCGCTGGGTGACACGGAGGTTAGTTAGTCTTCGCTGGGTGACACGGGAGGTTAGTTAGTCTTCGCTGGGTGACACGGGAGGTTAGTTAGTCTTCGCTGGGTGACACGGGAGTTAGTTAGTCTTCGCTGGGTGACACGAAGGTAGTTAGTCTTCGCTGGGTGACACGGAAGGTTAGTTAGTCTTCGCTGGGTGACACGAGAGGTTAGTTAGTCTTCGCTGGGTGACACGGAAGGTTAGTTAGTCTTCGCTGGGTGACACGGGAGGTTAGTTAGTCTTCGCTGGGTGACACGGGAGGTTAGTTAGTCTTCGCTGGGTGACACGGGAGGTTAGTTAGTCTTCGCTGGGTGACACGGAAGGTTAGTTAGTCTTCGCTGGGTGACACGGGAGGTTAGTTAATCTTCGCTGGGTGACACGGGAGGTTAGTTAATCTTCGCTGGGTGACACGGGAGCTTAGTCTTCGCTGGTTGACACGGGAGGTTAGTTAGTCTTCGCTGGGTGACACGGGAGGTTAGTTAGTCTTCGCTGGGTGACACGGGAGGTTAGTTAGTCTTCGCTGGGTGACACGGGAGGTTAGTTAGTCTTCGCTGGGTGACACGGAAGGTTAGTTAGTCTTCGCTGGGTGACACGGAAGGTTAGTTAGTCTTCGCTGGGTGACACGGGAGGTTAGTTAGTCTTCGCTGGGTGACACGAAAGGTTAGTTAGTCTTCGCTGGGTGACACGGGAGGTTAGTTAGTCTTCGCTGGGTGACACGGGAGGTTAGTTAGTCTTCGCTGGGTGACACGGGAGGTTAGTTAGTCTTCGCTGGGTGACACGGGAGGTTAGTTAGTCTTCGCTGGGTGACACGGGAGGTTAGTTAGTCTTCGCTGGGTGTGTCTGGTGTCTGTGTGATACAGGCGTCATCAATATTATTATCATTATTATTATTATTACATGCGTCATTCCTATTATTATTCTCATTATTATTAATACAAGCATCAACCCTTTCATTATCATCATTATTTTCGCTATTATTGATACAAGCATCATCCCTATCATCATTATTAACATTATTATTGATACAAGCATCAACTCAATCATTATTCATTACTTCGCCAGTTATTTCATTAATAAACGTTAGTACTAACTGTGCCACCAGCTTAACAAATTATTCATTAATCATGTATTAAACGATAATAAAACATTATCCTCAGGTTAAATGTAAAACAAACGCCAGCCTTGTTACTTGTATAAAGTCAACAGTGTTTTGTTGTAACGTGACGGGCTGGAGTTTTGAGACTCTCTGACCGCGGGTTCAATCCCGGCCGGGGTATGGTTTGTTTTGTAGTAATTGATCTCTTTTGTGACGGTAAGTTTTATTAATGGTAAACAGCACCGACAATTTAATAAGTAAAACACCTGACACTTGGGTATCTTTATTGTGGAAACGTTTCGCCTGTATATCAGACTTCTTCAGTCGAATGGAGAGGTGGTTTAAATATTGGAGACGGCAGAAACGGTGGTTAGGTAAACATGAGGTGGTCAGTCCCTCAGGTTTAATTAGTATTCAGCTCAATCTGTTACGGATGTCTTACTCATTAAGTTATTATCAGTAAAGACTTAGTTTATGGGAACAGTCACGCAGTAAATGGCCCTGCCTCGCATAGGCCAGTAGGCCTCCTGCAGTGTTCCTTCTTTCTTATGTTCTTAGTTCGTCATTCAACTCTGCGTCTACCAGCCACAGAGGCATCACCTCAAGCTGGTGAAGAGTTTTAAATCCAAGAAAATGGAGTTAATCTCCCTTGAGGAGCCAGCATAGCTGAGACAAATGCCTAGAAACAAAAGTCAGTTGATGTTAACAGATGTGATGTCTAGTTTGATGTTAAGTCTCTCTCGATCTATTGTTGATTTCAGTTTTTTGTTTTCTAATTGCATTTTTGTCTCAGGTTTTCACTTTATTAAATTTTTATTCATATGACGCTCGCGGCTGATATCTGGCTTTCCAGAATTTGAACTTCACAATATGGGATCCAATTCCTGCCACGACACATGTTGAATCTATGATGTTTGTAAATCTCCTAAAAGTTGGTCCACTGGTTTGGGAAAGCTCACTAGTTCCTTGAAATTTATGTTTCTGAAATATGAAGCTTTATTCGGAGTAGTGGTGGGGTGGGTGGGTGTGTGGGTGGGTGTGGGTGGGTGGGTGTGGGTGGGTGGGTGTGGGTAGGTGGGTGTAAGAGAAATTCATGGGAGTTGAATGGGGCTGGTGAGAGTCTGCCAGTGATACCTTTACCTTTGATGACTTATGAGAGTTGTTCTACTCCCGGAGCCCGGCCATAGGCCAGGCTCGTCTAGTGTTTGCCTGATTAACCAGGCTGTTGCTGCTGGTGCCCCGCTGCCCCACATATCCATCACAGCCTGGTTGATTTGGCACCTGGTGAAGATACTCGTCCAGTTTTCTCTTGAAAAGCAAGGGGTAGGAGTGTGGATAAAAGAGGAGAGGGGGAGAGAGAGGGGGAGAGAGAGGGGGAGAGAGAGGGGGAGAGAGAGGGGGAGAGAGAGATACAAAGGGTAGGTGGGTATTAGGTACAGGCAGTAGTTGTGGCTGTTAGTTGGACCAACACGATGGAGACACACACAGGTGCAGTGTAATGAGATCCTTTATCGGTAACGCTCCTCCCAAACACTGTCAAAAGATCTCAATACACCACATTTGTGTGTGTGTTTTCTTGGCTATTAGTTGTTCTCGACTCCTTCCGCTCCTCTTTTTACTCCTGCCCTTTCCTCCCACTCCGTTTTTCTCCGTCTGTTCTCTCCCGTTTGATTCAGTCTGTTGTAAACCTGTGTTGCTGACCGTTTCCCTTTATTTTCTTGAGAACAATCATTAACCCCCAAGTGTAACCAGTTTTGATTAAACAAATGAGTTCTCAATACCAAGATTCTCGCCTCTGTCTTCTCAAGGTAAGATTTCAGGGGACAATTTTTTCTATCTTATTAACTATTCGTCAGCCCTTCCAATATTGTTAGTTGCACTTCCACGTATTTCCTTCTTGGTCTTCCAAACCGAAAACAGCAAGGTTCTCTCCCTCTCTTACCTCTCGTGTCTCTTCTTTCGTCCTCGTCTCCTGCAGATCGTTCTGTCTCTCGTATTATTTCATTGAGTTGCTGTGATAGTGACCAAGGTTCCCAGCAGCAGGGTTAAGCCCTGGCTCTTTCTCTTCCCCTAGTGACACTTCTTATAAAATTTACTCTCATTTTCCAAGTTCATTCCCGTCCCCTCCTCCTTGGTCTAAGCAAGCAAGCAAGCAAGCTAGCTTTAAGGTTCCTCTCTGTCACTTCCTCCTCGCCTTTCTCCTGAGCCATCTTATATCTTCTGCCAGATAATTCTCCTCCTCAGTAATTACCTTTGTTTCTCTCCTCTTAGGTTCGTCTCCCTCTTTCTTGCGGTTTCTCTAATTACTCTGATTACCTTGTGTATTCTCTCTGCTTGTTTCTGGATCCAGTTTTCCATTCACGCTAACAGCACTTCCCATAGACTCCAATTTTCCTCGCTTACCATCAACTTTATTCTGTTCCTACGCGGTGTTTTTAACTCATGTTGGTTATTTTAACTTGTGTGTTGAAAGTTTATGTTCGTTGCTTTTGTCTGCTAATTTTGGCCTTTTTTATTGTGTTGTATATATTTTTATGGCCATGACCGATGAGTGACGTACGAAGCCGAAAGTGTTCTGTTAATGTTATAGTTTACAGTTGCCGCTGTGATTATTATTATTAATTATTTATTATTATTAATCATTATTATTTATTATTATTAATCATTATTTATTATTATTAATCATTATTTATTATTAATCATTATTATTTATTATTATTAATCATTATTTATTATTAACCATTATTATTTATTATTATTAATCATTATTAATTATTAATAATCATTATTATTTATTATTATTAATCATTATTTATTATTATTATTATTATTATTATTATTATTATTATTATTATTATTATTATCCAGTTTTTTGTGTAGTCTACGTTACTGATCTTGTGTTCATGTCTCATGCCCCTTTCTTCTATTTCATCTCATTCCTATAATGTACAGAACCTACGAAACTAGCGAATTAGGTGCTAGCATATTTGATTTTATGTGCTTGGGGGGGGGGGGAATGTGATCCGAGGTGGTGGTAGTGGTGGGTGGGGTATAATGTGGTTGTGGTAATTAGTGTATGTAGTATGTGTTAGATACCACTTGTTACTATTTATTAAAGGTAATTGTCAGTAGACTTGCGTGTGTATTTATGAGTAACTATCATCCTGTAGTTAAAAGCTGCAGTGTGTCGACATTTTTACAAAAAACATCGTACAAGTGTTAGAATTCTAATTGTTGCAACATTCACTGCTGCCTCTGATCTCATTCCATCAACCTTTCCACTATCCTTTGTGTTGCGTCTCTCTGTATTTAAAACTGATTGGGTTCTCCTTAATTAACTATTGATGGCACCGAGAAATGTTGTGGATTCTTTTACGTTCCGTTTTGTGTTTATATGAGGTTATCGTGTTATCTTCATATTAATGTAATTCTGAGGATGTGTTTTTTTTTATCTTGGCTGTTTCAGTCTGCGGGAGTCGAGTCACGACTCTTGGCCCCCGTTTCTGAATTACTTGGGAACGGTCTCACTGTATTCTTGACCTGGTTATTTTCAGAGGAAGCGCTAAACCGTAGGGATCATACACTATATCGTGAGGAATGGGAGGCAGTCAGGTCTGATTCAGAGAAATGGAGAGGATTTCAATTTCATGTATCAAAGAGTCCTTCGCTTGGCATCAAGGCATCTCTTAATGGCAACACATCCTCTAATAGAGGATGTGTTGCTGCCTGGGTCGTGTGTTTGCTCTTGTATACACTTCAGTAACTCACAACGTTACATTATTTCAAAGGTTGCAAACTCGGCAGTATCCGACACGAAAGAAGTATTAGCGAGGAGGGAAGTGATTAAGACGGGGGTTAAGATGTGATCAGGTTGGCTGTGGAGGCGCACTAACGACCTCTGGTGAGGCAGCAACAACATACCTGACAATTATCGCAGACAAATGACTGGCAAACACAGTTGGCAGGCAGTCATTTGGCGAGTAAATGTTGCGTCACAATGAGATACTCTGGTAAGTGATTCTGGAACATTGGGTGGGCGTTGCTGCCATCAGCGGACGATCCCTCCTGTTGATGTTTTCTTGCACTTAAGGAGAGCGCCAGACTCCAGGTATTTACTGCAGCACTCCATCACAAGTCCCTTTCTTGGCCAGAGGTTCCGCTCTGGGGTTTTCTTGAAGGCTCACTCATTGGTGGGCAGGAGGCATGTGACTTACCACTGAGTGGGGCCACACAGCCAGCCTAACTCACTGCTACAACCCGTCCTCCACCGTAAATAACGAGTGTTTGGTTTCCAACTATTTAAGTGATCGCGTTGTCTAACCACACGTTTAACATCTTTATGTATCTTTATGTAATTTAGTTATTGATGATTAATTAATATTTACCTAATGTTTACTCTTGGTCGCTGCTTACATCGTGCACAAAATGACGCACTGTAACATGAAAAATAAAGAAGCTTACAATCCGGGGGATTGTTTACACTGGTACCAGAAGACTGGCGGAGCGGAAACTTTGTATCGCTACCCATAACACTGCTGTAGGATATTATATTTTTTATTCTAAACTAATAACTTTTTATTCTGGGAAAGATAATCCTTTTGATCTGCTTCCTCGCTTAACCCTGACGTCCGCTTCTCGTAATTCCAACAAAGTCTCGACACTAATCTTCGTTGAGGAAGCCATTTGTCTCCAGTAAGTTTGTGACCTTTTTCAGAACATTCTACACGTGCGAGAAAGGATTGCTTTGGACCATTAGGGCGCGAGTCCATTATCGCCGTGGAGGTGATCTCTGGGTCTTACCCTGGACGCCAATCCTCACACTTTATTAATAATATTTGTTCTTTACTGGCGTTGGTGGTTTTATTCGTCATAGAAAAACCATCTGACACGGGTGTCTGTCAGAGTGGTGCTTTCTCTACGCCGGGAATACGAGAAGAGTAAACATTAGCTTGTTAGGACATAATGCTGCATACTATCAAGAGTGTAGAGTACAGGCTGGCACTATGGAAGGCCACGGTGGCAGCCATCACTGGTGCTGTAATGCTTGACTTGGTGAACTGAATGACTGTTAATCTGGATATCTTTTCTATATTTTCTGTTTAATTTATAGCCTATTACAAGTTAACTTTATTATGGTGTGTATCAAATTACAGGTAAACTACATTAATGGGTACCTGTAAGCACATTCTAGGTGTGTGTGTGTGTGTGTGTGTGTGTGTGTGTGTGTGAGACAGAGAGAGAGAGAGAGAGAGAGAGAGAGAGAGAGTGAGAGAGTGAGTGAGTTTTTATTGACGACGTGGAGAAATGAGGGAAAGGGGAATAGGCTGTCAAATTTGCTCTTCTTCCTGTCCTGATTAGCTATATATAAATCCATCCCCTGGGAGTTTGACAGTGCAATGGGGCATCTTGCATTTTCCCACCGAAAACCATATGTTAACTCTGCAGTGCTCCTTCCTGTAACTACATTATGAGGAGCTGATATTGCACCACATGTCTGACAATCCGGCTGTTGTATTCTACCGTAATAGTAGATGGCATGGGAATGCCAACAAGTTGTACTTAGACACAGGCAGCAACTGGAAACTTAGAATCACGTTTTGTCTGCGTGGTGGGCAAAACGTGGTTTGGAAAACATGTAGGCGAAAGTCTTATAAAGTTTCCTATTGCTGCTTATGTCTTTATCAATTATTTCACTGCCTTTGTGGTGAGGAAAAAAAAAAACTCTAAGGCTTGCCACGTGAGGGTTCCTGTGTCTTTCCATTCTGAGTTGTTGCTTAAATGTGCCTCCTGCCTGGTGAGTCAGGTCAGTCTGGACTGCGAGAGCCACAGCCCTGACATGCGCTTCAAACACAAGAACAAACAATGGTACTTGCATCTTGCGGAGGGAAATAGGGAGGAAACAAAACTTCATTTGGCGTGTCACCATTAAGCGCTGGAGATTGTCTTGGAGGTATTGTTTACATCTTCGAATGGGCCTTAAATTAAGCTGTTCAGAGGGTTTTAACAGCTGTGGCTCTTTACTGATTAGTCGTCTTTCGCTTTTGCCATATATAAAGAATCAGCTTCTCCGTGGGTTAATGGGGTCATAAAGTTTGCGAAGGATCATCAGTTGGAGCGATTTCAAATGCTGGATGATTATCCTAACTACTGGAGATAAACCACGGTACGCACTGGCTTGGAATTTTACGACTCATTTGCCACAGGTTCTAACCCCACCTGGACCGTGGTTTCTTTGCAGTCTTGATATTACGATTTCGTGATTTATTGGAGATAATAATCTTCCTGGTTGGCATCTATCAGCTCAGAATTAGGTTCCGTGCTCCTGGAGGGATGTACAGTACTCGCTGGGTGGTAAACGTTTTCTAGTCGTTCAAAGTTTAGATGTTCATAACTCAGTTCAAGTTATTGGAACAGGATGAAGACTGAAACGCGGCTATGGCGAATAAATTAGACAATCATCTCTAGTACTTGGGCGAGAAAATAGTTCCTTCCCTCTTTAGGACGACTCGGCGCCTACTGAAGAAGAGATGTAGTAGTCGTCTTGGGCACTATCAAGGACAGGAATGTTTCCTCTTTATTTTGTATCACATCGACGCTGGGCCGCCCTAACTCGGGTCTTGTGAATGTTGACTCCTAGGAGTGGAAATCTCTTCTCTGGGAGGGGTGCCACATTCCCCACACAGTGCCTGCCTGATGAAGATTTCATCTTACATGATGGGTATGTTTCCCTTATCGTCTAAATTTTACTTTTGTGACTATGACTGAAGTAACATGAGTGTGGAAAGGTCACCACAGAAGAAAGTTGATGTTTGAAAGGGAATACGAGTTTGTTTAAAGTGCTGAATGTCTAAATGATTTTAATGCTTCGTAAATAAATTAAAACAAACAAAATCCTTTTTTGTGTGTGATTATTGTCTTCGATCAAACCTTCCTGTTGATTTCTTTCTTTTTTTTTTTTTTTTTTGGTTTATCAGTGTTTCCACGGAGAATTATCGTTTCATTTCCTTGCAGACGTTCTTTTCATTTCCGTAAGTTTATTCCCTTGACTGTTGCCATCTTTCAGATTTGGCTGAGTTGCAGTTTTGATTCTGGTTTTTGCCTTTTTCTCAGGTTATCCTTGGGTCTCCCTTCTCATTCTTGCCTGCCCATCGAGAGAAAGCAATGTTTTAATACTAGTGAAGGGCTCTTGGTCCAGGGAAATAGAACAACCCTTACCCTCAATAAATGAAACCCGATTATTTCTGATGCCACAGGCGCTGTATGGCCCCTATGGGTTTATCGTTTCCCCATGAATATGAAACATTACATATTATTCTTGGATGTTCTGCTCACTTCTTCTCTCTGCTTTCAAGTGCTTTCTGTAGAATGTTTATACCCCCTCCCCCCCCTTTTTTTTACTTTCCTGGGTTGCATCCTTGGGTAAGCTATGTACGAACTACTTTCAATTCCTCTTTGTTGGGTAATTTCCTTTTCTTTTTGTCTTGTGTTGCTGCACTTGCCAGTTAGATAATCCAACTTTTATTGATGCCTTTCCTTCCGTTTCTCTTTCTCATTAAAAAAAAAAAAACATACCACGGGCGGGGATAGGACCCGCGATCAGTGTCTCGAAACTACAGACCGTCGCGTTAGCCACTGGGCCAATTAGCCAGTGGCTAACCCAACGGTCTGGAGTTTTGAGACTCTCTGATGGCGGGTTCTATCCCCACCCGTGGTATGGTTTGTTTGCAGTCGTGACATTACGGTCTTTCTCATTATATACCACTGAGGAAGCTTCTCATCCTGATGGTTCTTCCTTTGTCCTGTAAGTTCTAGACCAGGCATGGAGATCCTGCGGCCTTCTAGGGCATTAAGTGCGGCCTTCTAGGGCATTAAATGAGGCCTTCTAGGGCATTAAGTGCGGCCTTCTAGGGCATTAAGTGAGGCCTTCTGAAGGAATTAGTTTTCTTGATGTTATTATATAATAATTAACTTTTTACAAAATAACCGACATTTTGCAACATTGTAATTAAAATTTCTTGAATGGGGCCTTATTAGATTACAGCTAAATTTAATGTGGTCTTCCAACATAAAAAGGCTCCCCACCTCTGCTCTAGATTAATCTCCTCCAAATAATTAAAAGATCACAACTGTGTTCTCAACAGTTTGTGTGCACGCATTTGTAGTCTCAGCTTCTGACTCCGCCTCCAAGATTACTTCGACATGCAATACTAATTTCTGCCCTCTCGCACCTTATACCTGTTCTTAAAACAGAGTGTGCTACTTCATGCAAGTATAAATACATGGGTGCGTGTGAGTACGGAGAATAGGACGGGCTAGTCAAAGCAAGAAAGGTGCATCAGCATCCTCGTCCACTATCCCCGTCCTCCCAGCCTCCATGACCCAGCCCTCACACGCTTCTCTGTCCATTCTCTCCCAGTACCCGGAGATTGGATCCAGTGACCGCTGGTGAAATATTCTCGCATTCTCCTTTGTAACTCACGCATAACTTTCTATATTGAGTGAAAACGAGACTTGCGGAACTGCACTATATCGTCTTCTGCGTCATTTACTCTTCATGTTTGGTGGGAAGAATGTCAGGCATGCGAACGACTTTATGTTGAGAAGTGTGCTATGTCGTGTGTGTGTGTGTGTGTGTGTGTGTGTGTGTGTGTGTGTGTGTGTACTTACCTATTTGTGGTTGCAAGAGTCAAATCTCAATTCCTGGCCCTGCTTCTTAACTTGCCACTCTTTAGATTCAGTCCCTCTTAGCCTCGTGGACCCTATCGTACCTGCTCTTAAAACTATGTATGGAACCTATCTCCACCATTTCCTCACCGAGTTCATTCTACTTCCCGACCTCTCTGATACTGAATAAACACTCCCTAACATCCCTGTGATTCATCTTGGAT
>NC_069468.1:20904569-20941422 GCF_026875155.1 Cherax quadricarinatus
CCTATTTTTAAAGCAGGGGACAAGTCGTTACCGTCAAATTACCGCCCAATAAGCCTAACTTCAATTGTAGGCAAATTACTAGAGTCAATTATAGCTGATAATATAAGAAGCCATCTCGATAAGCACAGCTTGATTAATGATACTCAGCATGGTTTCACGAGGGGCCGTTCCTGCCTAACTAATTTATTAACCTTCTTCAGTAAAGCTTTTGAGGCCGTTGATCATGATAAAGAATTCGATATTGTTTATTTAGATTTTAGTAAGGCTCTTGACAGAGTACCGCACCAGAGACTGAAAAAAAGTGGCAGCTCATGGCACTGGGGGGAAAAGTGCTCTCATGGATCGAGTCATGGCTCACTAATAGGAAGCAGAGAGTATGCTTAAATGGGGTTAAATCCGAGTGGGGATCTGTAACAAGTGGCGTGCCACAGGGATCAGTCTTAGGCCCGTTGTTGTTTATAATATATATCAATGACCTTGATGAGGGTATTACTAGTGATATGAGCAAATTCGCCGATGACACAAAGATAGGTAGGATAATTGATTCAAACGTAGATGTTAGGGAACTTCAGGAGGATTTAGGCAAACTCTATTCTTGGTCAGAAAAGTGGCAGATGCAGTTCAATGTAGATAAATGCAAGGTTCTGAAGCTCGGGAGTGTCCATAACCCTAGCACTTATAAGTTAAATAATGTAGAATTTAGCCATACAGATTGTGAAAAGGACTTGGGGGTTATGGTAAGCAGGAACCTTAAACCAAGACAGCAATGCCTAAGCGTACGTAATAAGGCAAACAGATTACTGGGATTTATTTCAAGAAGTGTAAGCAACAGAAGTTCAGCGGTTATATTACAGCTTTATACATCATTAGTAAGGCCTCACCTAGATTATGCAGCTCAGTTCTGGTCTCCATATTGCAGAATAGACATAAATTCGTTAGAAAACATTCAGCGTAGAATGACTAAATTAATACATAGCATTAGAAATCTTATGAAGAGAGAATGAAGACCCTTAAATTACATTCACTTGTTAGACAAAGAATGAGGGGAGACATGATCGAAGTGTATAAGTGGAAGATGGGTATTAATAAAGGGGATATTAATAAGGTCTTGAGGATGTCTCTCCAAGAGAGAACCCGCAGTAATGGATTTAAAGTAGACAAGTTTAGATTTAGAAAGGACATAGGAAAGTATTGATTTGGAAATAGGGTAGTTGATGAGTGGAACAGTCTACCTAGTTGGGTTATTGAGGCTAAGACCTTGGGTAGTTTCAAATTTAGGTTGGATAGATGCACGAGTGAGAGGGGTTGGATTTGAGTGGGACTTGCATATGGGTGGATAGAGTTATCAGAGTTTATTTCTTTTGTAGTTTTGAAAATTTGGTTGGGTAAATGTTTTGTTAGTGGGATGGATTGTAAAGGACTTGCCTAGTATGGGCCAACAGGTCTGCTGCAGTGTTCCTCCTTTCTTATGTTGTTAACAGTACATCATTTCCTCCAGCCATTCTTCGTCCTCTTGACAAAATACTCCTAAATTAAACATTTAATATTCCTTTGCTTTCCAGGATTTAATTAAACCCAGGTAACTTATGTTTTATCTGGACAATAAGCACTAAAGTGTTGTCGAGCTGTTATTTACGTTGTTGACTGTCTAATATAGGTAAATTTTCCTCGTATCTAGATCGTGTGTAATTCAATAATGACGAAATGAGATGGAACGGGTTCAAGGACGCTCAGAGCTTCTTTACTGAGAGACTTGTTGCTATTAATCTTCTCGCGATGTATTAAAAAGAGTAATATGCAAATCAATGGTTCAGAGAACCGACACGTTAATAAATTAGACACATGTGCAACTCTTGGGTATCTTTATTGAGGAAACGTTTCGCCACACAGTGGCTTCATCAGTCCATGCAAAGGAGAATCTTGAAGAACAGGAGGAGAATGAGGTAATCAGTCCCTCAGCCTTGAGTCGATGTGATCAGTCCATCAATCTTGAATAGAATACGGCATAAGTGCGGAGAAGCAGCTTATAAACCGTAGGCAGAAGAGGTGCAGTAGTCATAGGTGGTGTCACATTCTTGGGATCTTAATACTTGGGAATTCTTCGCTTGCCTAACCCTTGGGCACGACCTACTTCCATATTGAACAAATGTGACACCACCTATGACTGCTGCACCTCTCCTGCCTACGGTTTATAAGCTCCTTCTCCGCACTTATGCCGTATTCTATTCAAGATTGATGGACTGATCACATCGACTCAAGGTTGAGGGACTGATTACCTCATTCTCCTCCTGTTCTTCAAGATTCTCCTTTGCATGGACTGATGAAGCCACTGTGTGGCGAAACGTTTCCTCAATAAAGATACCCAAGAGTTGCACATGTGTCTAATTTATCAGTAATATGCAACGTGGAGTATGCAGTTGAAGTTTGAGAGTAAGACACATTTGCAACATCTGGGTATCTTTATTGTAGACGTTTCGCCATCCAATAAAGGTACCCAGATGTTGCAAATGTGTCTTACTCTCATCTTGTCGGTATTATATACCATTCGTACACAGTTGAAGTTTACCTTTCTGTATTGTTGGAGGCGGTGTGTATGATTCTTTCCTTGAGTATATATTGGTATACTTTAATACCCCATTTTATTCGGCAGGTCTTTGTTCTATAAAATAAAAAATGACCACTACATCGATAAAGATAAACACACATACAGAACAAGGTTTTATTGCGAGGAAGCTACGTTTAAAGCTTTATCTTGTAATATACAAGTGGGAGGAGAGGAAGAAGTGAGGCGAGTGAAATAGTTGGGGTGTGAAGAGTCGTGAGTTTGTGGAGCTATGCAGCCGCAACAGTGAGCAGTTATGTTGAAATGTGGCCTAGTTTCTCTCATACCTTTACAACCCCATTTGCTAAGACTGTTCCCTGTAGTGTGATATGTTCCAGTGGTTGGCTAAGCTAAGGGTGCCTTGGTTCTGCTCGCTGGTGTTGCGTGTATTACGTGAAGCCACTTACACAACTATTCCGGTTCTACTCCTGGCTTTGATGATAAATATGACGTCTTGCCATTTCATGATATGTGAATGTTTGTCCTGATTAACTGGGCATACGTTGTTGGGGTGTTGCGAGTCATACAAGTGAATTAGTGTTTCATAATTTTGATGTTTAAATTGTAGTCTCTCCAATATTTGTCACAACCTACTCTGAGAATCGTGTAAATTCCGGTACTAATGTTGTCCTGGCTGTTGTTTCTGGTGAAGGGTCTTAGAGGTGATGACTGTGGCATCAGTTACACTTTTCTTCATCGTCTCTGTGACGACGATATTTGCAGTGTTACCTGTGGAAAAACAAGCAGGCTTCCGCAATTATCCTCCTCTATGGCGGTGGGAAAATATTCTCTGGGCTCTTTGTTATCTCTGATGAAGTGTGAAGACAAGTGTAACGTGGCGATATATTGCTAATAATGTCACAATTTTCTTGTGAGTATTAGCGACCACAGGTTGTATAGGCTCTCAGAGAGTCCGATCAGAACTCCGACATTCTGTGATTTAATCCTACGCTTCGTAAATTTTTAACTAACCCATCACTTCCCTAGTTTCATGCCTAATCTCGTGCGTTATGTAAGTTTTTTTTTTAACTAATCCAAAACTCAGAAGCTTCTTGATTAAGTACGCACTCCGTAAGTTTGACTAGTCTAACACTTCCAAGATTTCGTGTCTAGTCTCACATTTCCCAAGTTTCATGGCTAGTCTCACATTTCCCAAGTTTCATGGCTAGTCTCACATTTCCCAAGTTTCATGGCTAGTCTCACATTTCCCAAGTTTCATAGCTAGTCTCACATTTCCCAAGTTTCATGGCTAGTCTCCCCATTTCCCAAGTTTAAATGGTAGTCTCACTTTTTCCCCAAGTTCATGGCTAGTCTCACATTTCCCAAGTTTCGTGTCTAGTCTCACACTTCCCAAGTTTTATGACTAATCCTTTGACTCCCTTGTGTTTGGACTAATCCTAAAACGTCCATTTTTCCTGCATAATCCCCAGAGCCGACAAATTCCTTTTAGTGTTAGTTTCCAGAGGTTCTAGGCAGGTAATAGAGATTTATCTTCAAAAGCTTTTGGCTCACGATTTCCGGTGTAAATTCTATTAGGAAATGCTATTGCTCTCTCTCTTTCTCTCTCTCTCTCTCTTTATATAATATTATATATATATATATATATATTTTATATATAAATATATATATATATATATATATATATAATTATATATATATATAAAATTTATATATATATATTATTATATATTTTTATATAAATATATATAATATATATAATTATTTAAAATAATAATATATATTTTAATATAAATATATATATATATATATATATATATAATATTTTTTAAAAAATATATATTATTAATATATATTTAAAATATTATATATATTTATATATTATATATAAAATTATATATATTATATAAAATGCGTGCCAAATGGAGAATTGCGATTTGGGCTTAAATAGCAACGCTATCTTGCCATTAGGACAAGTAAAAATTTTGTGTATGCAAAAATTTTCGCAAATCATTTTGAACCTAACGAAAAAAAAAAATTTTCACTGGTTTGTTTAGTAAAAAATTACTGTAACAAATCAAAATATATTAGTTGGGTTAGGCTAAAATAAATTTGGTTGTTATAAAAAGGTTTGGGGAAATTTTCAAGTTTCCCTTTTTGGTGTAAAATTAACGAGCTTTTTCTCTCTCCTTTTTCTCTCTCTTCTCTTTTCTCTCTCTCTCTCTCTCTCTCTCTTCCCCTCTTTTCTTTTCTCTCTCTCTTCTTCTCTCCTCCTCCCCCCTCGGGGCCCCCCCCCGCTCACTTTCTCCTCTCAGATTGACCACCCCTTTTTGACAAAAAACGTGAAGCGCCCCGGACAAAACGACACTCCACTTCGGGGAAGTATTGATAGTTTAAGCTGGACTAAAGTCAGGTTAGTTGAGGAATTAGACACGTGTGTAACATCTGGGCATCTTTATTTGTAGACGTTTCGCCACCCAGTGACTTTATCAATACAATACAAGAACATGATGTAAATAATTATGTACATTAGATGAGGTAATCAGTTCCTCAGCTGAGGGACTGATTATCTCATCTTTTGTATATAATTCTTCACACAATGTCCTTGTATTGATAGTCACTGGTGGGCGAAACGTTTACAAATAAAGATGCCCAGATGTTACGCACGTGTCGAATTCCTCATCTCATTAGAAATGTGTACTTTTTATGTACAAGGTTAATTGTGCACGGTAATAAATCCGGCTGTACTAGTGAGTACAGACTCGTGACACCTGTCCGAAATTTACGCCAGGAAAAACGTTTTCTCCACACCAGAGTTTTTTACTGTTCTGCATCAAGGTGAGTGTTCTCACTTACACCAGCATTCACAACCATATGAGAGTTCTCACCCCCTTTGTCGTTCACATAAACCTGAACGTTAATACCAAGACCAGAGTTCACGCTTGGGCGAGCGTTCACACGGGAAACGTTCACACACACATAGGTGTCAGCACCAGCACAAACCTTCACACACACATAGGTGTCAGCACCAGCACAAACCTTCGCACACACATAGGTGTCAGCACCAGCATAAACCTTCACACACACATGGGTGTCAGCACCAGCACAAACCTTCGCACACATAGGTGTCAGTGTCATGTGGGTTTTCGATACGTGGATGGGGTAAGAATACTCACGTAGGCTGGTGGTACGTATAATATATATCGGGAAGTATGGGAAGCGCCAACAGCCGACCTGTCTCTCTCTGCTGCCTAACTAAGACTGACCCATAGTGCCTACGGGTGAGGGTGTTTGAAATCCTGCTATGGTCAGCAGCAATATGAATACAGTCAATGATTCACACAGACGGTTGGTAGTGAGTCATCTACTGGTAACTGGTTACTAGGAACTGGTACTACTACTGAGAGCTCGGCGACGCTAACGTATGTCGTCCCGACATACAGCTACTACAAACTAGAGATGGCAGGTGTACGGCTTGGGCTGATTCTATACAATGTCAAAGTACACAACAATTGAACATTATAACATACATAAGTAGAATATTGGAATGGAAGCTTACGTAATTGAAACTGTAATAAAACTGTAATGCAATACAAGGTATAATATAGCACAACTCATCGAATGAAACTCAACGTTGGGATTACACAATAGAAGTGATAAAAAAAAATTTGATCGATCGATCTGTATCCATGTGATCTACGGATTCTGAGGAAGGAATAATTCAACTGGGCAAGATAAAAATTACATTGAAATTTACAAGTAAAAAATATTACTGGAGACTGAATTAAATGCAAAATGAGCTGTCTGTACTCTTGCTAATAAAGAAATTAACTAATAAAATTGGAAATCAATGTAAAAAGTATAAAATAAAATCACTAAATTGTATGCAACGAGAGATAACTGGGAAATTTAAATATTTTCTAAGAATGCATAAACAAAATTAAAATATAATACAAAGACAACATGAGGAAAAATAATAAAATGAAAATATGAAGAAAAACTGATTGAACACTTTAACTCTTAATTGTAAATTAGACAAAACAATTTACTCAGAGTAAAGAAAACACTTTACGTTAAAAAAGTAATTGAAATTACACTAAGAGTGAATTTGTTCAAAGAAATATGAAAAATATGAATAAAAATAAAACAAGAAACAAAACTGGAAGTGTAACACTTACAAGTGGCAGGGCACACAACACTTACAAGTGGCGGGGCGCACAACACTTACAAGTGGCGGGGCACACAACACTTACAAGTGGCAGGGCACACAACACTTACAAGTGGCGGGGCACACAACACTTACAAGTGGCGGGGCACACAACACTTACAAGTGGCGGGGCACACAACACTTAAAAGTGGCGGGGCACACAACACTTACAAGTGGCGAGGCACACACAACATATTCACTTATTAATTTTTTTTAGTATATTCTTACAACAAAATCTTGCTGTGACTGATACGACAAAAATTGCTGGCAAAAATAATGGTACACAAGTCTGCGAAAAGATCAGAGAATGAGACACTGCTGGTGTACGAAAAAAAGACACACATAGAAATAAATGGATAATTTGGTAGACGACAAATACTGGAGAATACAATGCTGAAAGAATACAAAATAAAAAATGAATGAATTACTTCACATGGAGTGACTGACTGGTACACTACACAATAATACTTACTACAGACAGAGAGTAGCATAAAAAAAAGCACAGATAAAAATTATAAAAACGAAACACAAGAGATGAGCGATAACACTGAAAAATATTGCAAAAATAATGAGTCAAAGAAACACTTAGTCTACACTGAAAACACAAGGCTTAGAGTCCACAAGAAATTCACTGTAAATGTCTCACACACGCAAATGTCTTTAAATGCAGGAAAATGTCTCTAGAAAATTGTCACTGAAGTCTGGAGTAGAAGACGGGATGATTAGTGATGAGGGTAAGGTTGTCCTGTGCGGTGATGACGCCTCCTACACTCACACTGTCTTCGGAAGGAATGCGCTTTCTAGGTGAACTCACATAACTGGCTTTATCGTTGGCGCTCAGCTACAATCTCATGACCAATTATGTGAGCCAAAACAGTACTAGGACCCGGTACAAGGGTGGAAAACCCCACAGGTAGATGAGTGAATAGTGGGTGAGTGGGTGGGTGTAGGGAGCGTGACTCACTGTTGCTCACTGGCGCGCACTGCCACTCACTACCCACGAAGGTGACTTAATTAACTAAGCCACTCTATGCCACAGGAATGGTGAAAATCACTCTTAGCAGCATCCAACTGGGAGCACAAAGCGATATATGAGACAATACTTCAGAGGAACTTGCGTGGCTTACTTCTCTCTCTCAGCTGGGTTAGGAAGCTGGGTTGGCTGACTGGCTTAACCCACGAGAATGGCTGACTGGAAGACGTGTAACGATGCACACAGCATGAAGGAGCAGGTGGATGACAGGAGACAGGCTGGATGGTAGGCTGAGGCAGGCTGACTAGCATTCACTTCCACTGTCTGGCTTATTGACTGGCTTAATTGCAAAATCCGGGTCAACCCCTCGGAGATTGAAGCAATTAGCACACGAACTAAGCCAGGAAGCTTGAAAAACGGCTGCAACAGGCTTGCAGGCTGGAGTACACAGGGTGGTGGCTGAGACGGTTCACCTCTGACCTGCCGGCAACCCACAAACAGTCTTCTAATGTCTGAAATACCCTTAAATCCGCGCCCACACCGGTGCCACCATTTGTCATGTGGGTTTTCGATACGTGGATGGGGTGAGAATACTCACGTAGGCTGGTAGTACATATAATATATATCGGGAAGTATGGGAAGCGCCAACAGCCGACCTGTCTCTCTCTGCTGCCTAACTAAGACTGACCCATAGTGCCTACGGGTGAGGGTGTTTGAAATCCTGCTATGGTCAGCAGCAATATGAATACAGTCAATGATTCACACAGACGGTTGGTAGTGAGTCATCTACTGGTAACTGGTTACTAGGAACTGGTACTACTACTGAGATCAGCACCAGCATAAACCTTCATACACACATAGGTGTCAGCACCAACACAAACCTTCACACACACATAGGTGTCAGCACCAGCACAAACCTTCACACACACATAGGTGTCAGCACCAGCACAAACCTTCACACACACATAGGTGTCAGCACCAGCACAAACCTTCACACACACACATGGGTGTCAGCACCAGCACAAACCTTCACACACACATGGGTGTCAGCACCAGCACAAACCTTCACACACACATGGGTGTCAGCACCAGCACAAACCTTCACACACACATGGGTGTCAGCACCAGCACAAACCTTCACACACACATGGGTGTCAGCACCAGCACAAACCTTCACACACACAGGTGTCAGCACCAGCACAAACCTTCACACACACATAGGTGTCAGCACCAGCACAAACCTTCACACACACATAGGTGTCAGCACCAGCACAAACCTTCACACACACAGGTGTCAGCACCAGTACAAACCTTCACACACACATAGGTGTCAGCACCAGCACAAACCTTCACACACACATAGGTGTCAGCACCAGCACAAACCTTCACACACACATAGGTGTCAGCACCAGCACAAACCTTCACACACACATAGGTGTCAGCACCAGCACAAACCTACGCACACACATTGGTGTCAGCACCAGCACAAACATTCACACACACATAGGTGTCAGCACCAGCACAAACCTTCACACACACATAGGTGTCAGCACCAGCACAAACCTTCACACACACATAGGTGTCAGCACCAGCACAAACCTTCACACACACACTTAGGTGTCAGCATCACACAAACCTTCACACACACACTTAGGTGTCAGCACCAGCACAAACCTTCACACACACACACATAGGTGTCAGCACCAGCACAAACCTTCACACACACATAGGTGTCAGCACCAGCACAAACCTTCACACACACATTGGTGTCAGCACCAGCACAAACCTTCACACACACACTTAGGTGTCAGCATCACACAAACCTTCACACACACACTTAGGTGTCAGCACCAGCACAAACCTTCACACACACACTTAGGTGTCAGCATCACACAAACCTTCACACACACACTTAGGTGTCAGCATCAGCACAAACCTTCACACACACAGGTGTCAGCACCAGTACAAACCTTCACACACACATAGGTGTCAGCACCAGCACAAACCTTCACACACACATAGGTGTCAGCACCAGCACAAACCTTCACACACACATAGGTGTCAGCACCAGCACAAACCTTCACACACACATAGGTGTCAGCACCAGCACAAACCTTCACACACACATAGGTGTCAGCACCAGCACAAACCTTCACACACACATAGGTGTCAGCACCAGCACAAACCTTCACACACACATAGGTGTCAGCACCAGCACAAACCTTCACACACACAAGTGTCAGCACCAGCACAAACCTTCACACACAAGTGTCAGCACCAGCACAAACCTTCACACACACATAGGTGTCAGTACCAGCACAAACCTTCACACACACATAGGTGTCAGCACCAGCACAAACCTTCACACACACATAGGTGTCAGCACCAGCACAAACCTTCACACACACATGGGTGTCAGCACCAGCACAAACCTTCACACACATAGGCGTCAGCACCAGCACAAACCTTCACACACACAAGTGTCAGCACCAGCACAAACCTTCACACACACATAGGTGTCAGCACCAGCACAAACCTTCACACACACATAGGTGTCAGCACCACCATAAACCTTCACAACTCACAAAGGAAGGTTTGTAGTCAGGTCACGCAGACGTAACTGAATAATGTGTCTAAGACTTTTTTAGACTAAGAACGTAAGAGGAATTACAAACACGCCCTTGGCCAGTGGTTCTTAAAGCATTTTGTGTGGCTCCCCATGTCCCAGTTGGCCTGCGTCTCCACACCCTCACTCACCCTTCATAAAATTCTAAATGTAAAAGAAAAAAAATCACAAAAGCCCCTTTTGGTTTAAATAGCAAAACTGAGAAACTTTTTTTTTTAATTTTTTGTAACTTTTTTAACTCCAGGCTGACCCAAAAGTCTGGACACAGGAAATATTACTGTTATTCCGTTTTTTTTTCACCCGCAGTTACTGGAGTTACTTCAACATGTTCATGTGAATCTTGTTCAACGCGTTGAACTTTACATCGCTAATGGTGAACAATATGTTGAAGATATTCATTAAAATTACTGTATAATTGTTACAAAAAAATGCAGTTTCGTCTATGTGTCTAGACTTTTGGGTCACCCTGTATTCCAAAGAGTCATTTTATTGAGCAAATACAAGCATATAGAGTCAGAGAACATTTAGTGACGTTTTTGACTCAGGTTCTCAGCTGTCAGAACCTGAATAAGACGAAACGTGTCAAAGGCTCGGCAGAGCGTAAGTCTCCTTCAGTATTCCAGGTTTACTCGATTTTAGTCACTTTTCGTGGAATTTTTACATTACGATTGACGTGGTTACTCTTTACGATATTTTGACAGCGTCAAGGGACTCGATTCCTTCCATCAAGGCTAAGGTACTCAGTGCTTTCCATCAAGGTTAAGGTACTCAGTGCCTTTCATCAAGGCTAAGGGGGTCAATTCCTTCTATCAATTCTAAGGAACTCGGTTCCTTCCGTCATTGCTAAGGGACTCGATTCGTTCTATCAAGGCTAAAGGACTAGTTTCTTCCATCAAAGCTAAGGGACTCGGTTCCTTCCATCATAGCTAAGGGACGGGACTCAGTTCCTTCCGTCATGGCTAAGGGACGGGAGTCAGTTTCTTCCATCATGGCTAAGGGACGGGAGTCAGTTTCTTCCATCATGGCTAAGGGACGGGACTCAGTTCCTTCCGTCATGGCTAAGGGACGGGAGTCAGTTTCTTCCATCATGGCTAAGGGACGGGAGTCAGTTTCTTCCATCATGGCTAAGGGACTGAATACTATCTGTGGTGAGCGAGACCTCTCCCCCATCCATGAAAATAAAGAAAAAGGATATAAATACATGTTAAGACCATTCTTTATAGTTGTTCCTCCCCTAGGGAGGGAGTGAGGGAACATCTCTCACACAGGGAGAGAGGGAACAAAATCTCTCACACAGGGAGAGAGGGAACAACATCTCTCACACAGGGAGAGAGGGAACAACATCTCTCACACAGGGAGAGAGGGAACAACATCTCTCACACAGGGAGAGAGGGAACAACATCTCTCACACAGGGAGAGAGGGAACAACATCTCTCACACAGGGAGAGAGAGGAACAACATCTCTCACACAGGGAGAGGGGGAACAACATCTCTCTCTCCTCCCTCTCCCCAATCACTCCCTCCCCCGGTTAATAATCGCTGACCTGGTCTGTCTTCAAGAGAGAACTTGACACATTCCTCGAAACAGGTCCTTATCAGCCGAACTGTAATCTCTGCAACGACCAACGGTCATCGTAACACGACCAACGGTCAACGCAACGCGACCAACGGTCAACGCAACACGACCAGTGGTTAACGCAACATGGCCAACGGTCAACGCAACACGACCAACGGTCAACGTAACGCGATCAACGGTCAACGTACATGAAAATGACTTGCTAATCTTCGTTGTGGAGACGTTTAGTGAACCAATAACTATGAATCTATTACAAGAATAATCTTGGAGACACGTAGTAGTAGTTTGAGGGGGATCAGTCCCTCAGTCTTGCCAGGAAGTATCCCATCCATCAGTCTGACTCATGAAGTGACACATGTGTTTTATTCACACCAAACCTATGACCAGAAGACCTGGTCTGAGACCAAACCCCTTGTTGAGGGAGGAGGGTTATCCTGGGAAGTTACAAGGTGAAAATTAGACACATGTGCAACATCTGGGTATCTTTATTGTAGACGTTTCGCCATCCAGTGGCTTTATCGATACAAATTCAAGGACATGAATGGAAGACAGAAGAAGTACGTATATACAAAATATAAGGTAATCAGTCCCACAACCTTGGAGCTGGTGTGAAGAGCACAGTAGTTGTCAACAATAAAACCAATATTTGATCCACTCTTTACTTTCTATGCTGCTGACATTGCTGCTGTTGTTGCTGCTGTTACTGCTGCTGTTTCTGTTGCCGATCTTGCTGTGCTACTGTTGTTGCTGCTGCTGCTACTGCTGCTGCTGCTGCTACTACTACTACTGTTGTTTTGTTGCTGGTACTGTTGTTGGTGGTGGTGGTGGTGTTGCTGCAGGTGTTGTCAAGATCCTACGTATAGTAGTGTAACTGCTCTAATAACTCGAGTGAGCCAAAAAAAAAAAAGTTTTAGGCAAAAGAAACCAATTTAAGGCAAAAGAAACCAATTTGGGGTAAAAGAAACCAATTTGAAGCAAAAGAAACAAGTTTGAGTCTTTATTACACGTTTTACTATAAGATTTATTACAGCTGGCCATACTAGGTGACTTAATTTCACCTCGTTCGTTAGGGAGGTTGCTGCTCACCCACCAACACTCGCTGCTCTCATGACTGAGACACACCTGCAACACTTGAGTGTACTGCCGAAATATATCGCCTGCATAACAGGGTTCATCAGTCGAATATAACACTGGATATAGTAGTAGTAGTTTTGACGTGATCAGCCCCTCAGTTTCGATAAGAGGGGGGTTAGTCCCTGAAGCCTTTAGCTAGGGACTGATAACTCTCCTACCGAGGGTGTTGGAATGATCACGTCAAAACTAATTCTGTTTCCAGTGTTGTATTCGACTTAAGGTTAGGATCCTGGGTAGGAGGCTAGGACCCTGGATAGGAGGTTAGAACCCTGGGTAGGAATCTAGGACCCTGGGTAGGAGGCTAGAACCCTGGGTAGCTTAAGAAGAGATTGAACAGATATGAGTGGGAGGGGTTGGGTTTGATTGGTGTCGTAGGTACGGGAGTAAATTCTTGGGTAATTGGGTAGGGCTGGTTTTGATAAGGACTTGCCTTGCATGGACCAGTAGGCCTTCTGCGGTGTTCCTCCATTATCATGTTCTTACGAAGTCTGTTATGTAGGCGAAACGTTTCGACATTAAAGAGACCCCAGGTGTTGCACATGTCTTATTCATCCACCATTAGCAATACGATACGCTGGTTTAGTGTTCCAGAAACCAAACTAGTTTATATGTCCAGGAATCTACTATGGTATAGTGGTCCATTAACCTATGCTAGTTGGTCTGTACCCTATGCATGCTGGTTTATTGTAGTTGTCTCTCGTGGTTTAGAAATTTACTAACCTACTCTGGTTTAATTATGCAGCAAATCACGTTGGTTTAGTGGTCCGGTAGACCCTGCTGGTTTAATGGTTTGGTATACCATGCTGGTTTAGTGGTTCGGTATACCATGCTGGTTTAGTGGTTCGGTATACCATGCTGATTTAGTGATTTGGTAGACCATGCTGGTTTAATGGTTCGGTATGCAATGCTGGTTTAGTGGTATACGCTGGTTTAATTTTCCGGTGACTCAGGCTGGTTTTAAATTAAGAAATAGAGCCAGAGGTGAAGGTCATAGAAGATTAATTGTTTGATGTAATTGTTCCGGCCTGGGAGAGAGAGAGAGAGAGAGAGAGAGAGAGAGAGAGAGGATGGGAGGGAGGGACTCGCTCTTCAACAGAAAGATATTCTTTTAAAGATAGTGAAGTATATGTCAGTGTTTGCACGGTTATAATGTACGAATGCAATATTCTTATCATGCAAAGTGTGTGTGTGTGTGTGTGTGTGTGTGTGTGTGTGTGTGTGTGTGTGTGTGTGTGTGTGTGTGTGTGTGTGTGTGTGGTGTGTGAAGCACCCAGGGTGGTAGACATGATTGTGCGTGATACAACTGAAGCTGGATCACTCTCTGGGTACGGAGTTTTTGTTCTCTTGTTTGTGTGTGTGTAGCTGGGAAAATGGTGGCAGATGGGGAGATAGAGAGGACAATAAGCGAAGAAGAATGGAGGGAGAGAGAGAGAGAGAGAGAGAGAGCATTAGAAAAGCAGACAGCAGGCCAATCCACACTGAAGCTGTCTGTTGAGGAGGGCTATCTTCTTCTATTTTGATTAGGGACTATCCTCTATACAATTATCTAGATGGTTTAAATAGAGATAATAACCAGAAGGCTCACTCCCCACCCTCCACCGCCGCCGGGTCACTGCAGCAAGACATTGCTTAATATTTTTCAGATCATTACCTATGATTATTCCAGAGATTTTCTCGTACTGTTCTGTCAGTGGAATTCCTTATAAATTACATTACCTTTTATCTGTCCACATTTCATCTCCCGCTCTTCTGACCACTGTAACAGCCTATCTAGGCCTCTCTGGGTAATTTTATATGTAATCTCCTAGTTATAAATAATTTTCTTGTTTTATTTTAAACGAATCGGCCGTAACCCACCGAGGCAGCGTAACCTAAAAAGAAAACCGAAAGTTTTTCTTTTTATACTTAGTAATTTATACAGGAGAAGGGGTTACTAGCCCTTTGCTCCTTCTAAATCAAATACATATGTAAAGTAAAAGGACACAAGTGCAACTAATGTGACATTTATTGTGGCAACGTTTCGCTCTCCAGGAGCTTTATCAAGCCATGGCTTGATAAAGCTCCTGGAGAGCGAAACGTTGCCACAATAAATGTCACATTAGTTGCACTTGTGTCCTTTTACTTTACATATTGTCGGTAATTCTACCAACTTTATTACAAATCAAATACATGTATTACATGATTAGAACCACGTGTGTGGGGCCTTATTGACTAATTATCTCAAATATAGTTTAAAACTTAAGTAAGTTTGTTAGGCAGGATGTTTCACTATGAAAACTTGTCTTCCATTTTGTATAAACAATTGTCTTTAAGGATGTTAACAATTTGGCCCCTAATTACGGTTTTCAATAGTTTGCCCACAACTCAAGTCAGACTAATGGAGTGACGTTAGCTGTACAGTACAGAATATTTACCAGGTAGGTAGGTTTAGAAAGACACGTAAGCAAACACTATGACATATTTTAGAAAACGTTTCGGTCATGGGACCTTGATAGAAGTGATCAAGGTCCCAGGACCGAAACGTTTTCTAAAATATGTCAGTGTTTGCTTACGTGTCTTTCTAAACCAACTTGTCGGTTGTTAGGTAAGACACATATGCAATAGTTAATATTTTTCAGATCATTACCTATGATTATTCGCCACACAGTGGCGAAACGTTTCTTCAATAAAGATTCCCATGTGTTGCATAAGTGTCTCAATTCTTCAACTTGTCGGTTTTCAAAACCATTCATCACACTCGACTGAAGAAGCCTACTGTGAAGGCGAAACGTTTCGAAATAAAGATACTTAACTATTGCACATTTCTTACCTAACAACCTGTCGGTATTTTATACCTTTTTAATATTCTTCAGTCGAGTACAGAAAATGGGCAGCAGCAGTAGAGATGTGAAGACGACGTAATCAGTCCATTTCCAGTATAGTATACGATACCTGTCGGTATTGTATGCCATTTTGATACATTTATCAGAGGAAACGGTTTCTCTAAGTTCTCATAAATGCCTTTTTTCACATCTTGTCGTTATCACAATATCATTTTTCAACAATGGCTGGTTTCCAGCCACATGGTACTGAGCCTTTTTCAGGATTGTAGATGAATGGTTCAGAGAACCGACATGTTGATAAATTAGACACGTGTGCAACTCTTGGGTATCTTTATTGAGGAAAAGTTTCGCCTACACAGTAGGCTTCTTCAGTCCATACAAAGGAGAAACGTGAAGAACAGGAGGAGAATGAGGTAATCAGTCCCTCAACCTTGAGTCGATGTGGTCAGTCCATCAATCTTGAGTAGAATACGGCATACGTGCGGAGAAGCAGCTTATAAACCGTTGGTAGGAGAGGTGCAGCAGTCATAGGTGGTGTCACATCTGTTCAATGTGGAAGATTGATGGACTGACCACATCGACTCAAGGTTGAGGGACTGATTACCTCATTCTCCTCCTGTTCTTCACGTTTCTCCTTTGTATGGACTGAAGAAGCCTACTGTGTAGGCGAAACGTTTCCTCAATAAAGATACCCAAGAGTTGCACATGTGTCTAATTTATCATCAGCCTTTTTCAATTGATTTCTTAAAGATAACAGTTATGGGTTATGTACTTCGTTAGGTAATAGGACACAAGTGCAACTAATATGGCATTTTATTGTGGCAACGTTTCGCTCTCCAGGAACTTTGTCAACGGCTTGGCACATTTCCTAGAGGGCGAAATGTTGCTGCACTTGTCCTATTACCTAACATACTGTCGGGAATTCTTCCAACATTATTGCAGTTATGCATTTTAATATCTACATTAATGTTGTATTCTTCCTGTATTATGTTTGTTAATGTTCATCTTTTCTAGACACATTAATGTGGTAAAACCAGTAACATAGGAGACTGAAATTTGAGACGTTTCATGGGCCAGTAGGCCTTCTGCAGTGTTCCTCCATTCTTATGTTCATACATTCACTGAGAGTGAATGTGGAAATGGTACACAATATCGACATGTTGATAAGACACATGTGCGACAGGGTATCTTTATTCCGAAACGTTTCGCCTACACAGTAGGCTTCTTCAGTCAAGTGCCGAGGAGTTTGCAGAAGCAGTAGAAATGTGAAGACGATGTAATCAGTCCATCACACCTGAAGACTTAGTTTTGAGGTGGTCAGTCCCTCAGCCAGGAGGGACTGACACAGAATATGGTTCAAGTCGGACCGAAACGTCGTCAGAAGTTTGTCTCCTACATGCAGGTTATTTGTGTATTGGAATCTTTATTCAGGAAACGTTTCGCCACACAGTGGCTTCATCAGTCCAATACAAAGTAGAAAGGCGTAAGTGTATTGTTAGGTAAATGGACACAAGTGCTAATGTGACATTTTACTGTGGCAACGTTTCGCTCTTCAGGAACCTTATCAAGCCGTTACGGTTTGACAAAGCTCATAAAGAGCGAAACGTTGCCACGATAAAATGTCACATTAGTTATACTTGTGTCCTTTTTACCTATCACATTATCGGTAATTCTATCAACATTAACACAATTCGTGTATTTTTCCAGCCACGATATTGTGTGTTTCACCTCCTGGTATAAAATACCGACACAGTGGAAATATAAACACGTAAGTGAGCCTTTACTGACGGCGTTTCGCCCACACAGTGGGCCTTATCAAGTCACAAACAGATTTGTTTGTGACTTGATAAAGCCCACTGCTTATGTGTTTATATTTCCGTATTGTTTACGTTTTCTAATGTGAAAACCGAGTTGAAAGTGACATTGAGAACAGAGGTTCCATCTATATTGAAATTCAGTTAATCTCATATTAGCCTATTATTCATATTTGTAACTCGTATTGGTTAAGTGAAACAGTGCAGTCCACTTTACATTGTTAATGTCGGTACGTAATTGATCGAAGTCAGCTGCTTTGTAATTTGAGAGAGAGAGAGAGAGAGGAGAGAGAGAGAGAGAGAAGAGAGAGAGAGAGAGAGAGAGAGAGAGAGAGAGAGAATGAAAATGAAAACCTGGATTCGGAAGGAGAATTGGTGGGTCGGCACATTTTGATTGAAAACATAGCAAACCGCAGTAAGGGATATAGAATCAGTAGTTTTGGCTGAGTATGACAGTTACGTCGGTCAAGAGTGTAGTGGTAAAATAAGACACTCAACAGATTGAACATTAAAATGGTATAAAATACCGACAGGTTGTTAGGTAAGACACATATGCAACAGTTAGGTATCTTTATTGTGAAACGTTTCGCCTACACAGTAGGCTTCTTCAGTCAAGTACAGAAAAGTTGATAGAAGCAGAAGATACTTGAAGACGATGTAATCAGTCCATCACCCTTAAAGTTTTGAGGTGGTCAGTCCCTCAGTCTGGAGAAGAGCATTGTTCCATAGTATGAAACAATATGGAGAAGTGACAGGATGGACCCTTGTTGCTATACGAGTGTCGGCTCGGGGGGAGATATAATCACGGAATAAATGATACACAATGGTATGTAAAACAGTCACTAGAGTGCCTAACAGAGCAGACCTTTGTCAAAAGAACAAAAGGCACAATACCGTGTCTGGAACAATACACAAATAACCCGCACATAGGAGAGAGAAGCTTACCACGACGTAATTATATCTCAGGGGAGATATAATCACGAAGTAAATGATACATAGTGGTATCGACAGTTCGACAAGAATAGAATAACATGACAGTGGACTGAATGCTAATGTTTTCAGTGTCAGGGCAATAACAAAAGTGGAACGAGCTGAAAAAGATACCAGAGGCAAATTGAGTACGTCGTTTCAGAATTGGGTACGACAGAGCCAGGAGATTAGAAGCTAGTTATGGGACCAGGAACTGGATTTTGGTTATGAGGGAAGCGCAATGTGAGCAAGGTAACGTTTATGAAGGGATTCGGGGAAACCGGCAGGCTGGACTTGAGTCCTGAAGATGGAAACTGAACTCATTGGGATCATACAGCACCTGAGGAATGTGAGGTAATTAGGTATGATCCAATGAGGGGGGGAGGGATCTTCAGTACCCTGGACCAAGAGGTCTTCACCAGCATTGGCTTAAGCCCTGCCTCGCATGGGCCAGTAGGCCTGCTGCAGTGTTCCTTCTTTCTTATGTTCTTATGAAGACACCCTGCTTGGAGGGGCCCGGAACTGGAGCTTGGCCCTAGCGGGCACCGCAGGATTGGCGAGGACACACACAGACTGGAGTACGATCAACGGCAGATGAGACACAAACTCTAATGGAAATTCAACCCAAGATACAACACAAATTCAACCCAAGATACAACACAAATTCAACCCAAGATACAACACAAATTCAACCCAAGATACAACACAAATTCAACCCAAGATGCAACACAAATTCAACCCAAGATACAACACAAATTCAACCCAAGATGCAACACAAATTCAACCCAAGATACAACACAAATTAAACCCAAGATACAACACAAATTAAACCCAAGATACAACACAAATTCAACCCAAGATACAACACAAATTCAACCCAAGATACAACACAAATTCAACCCAAGATACAACACAAATTCAACCCAAGATGCAACACAAATTCAACCCAAGATACAACACAAATTCAACCCAAGATACAACACAAATTCAACCCAAGATACAACACAAATTCAACCCAAGATACAACACAAATTCAACCCAAGATACAACACAAATTCATCCCAAGATACAACACAAATTCAACCCAAGATACAACACAAATTCAACCCAAGATACAACACAAATTCAACCCAAGATACAACACAAATTCATCCCAAGATACAACACAAATTCAACCCAAGATACAACACAAATTCAACCCAAGATACAACACAAATTCAACCCAAGATACAACACAAATTCAACCCAAGATACAACACAAATTCAACCCAAGATACAACACAAATTCAACCCAAGATACAACACAAATTCAACCCAAGATACAACACAAATTCAACCCAAGATACAACACAAATTCAACCCAAGATACAACACAAATTCAACCCAAGATACAACACAAATTCAACCTAAGATACAACACAAATTCAACCCAAGATACAACACAAATTCAACCCAAGATACAACACAAATTAAAACTTTGCAACAGAAATGCAGAAACAGGGAAAATAAGAATGATAAATGCGGAAACTTATGAAGTAAGGATAATAAATACGGAAACTTATAGAATAAGAATGCTAAATACGGAAACAAGGAGAATAAAAATAATAAATACCGAAACATGGAGAATAAGAATAATAAATACGGTACATAGATAAAAAGGATGATAAATACGGATTCAGGGAGAATAAGAATGATAAATACAGAAACGTAGAGAATAATAGTAAATATGAAAAAAAGGGAGACTAAGAATAATAAGACAGAATCAGGATAAGCAGTAAGAGAGACGAAGCTGGAAAGGAGAGTGAAGGAGAGGATGATGTGCGTAGGAATAGAAAGAAGAGTGTGAAAGATGGATGAGGAGAATTATGAGGAACAATAAGAGAAGTAATAACTGCTTTAGAAGAGGAGAAACACTAGAAGGAAAATGGAGAGACGATGAAGGAAGAAGAATAGCAGTAGTAGTAAGAGGATAAAGATGAGAAACATTATAAGGAAAGAGGAGAGGCGATGGAGGATGAGAAGGAGGCGGCGGCGGTGAAGGAGGCGGAGAAGGAGGTGAAGGAAGTAGGTGGAGGTAATCAATATTTCATTAGGAGCCATGGTGGTCGTTATCCTCACTTGAAACATTCTTATCCGGCCACCCGGCATGATCCTCCTCTCACTCATTACCATGCATATATACTCTCTCTCTCTCTCTCTCTCTCTCTCTCTCTCTCTCTCTCTCTCTCTCTCTCACCCTTAGTGTTTGAGCTACAAGTCTATATATATTCATTCTGATTATTATTATTATTATTATTATTATTATTATTATTATTATTATTATTATTATTATTATTATTATTATTATTATTATTATTATTTTGCTTTGTATGTAATTAACGATTAATTACTCAGTTTTGACCTCAAGTATCTGATGCTTGTGGTGATGTGTTGTCTGTCTCGTATAAGCTTGATGTATTTCCACTGGTTTTGGGAACGCATTTCTCTGATTTCATTCCAACCGTCTACAAAGTTTTTAGGACATGGTCTGGAACGATATCGTTCCAGACCATGGAGATGAACTTTTCTCCAGGCTGAGGGACTGACCACCTCAAATAATTTTTCTCCAAGGTTGATGAACTGATTACATCTTCTTTATTTAATTTCTACTTACCCCTTTGTATCTGACCGAAGAAACCTACTATCTGGAATATTGCTCACAGCTCCTTTTAATGCAAAAGAGATAGCTATGCTACTGGCAACACTTCATTTGTATAGGCAACGAGAGGGGGAGAGAGAGAGACATCTGATAATTAACGTAATATATACCCGGAATATATAATATATAATATGCAAACAACCGCAGACAGGCGATCTTAACTATGCAAGACAAGCCACAGGGGCGTGGAAATCTTTAGCTCAAGTACTTTCACACTTCTCAGTGCATCATCAGGAGCTATGCAATGTTGCAACTGAAAGAGTGAGGGGAAGTTTTCTCAGAATAGCGAAGAGTGGGCCTGTCGCCTCCTCCTGGCTCTCTTAGCCAGGAGGAGGCGACAGGAAAATACTAAAGTTTGACCTCTGATTTACTCACTGCCTGGTTATGGACCAGTAGGCCTGTTGCAGTGCTCCTCCTTCCTTGTGTTCTTATAGTTTACCTTGTGTCATCCGCAAAGGATGATATACTGTGGTTTTTATCTGTCTGCTGTGATGGCGAGAAACAGCAGAGGTGTCAGGATCGTGACTTGGGGCACTATGTCTATTACTTTGCTAAGACTTCACTTTGTTTTATTTACCACCGTTCTTTGTGGACTTTGTATTAGAAATCTGAATATTCATTTCCATACTGTTCTCGATATAAATATTTCTCGTGCAAAAATATTGGTAGAATTACCGACAGGTTGCTAGGTAAAAGGACACATGTGTAACTAATGTAATATTGTTATTATGGCAACGTTTCGCTCTCCAGAAGCTTTGTCAAGCTTAACAAAGCTCCCGGAGAGCGAAACGTTGCCACGATATGAATGTCGCATTAGTTGCACAAATATCCTTTTACCTAACATAAATAATTCTTTTTTTTCCCATATCGTATATTTGAATTTTCAGATCAGTCTTTCAGGGAAGAGCCGTCGAAATGCTAAGTAAATGCAGCTGTCCTGTCATTTATATACCGGTGTAATCTTCATGTATTGGTTATACAGGATTATGCTCTGCATGACAAGTGGTTGAAGATTGAGACACTTCTGCAACATATTGGAATCTTTACTGAGGAAACGTTTCGCCACACAGTGACTTCATCAGTCCAATACAGATCAGAAGGGTGTAAGGAGAGGAGGAGCATAAGTGTCTCAATCTTCAACTTGTCGGTTTTTTGAACCATTTATCATAAGTGGTTTTCTGTATAGTAGTATGTAATTGATGTCAGCTATGGTCTGTATAAGTTGTATCATATACTTCAATAAATAAAGATTATTATTGTTTTGACCCTTCAGGCATTTTATCCATTTTTTTTCCAGTGTTTATACAACAAATGGGTTTAGCGCTTTTCCATGAATTAAATCTTAGTAATATTAAATTTTCAAGATATCAAAATGTTTTGGTTTTGGTCTAATGTGGCGGAAATTTGGCATTAACATTTAATTGTGTAAAATTGAAACCGGTCACTTTGACCGGGACCACATAATCCTCCTCTGAGGATTATGTGGTCCCTTGGTACTGGAAAACCTCATGCTTCAACATGTTAGAGACACTACCAGAGAGAGAGAGGAGAGGATGATCCAGCAAGACTGGACCTAGTATTCACCTTGATATCGAGGATATCATGTACGAAAGGCCCCTTGGAGCTAGTGATCATGTGGTTCTGTGCTTTGATTATATAGTTGAGCTACAAGTGGAGAGGGTAGCAGGAACAGGACGGGAAAAACTAAAGGGGGGACTACACAGGAAGTAGAGAGAAATAGCTGGGGATAGACAGAAATAAATTCATATTAGAAAACGAGGCACATAGAGGGATAGATAGGTACAAGGATAGCAAGGAATCGATAAGATGAGTGGCGAGATTCAGAGATAGCTGGATGATAGATTAAAAGCTAGAAAATTACAAAGATAACAGTATTAATGAACGGACGACACGAGAGAGGTAGATACTACTAGATGACGTACTCACACGGAGAGTAAAATAAAGGACGGTTTAACACGGCTAGATGATTTAGACGGAGAGCAAGATAGAGACGAGACCTAAGCGTAGTGAGAGAGGTAGATGGAGCTGCAGCTAGAGGGATGCACACGAATGTATTAATAGTGAGGGAGGGTGAAGGCAAGATAATGGTGGCCATAACGCAGCAGTAATGAGAGCGTCTCGAGGTGATCACACAGTCTGCAGGTGGTCTCACCCCGTCTCTCTATAATTACTTGATTGCTTCTCACACCCGTTGATTGGTGCGCCTGGCTTGAGGGATGATTAGGTGTCTGCCTCATGTGTGGGGACGAGAGAAGGTGGCTTTCTCGTTTATCTGTACTCGCCCAGTTGTGATTGCATGAGTTGAACTGTAGCTCCTGGCGCCTCACTTATCTACAGGTTATTATTCTTAGCTTCTAGGGCCCAGGAATATCTACTCCTCACACTGTGTTTAATGTTTGCCTCCGCCTTAAAGTACCAACATGTTGATGAGTAAGACTCAGGTTCAACGCTTGAGAAAGATAGTAGGTAGGGTGCGTGTGAGGGCTCAGGAAAGATAGCAGGTAGAGTGTGTGTGTGAGGTTCAGGAGAGTAGAGTTTAGGCAGGTAGCGGTGGTGTGGAGGGTTCAAGAAAGATAACAGGTAGAGTGTGTGTGAGGGTTCAAGAAAGATAGCAGGTAGAGTGTGTGTGAGGGTTCAAGAAAGATAGCAGGTAGAGTGTGTGTGAGGGTTCAAGAAAGATAACAGGTAGAGTGTGTGTGAGGGTTCAAGAAAGATAGCAGGTAGAGTGTGTGTGAGGGTTCAAGAAAGATAGCAGGTAGTGTGTGTGAGGGTTCAAGAAAGATAACAGGTAGTGTGTGTGAGGGTTCAAGAAAGATAACAGGTAGTGTGTGTGAGGGTTCAAGAAAGATAACAGGTAGTGTGTGTGAGGGTTCAAGAAAGATAGCAGGTAGTGTGTGTGAGGGTTCAAGAAAGATAACAGGTAGTGTGTGTGAGGGTTCAAGAAAGATAACAGGTAGTGTGTGTGAGGTTCAAGAAAGATAGCAGGTAGTGTGTGTGAGGGTTCAAGAAAGATAACAGGTAGTGTGTGTGAGGGTTCAAGAAGGATAGCAGGTAGAGTGTGTGTGAGGGTTCAAGAAGGATAGCAGGTAGAGTGTGTGTGAGGGTTCAGGAAAGTCTGAATCCTTGAGTTTTTCTTCTTAAGACTTGTTGTGTAGCGTAGTTACTGTCAAGTGTTTCCTTAACGTTAGCGAAATACATTTATATCCAACTTGTAACACTAACGAAAGCACGCTATTGAAATTTTATATAACTTTTAAACTTTGTCATATCTGCTGCCCCCGACCAGTACACATGGGTCTAAGAAGAAAAACGTTCACCATTACTTGCACACTAGCTGCTTTACATGAAGGGCAGCGGCATCAGGATCCAACATGTCCTCCCTAACCACAACCACAACATTGCCACTCGACTTCCCACCTTTAAAATTCAGTCCCGGCTAACCAGTTTCTCTGAGTTCGGAGATACTATAATGCTCACTCCAACAGCACATCAAATCCCCAAGACCACTTGTCTCTAACCCATCACTCTGACGTTTGCTTCTTGGGTGTTCAAGCCACTACGTCTCAATACATCTTTCACACCTCCCTTCCAACCCTCTTTCTGGCATCCCTTACACCTTTATCCATCCATCCCAGATTTATACCACCTTTAAATCACTTTATATTGCCCCATTCTTTATACGTGATCAAACCATTTCAAGAACTCTCTCCTCTGCACTTTGACTCTAACTTTTATACCTCCACACCATATTCTACTTCCGTAGTATCTTATTTTCTGAATAATATTCACATTAATTTGGAACACGATTCCACTGCCTCCGACCTCCTCCTTGCTGCAACATTCAGTGATCATGCACCACATTCATGCCGCAATGGTTGGAATGTTTTGCATAACCAGGGACGTTTTAATGTGTTACAAGATGTAGTCCAGGTTTTGGAAAAACTATGTACATTCTTCTTCTGTTTCTGCTGGTTCTTCTCCATTTTCGTCTTATAAAGTGTATTATTATTATTATTATTATTATTATTATTATTATTTTCAAAGCCTCGGCATCACTATACTTTGATACACTACTTTTTTTTGTCTCCATTAACAAACTCTTTATTACAAACACCTCAATTTAACTTCCCTCAGTTATTAATGTACAAGTGTTATGGATTCCGTCGCACATTGAACTGCAACAGATAAGTCAACTGTAGATATGAATCCAGATGTGCTCCTGTTAATTATTTTGGGCCCTAGTTGGGCCTGTTGTGTACTCGCGTGCTCTTGCGCTACCGTCCATAGGATTGTTATGAACTGCACAGTAAACTGGCTGCTTCGGTGGAACAACTGAACTAATCATAAAAATCTTCCCCTTGATTTTAGTGTGTGAAAATTTTATTATGTAAGTTTTATCGAGGTGGTTCACTTGAGAGTTTTAATAAGATTTAATCAACACATTGGTCCTTGTGGCTTAGCGCTTCTTTTTGATTATAATAATAATAATAATCAACACATTCCCCCCCCCCCCCACTTTTAAATCCATTTTAATTCTTTACAATCATACTTTGTCTTTCTGTGAGGGATTCCTCGTGTGAGGAATGACTATTAAAAGTACCACTTGAGGAATACCACTTGAGGAATGCTTCTTTGTATAGTATATACATTAAGTACACAATACACAAAGTGGTATTTCACGTATTTCCAGCAGTCCTTTTCTTAACAACCCTGCCATACATTGTACCCGCCATACACTGTACCCGCCATACACTGTACCCGCCATACACTGTACCCGCCATACACTGTACACGCCATACACTGTACACGCCATGCACTGTACACGCCATACACTGTACCCGCCATACACTGTACCCGCCATGCACTGTACCCGCCATGCACTATACCCGCCATACACTGTACCCGCCATACACTGTACCCGCCATACACTGTACCCGCCATACACTGTACCCGCCATACACTGTACCCGCCATACACTGTACCCTCCATGCACTGTACCCTCCATGCACTGTACCCGCCATGCACTGTACCCGCCATACACTGTACCCGCCATACACTGCACACGCCATACACTGTACCCGCCATACACTGTACCTGCCATACAATGTACCTGCCATACACTGTACCTGGATACCTGGAGGTTACCTGGAGGTTATTAAGGGGATCAACGCCCCCGCGGCCCGGTCCATGACCAGGCCTCCCGATGGATCAGGGCCTGATCAACTAGGCTGTTACTGCTGGCCGCACGCAGTCCGACGTACTAGCCACAGCCCGGCTGATCCGGCACTGACTTTAGGTATCTGTCCAGCTCTCTCTTGAAGGCAGCCAGGGGTTTATTGGCAATTCTCCTAATGCTTGATGGGAGGATGTTGAACAGTTTTGGGCCCCGGACACTTATGGTGTTTTCTCTTAGTGTACCAATGGCGCCCCTACTTTTTATTGGCGGCATTTTGCATCGCCTGCCCAGTCTTTTACTTTCGTAGGGAGTGATTTCTGTGTGCAGATTTGGGACCATTCCTTCCAAGATTTTCCAAGTACCTGCCATACACTGTACCTGCCATACAGTGTACCTGCCATACAGTGTACCTGCCATACAATGTACCTGCCATACAATGTACCTGCCATACAGTGTACCTGCCATACAATGTACCTGCCATACAATGTACCTGCCATACAGTGTACCTGCCATACACTATACCTGCCATACACTATACCTGCCATACAGTGTACCTGCCATACACTGTACCTGCCATACAGTGTACCTGCCATACAGTGTACCTGCCATACACTGTACCTGCCATACAGTGTACCTGCCATACACTGTACCTGCCATACAGTGTACCTGCCATACACTGTACCTGCCATACACTGTACCTGCCATACACTGTACCTGCCATACACTGTACCTGCCATACACTGTACCTGCCATACAGTGTACCTGCCATACACTGTACCTGCCATACAGTGTACCTGCCATACAGTGTACCTGCCATACAGTGTACCTGCCATAACAGTGTACCTGCCATACAGTGTACCTGCCATACAGTGTACCTGCCATACAGTACCTGCCATACAGTGTACCTGCCATACAGTGTACCTGCCATACACTGTACCTGCCATACACTGTACCTGCCATACAGTGTACCTGCCATACAGTGTACCTGCCATACAGTGTACCTGCCATACAGTGTACCTGCCATACAGTGTACCTGCCATACACTGTACCTGCCATACAGTGTACCTGCCATACAGTGTACCTGCCATACAGTGTACCTGCCATACAGTGTACCTGCCATACAGTGTACCTGCCATACAGTGTACCTGCCATACAGTATACCTGCCATACACTGTACCTGCCATACACTGTACCTGCCATACACTGTACCTGCCATACACTGTACCTGCCATACACTGTACCTGCCATACAGTGTACCTGCCATACAGTGTACCTGCCATACAGTGTACCTGCCATACACTGTACCTGCCATACACTGTACCTGCCATACAATGTACATGCCATACACTGTACCTGCCATACACTGTACCTGCCATACACTGTACCTGCCATACAGTGTACCTGCCATACAGTGTCCCCTGCCATACACTGTACCTGCCATACAGTGTACCTGCCATACAGTGTACCTGCCATACAGTGTACCTGCCATACAGTGTACCTGCCGTACACTGTACCTGCCATACAGTGTACCTGCCATACACTGTACCTGCCATACAGTGTACCTGCCATACACTGTACCTGCCATACAGTGTACCTGCCATACACTGTACCTGCCATACACTGTACCTGCCATACAGTGTACCTGCCATACACTGTACCTGCCATACACTGTACCTGCCATACAGTGTACCTGCCATACAATGTACCTGCCATACACTGTACCTGCCATACACTGTACCTGCCATACAGTGTACCTGCCATACAGTGTACCTGCCATACAGTGTACCTGCCATACAGTGTACCTGCCATACAGTGTACCTGCCATACACTGTACCTGCCGTACAGTGTACCTGCCATACAATGTACCTGCCATACAATGTACCTGCTAAACTTGCGCATTTTTCAGACAATATATGATGACTTTCAGTTGAATGTGTTGTTGAATACAATGCAATACTGAACTACATTAGCTGTTGCAGAATGCAATACATTAAGTGTTGCAGGATGCAACTGGCATAGAACAACACATGAATCAGAGAGCATCCAAAAAACTTTTGAGCTGTACAAAGAATGGCCAGTAAAATATGTTTTTAAATTAGAAAAAAGATGGATTACGTCTTTTTGCTAAAATTCTATTCTCAATAAATCACATGAAAATAACACAAATAATACAACTATAATACACATACAAGTCACCTGTTATAATAGGTAAATGGGAACACTTTTAATATGAGTGAAATTGAGGTCATATGCTGAGGTCAGTGTTGCTTGTGAGAGACGTCATGTTGCTTGTCAGAGACGTCAGTGTTGCTTGTGAGAGACGTCAGTGTTGCTTGTGAGAGACGTCAATGTTGCTTGTGAGAGACGTCATGTTGCTTGTGAGAGACGTCATGTTGCTTGTGAGAGACGTCAATGTTGCTTGTGAGAGACGCCAGTGTTTGTGAGAGACGTCAATGTTACTTGTCAGAGACGTCAGTGTTGCTTGTGAGAGACGTCAGTGTTGCTTGTGAGAGACGTCAATGTTGCTTGTGAGAGACGTCATGTTGCTTGTGAGAGACGTCATGTTGCTTGTGAGAGACGTCATGTTGCTTGTGAGAGACGTCAATGTTGCTTGTGAGAGACGTCATGTTGCTTGTGAGAGACGTCAGTGTTACTTGTCAGAGACGTCAGTGTTGCTTGTGAGAGATGTCGGCATTTATTGTGAAAACAGTGTTGCTTGTGTGAAACATCAGTGTTGCTTGTGTGAAACATCAGTGTTGCTTGTGTGAAACATCAGTGTTGCTTGTGTGAAACATTTTTCTGCATACCAGATCTTGTAGCTACTGTATAAGACCAACCACAACGTGAAACACCAGGTCTTCTTCCTGTATGGGACGGCATGTGACATATTCCACACAAAGTCTTTTACCTTTGATCAATTTACGTTTGGACTAACGTCATCAGCATGTGAATTGAAGCTTCCTCGGTGGTTGCCTGTGTCCCTCCTCCTGTTAGCTAGTGCTGTTTGATGTGGTAATAGAATTGTGTGGCAGACGCTGCCTGCTCTGCCTGGCTCTGAAGGACCAATGGTCTTTGTTGTGTGTTACGCCTGTGGGCCTACTTGTGTGGCAGCTGGGCCTACTCGTGTGGCAGCTGGGCCTACTCGTGTGGCAGCTGGGCCTACTCGTGTGGCAGCTGGGCCTACTCGTGTGGCAGCTGGGCCTACTCGCCTGGCACCGTGGTCTTGATTCTACAGTCTTCCCATTATGTCCTTGAATTTGTACTGATAAAGCCATTGGATGGCGAAACGTCTACAAATAAGATACTCAGATGTTGCACATGTGTCTAATTCTCCATCTTGTCGGTATTGTATACAATACATCTACAAGTGTCAAGGTTGCACTGCGCCTTATTTTACAGGTGAAACCCCCAGGAGGTGCGACCCCAGAATACATTGTCTTACAGGAGGTAAGACCCCCAGAAAACATTTAGTCTTACAGAAGGTAAGACTCCCAGAATACATTTAGTATTACAGGAGATAAGACCACCAAAATACATTTAGTCTTACAGGAGCTATGACCCCAGAATACAATTAGTCTTACAGGAAGTAAGAACAAAGAATACAATTGTCAGTAGAACTTTTGTTGCTTAATTCATTGACGAGAGAACAGTTTTGTTTCCTGCGATGACCAAACAATTTCCACGCTAATAGTAACTTGATTTCATTCGATTCCTTATGTTTTCACGGGATAACCTCGTGCGTGATTATTCGGATTTCGTAGCGAAATTCAGTTTTCACGCCGAAACAGGCTTTCCACGTCACGTGATTTACCGTGGAAGTGGTTTGCGTTCGTGCTTCGATATAGCTGTCACGCTATTTTTTTTCCAAGAAGCTAACGATTTAGCCTCGCGTTCGTACCTTGACATAGCTTTCACGCGCTGTTTTTTTCTGGGGAGCTAAGGATTTAGCTTCTAAGTGATAAATCTCGTGAAGTTATTCAGTTTCTTGATATAATTAAACAATCGTGTGGTAGACACGTTCGCGCTTCACTTCTCCAGACTGAAAAATCGAGGGTTTTCATTTAGCAGCTCAAGGTTCAAAGGTCATGTTTCCTGTGACACGAGTGAAATGAATATTGATTTTTTAAGACAAATCCTTGCATCACTGGAATGCACCAGAACGTACACGTGTGGAATATTGATTACCTTTTCACTGGTAAGGTGATGACAGTGCTGTTGGTGGCAATAACCACAACTCGCTACAACCACCATGAATCCCAACCACTCTTTCCACCGAAAACACCACTCGTATCACCACCACGCAGCGCCTTCACAAACATGTACACACCTCCACACTACACAACCACTGCCACTACCAAATATCACCACACAGCACCACTACCACCACACATCAACCTGACGACACTGGAAGACAGGAGGGATAGGGAGGACGTGATAACGACATATTAAATACTAAGATAAATTGACAAAGTGGATAGGGGCAGAATGTTTCAGAGACGGGACACAGCACCAAGGGGTCACAACTGGGAATTGAAAGCTCATTTGAGTTACAGGGATATTAGAAAGTATTTCTTTAGTCATAGAGCTGTCAGGAAGTGGAACAATCTTGAGTGTGAAGTAGTGGAGGCAGGATGCATATATAGCTTTAAGATGAGGTAGAATAAAGCTCTTGGATCAGGGAGAGAGTGGACCTAGTAGCGATCACCGAAGAGGCGGGGCCAGGAGCTATGACTCGACCCGTGCATATTCTTGGGTAGCTTCGGGAAAGGGTTTAACAGACGCGTGGGTGGTTGTGATAAGGACCTGCCTTGTATGGGCCAGTAGCCCTGCTGCAGTGTTCCTCTATTCTCATGTTCTTAAATAAGTGAGTATATCTTCAAAACCACTACTTTTCAAGAAAAGGTTACACAATATATGTTTAATTTGTGTGACGAGTTCGCTTGTGGAAGTCTTCAGGTTTCTCTCTGGAGAAGGTCAATTTGTTTTGCCAAATGTGAGGGAATTCTTTTAATGTTTTTAAGTTTCGCAATTTGACATCTTTTCTCCTCATTTCTATAAGTTTCTCTTCTGCTCTTTCCGCTTTTCTCTTTCTTTACTTTTGTCACCTTACTCCACCTGCGCACAAATACTTCACGTAATTATCAGTGTTCTTTGGTTCTGGGATTTACTGGTGTTTTGAAGGTTTCCAGTACGTTTCTTTACTTTTATAATGTATAGTCACTTGCCTTAGCCTTCAACTTTATGTATTTCAATCTTCCGTTGTCCCCCAGTGAGCAGCTCCGGGCTTGGTTTTCCATGGAGAGAGAGAGCTAGATGGGAACGGGATCTTTATCAATTCACTGACTGGCTGCATACAGATGTGAAATATCTTGTGCGATTTTTGTATGGTACATGATTGTGAAAGATCTCGGTCTACTCTCCACATACATCTTGGAGGTGCCTGAAACGATTTTCAAGTAGTTACAATGTCAGCCACTTAGCTTGTTAAAAATCCGGTTTCGTTAAAATTATAACTCGATTCCTTTGAGCCTTTTTCTCTCTGTCTTTCTCTTATTTGTCAGTTATAAGTTGTTATTTTCTATAAGTCTTTTCTACAGGGGAACCCAGGCACTCTCTTTTTCCTGGAAACAACAATAATACCAAGTAACCAACCACTCAACCAACCAACCAGCCAACCACCCAACCACCACCACCACATTGTTCGGGGTTTCTGAGTCGCCTCAAAATTAATACTGCATATCTGTGTTTAATGAGTCCTTCCCCAGCTGTATTGATCCCCAGACACAAACTACTTTAATGTAGGAGAGGTTAGACTGGTGGTCCCCCAGAGGCTGTGGAAGCTGAGGGAGATTGCGATCCCAGGAGGATGAGGGTAATGGTGGTTACCACCAGAGGCTAGAGACGAAGTGCGTGTATATATATATATATATATATATATAATATATATATATATATAATATATATATATATATATATATATATATATATATATATATATATTCAGGGTATAGGAAGGATGCAGGAAAGATACGATGGAGAGTAGATAAGAGAGATGCTTTGGAAGTGTGTGCCCCCAGACTATTGTTGTCTGGTCGTGATAGTAGCTCCAGGAAGGAAAATACGTGTGTCGCTGGTGCAGGCGTCAGAAGGAATTGTTGTTAAGATGGGCAGGGAGAGAGGGAGGGAGAGACAGAAAGAGAGAGGAACGAAGAGTGGGAGAGACAGAGAGAGAAAGGGAAAAGGGAAGCAAGCGTTTTCTTTTTGCTAGCTATAATGGGTACATTAACACACACACACACACACACACACACACACACACACACACACACACACACACACACACACACACACACACACACATACACACATACACACATACACATATATACACACATACACATACAAAACATACACACATACACTATATGTATATAGGTACAGTGAACATTCACTACTGCAATACAGTAGGGTGTCGTGGGAGGGAGGCAGGGAGGAAGGGAGAGAGATAAACACCCTGAAGTGAAGGACATGAGGTAAGGGATATAGAGCGTGGGTGAGACAGACTGGACAAGGTGTATTACCAAAGATATTGATGACATTGGTGTTTGTTAATACTGAACCATCTCTCTCTCTTCCTTGTGTACATGGTCCACATGGTGTATGTCACGGTGTACAGTGTACACCAAGTGTATGTTAGTGTGCAATGTACACCAGGTGTATGACTACCTGGAGGGTATTCCGGGGGTCAACGCCCACGCTGCCCGGTCCACGACCAGGCCTCCCGGTAGATCAGGGCCTGATCAGTCAGGCTGTTACTGCTGGCCGCACGTAGTCCAACGTACGAACCACAGCCCGGCTGATCCGGCACCGACTTTAGTATCTGTCCAGCTCCTTCTTGAAGGCAGCCAGAGGGGTCTGTTGGTAATTCCCCTTATGCATGGTGGGAGGCTGTTGAACAGTCTTGGACCCCGGACAGTTAGTATGGTGTTTTCTCTTAGTGTACCAATGGCACCCATACTTTTCATTGGGGGTATTTTCCATCGCCTGCCCAGTCTTTTACTTTCGTAGGGAGTGATTTCTGTGCGCAGATTCGGGACTATTCCTTCTAGGATTTTCCAAGTGAAGATTATAATATATCTCTCGCCTGGGTTCCAGCGAGTAGAAGTCAAATGCTTCCAAGCGTTCCCAGTAGTTGAGGTGTTTGATGGAACTGATATGTGCAGTGAGGGTTCTCTGTACACTCTAGATCTGCAATTTCACCTGCTTTGAACGGAGATGTTAATGTACAGCAGTATTCCAGCTTAGTGTAGCGTGTCAGTGCAAGCTGACACACTACAGGGAAGGCGACGCACTTTTGATAAGTTCTTCATTTGCATCTGTGAAATATGACCAACACACAACTCTGCCCCCAGTGTGCCCTTAGGAGCCTGCCGTCAGGAGCCTGCCTTCAGGAGCCTGCCTTCAGGAGCCTGCCTTCAGGAGCCTGCCTTCAGGAGCCTGCCTTCAGGAGCCTGCCTTCAGGAGCCTGCCTTCCAGGAGCCTGCCTTCAGGAGCCTGCCTTCAGGAGCCTGCCTTCAGGAGCCTGCCTCCAGGAGCCTGCCTTCAGGAGCCTGCCTTCAGGAACCTGCCTTCAGGAGCCTGCTTTCAGCCCGAACGGTGAAATCATTACATACGAAAAATCTATATGATATTCATTGGAGAACGCTAAATCTTAGGGGCCGTATAGAACCTAGGTATGGAAGGTAATCCATGCCTCAAGACATCTGTGTGCTCCTCATTTGTGTATTGTGTACACTATGCTTACGTAAACCAATACTATACTCTTTCTGAGACAACGGACCCACTCAGACCTCCTACAGAAAGCGTGATTAACTTGCTGGGCCTTCCTTGGCCTGCCTTCGAGCCTTCCTTCAGGAGCCTTCCTTCAGGAGCCTGCCTTCAGGAGCCTGCCTTCAGGAGCCTGCCTCCAGGAGCCTGCCTTCAGAAGCCTTCCTTCAGGAGCCTGCCTTCAGGAGCCTGCCTTCAGGAGCCTGCCTTCAGAAGCCTGCTTCAGCCCGAACGGTGAAATCATTACATACGAAAAATACTAATATGATATTCATTGGGAAACGCTAAATCTGTAGGGGCCGTATAGAACCTAGGTAATGGAAGGTAATCCATGTGCCTAAAACATCTGTGTGCTCTCATTTGTGTATTGTGTACACTATGCTTACGTAAAACCTAATTACTATACTCAGTTTCTGAAAAGCTGATCACTCTTACTTAAAGAAAAGTGTGGATTAATTCTGGCTTGTGTTGGTCCCAGTTTGCTATTTTTTGCAAGAAATTGTGTAGGTGCTAGTTTGCTTTTTTTGAGGAAATTGAAAAAAAAATGAAATCCTGCTTTTCATGCGATTATTTGCGAGTGTCGTATCAGCTTAGTTTCAAGCTTTTTATGCTGATAAGTTTAATAACGCCACTTCCGAGTTGCTTCAAACTTCATGTGCTTGTGTATTTTAGCATATTGGTCTCTCTTTGGTATGTTTGAAAGACTTGAATTATTCCATATAATTTGTAAATGCATCTTCAGATTCCCTTCAAATCTTCATTGCTAATATTAAAATGTGTTATTATCAAGTTATGCCGCACTCTGCACTATTACACTCGTGTGCATTGAGGTACAGGGAACCGGTGTAGTGACATGCACACCGGTGTAGTGACATGCACACCGGTGTAGTGACATGCACACCGTTGTAGTGACATGCACACCGGTGTAGTGACATGCACACCGGTGTAGTGACGTGCACACCGGTGTAGTGACATGCACACCGGTGTAGTGACATGCACACCGGTGTAGTGACATGCACACCGTTGTAGTGACATGCACACCGGTGTAGTGACATGCACACCGTGTAGTGACATGCACACCGTGTTAAAGGTGTGACATGCACCCCCGGGTGTAGTGACATGCACACCGGGTTGTATGACATCACACCGGTAGTGACATGCCCCACCGGTGTAGTGACAGCACACCGGTGTACGTGACAGCCCCTCCGGTGTAGTGACATGCACACCGGTGTAGTGACATGCCCCACCGGGGGTAGTGACATGCACACCGGTGTAGTAAACATGCACACCGGGTGTAGTGAAATGCACACCGGTGTAGTGACATGCACACCGGTGTAGTGACATGCACACCGGTGTAGTGACATGCACACCGGTGTAGTGACACGCACACCGGTGTAGTGACAAGTAAATCGCACAGCGACCGAATTACATCTGTTGTATTTATTATTATTATTATTATTATTATTATTATTATTATTATTAATATTATTATTGTGATACAGATATACATTAAGCCTTGAGAATTTAGTCAGATGTTGCAGAATAGGAGAGAATTAGATTTGATTCAAGAAAGGGAAGCTTCAAATAGGATGAAGGAAGCCACCTTGATGGATCAGAACCGTAGTTTTCCTTACTTAGAAAACAATTGTGTTGGGTTAAAGGTGCGTTGGTCGTGGTGCAGAAGACTGCTGATGCTGGCGTCATGTGCTACACCAGGGCCATTATCCCGGTCCAAACATAACTCTTGTGCTGACGTCATGAGTATTTCACGCCATTTTTAGCGTATAAGGACGTTAAACACGCTGGCTACCCAGCTCACACGACCTTCCACTAGCCTGTTGTTTTCACGTTCGTTGTGACAAGCTTAATATCTAAGCCTCAAATGTTGTATGTTATATACCTTTCCTACAGAAGGTCTGCTGTATATACTGTAGTTTTGAATTATGAGGATTATGATGTATGTTAAAGTGTTACGTATGTTCAGGATAGGGGAAACTTTTCTCTTTTTACATCTTGTCGGTATCATCATAACATTTTTCAGTATGTTTCATACTGTATGTTAATTTTGAACATGTGTCTCCAGCAGAACACCTTCAGGGGCTATAGGTCTACAGGTAAGGAAGAGGAATCTATCACCACAAGAGCTCATTTATTATAACATAAAGTTGTAAACTTCAGTGTTTGACTAGGCTTGTACTGTGGTCTTTCCCTTGATCAATATATACTCGTATACCGGTCGTGAGACTGTTCCAATCACTTTCGTTATGTCGTAGGAGTATTGGTAGTTGACGGCTCCGTTCAAGGCAGGAGAGACAGACTCGGTAAAGGTACACAAATCATTAATTTCCCAGAAAAAGCCAGTAAACTACGGGGAACGACTCAAAATACTTGGAATGCACTCCCAAAGATACAGTACCTGTTTTAAAAATATTTTTATATATATATATATA
>NC_069468.1:20941922-20944422 GCF_026875155.1 Cherax quadricarinatus
GTCTGCTGTCTTGTTCCATCACACAAACGTTTACACTCTGGTGACTGACAAGCAACAAGAAGCATCACAGGAACACTTGCACTGCGTTATATCATTAAGTGTAGATTACTGCCACTCAGGAGTTTGTTGCTGGGCCATTGGTGAAAGGAATGGTGGCAAGTGTTATGATATGGGTCGAGTTGATTATTAATGTCAGCGGCAGACATGTTACTGAAGAGTCATTTGAAGGACAGACCAAGGTAACGTTACTGGAAGAAGTCTCGTTGATGTGAAGTGTCTGGAAGTTAGGCGGTGAGCAGGCAGCGGGAGGGGTCAGGTTACTGTTCTCACCAGCAGCAGGAAAAGCAGTGACGTTATTTACAAAGCAGTAAGTAAGTACTGCAATGAGGATTAAGCAAAAATTCTTCACAGGCGTCATGATTAGAACTTGAAGAGCGCTGGTGGCAGTATTCAAGTACTGACAGTGTTGGTGACAATGGTGAAGTGCTGTCAATGCAAAGGTATTGACAGTGGTCAAATACTGACAGTGCTAAGGTGTTGACAGTGGTCAAGTACTGACAGAGATGAGGTACTGACTCTTACCAGAGTTAGAGTCTGACTGACTGAGATTGTCCAAATCTCTATCTTATATTGTGAATGTCACGTCACTCTAAGGAATCTGGTGTCACAGGCAGCAGAGTAACGTACACAGCGCATCCTTATTAATGCGTTACGAGAGGTGTTCACTTCGTTTTCCCTGAAATATTCTCCTCCTTTATAGTTGTTAACGTTTATATTACATGTTTAAGTTATATTATTAACATCTTACACTGTCAACAACACTGTCCACCTACACTGTCAACAACACTGTCCACCTACACTGTCAACAACACTGTCCACCTACACTGTCAACAACACTGTCCACCTACACTGTCAACAACACTGTCCACCTACACTGTCAACAACACTGTCTATAACACTGCCAACAACACTGTCCACTACACTGTACACTACCCTGTACACTACACTGTTTACACTGTCTACAGAATTGTCTACTGATACTGTCTACTACATTGTACACCTTTACTGTCAACACAATCCACCTATATTGTCAATAAAATATGTATACTGTATTTCTCACCTACACTGTCTACAACACTTTCTGCCAATACTGAACACTACACTATCCACTGCAGTTTACACTACAGTTTAAGTACTTTGTACAGTTTACTTACACTGTACACTACACTGTCTACCTACACTGTTCACCTACACTATGCACTACACACTTCACCTACACTGTCCACTACACTCTTCACCTACACTGTAGACAACTCAGTTCACCTACACTATCCATCACACAGTTCACCTACACTTCGTACACTACACTTCCAACCTACACAGTCCACCTACACTGCCCAAGTATACTGTAATCAATACTCGTAATTACTGTCACTGCACATCCTGGCTGAGGGTGATCCAGGCTAGGTTTAGCCCCGGCTCTTTATCTACGACTCAAGACCTTCCTCTCACCGGCTTTTCTTCGTCTGTCCACACTTCCCCGCTCACCCACATGTGGGTCTTACCTGCGAGTCCTCATTCGTTCGTTCGTTCGGGTGGTCCACAGCTAGAAATATTCTTAACGAATGTGAATGATGGATATTCATCTTATTTGTATAAGTAAATATTCATGTTGTTTAAGTCAAGCTGGAACATCCAGGTTTTACCATCACATATAAACCACATATGTACTAATTAGTATCGCAAAACAATTGATTACCTTTGACAAATATAATTGAATTTGATTTGTAAACGTTAAGTTAGGTTATGGTAGGAAGGTTATGTTAGGCTAGGTTAGGTTAGCTTAGGTTAGGTAAGGTTAGGTTAGGTTAACTTAGGTTAAGTAAGGCTATGTTGTGTTTGCTTAAGTTAGGTTAGCTTTAGGCTAGGTTAGGTTAGGTCAGGTAAAGTTAGGTTAGCTTAGGTTAGGCTAACTTAGGTTAAGTTAGGTTAGGTTAAATAAGGTTATGTTAGGTTAGGTTAACGTAGGTTATGTTAAGTTAGGGTGTTGTTTTTCCACCTTCACACTTATCTACTATATTCCTCCCACTGTTCTGTACTCCCATAATGGTAGCCCCAAACATCTCACTGTTCTGTACTCCTATAATGGTAGCCCCAAACATCTCACTGTTCTGTACTCCCATATTGGTAGCCCCAAACATCTCACTGTTCTGTACTCCCATAATGGTAGCCCCAAACATCTCACTGTTCTGCACTCCCATAATGGTAGCCCCAAACATCTCACTGTTCTGTACTCCCATAATGGTAGCCCCAAACATCTCACTGTTCTGTACTCCCATAATGGTAGCCCCAAACATCTCACTGTTCTGTACTCCCATAATGGTAGCCCCAAACATCTCACTGTTCTGTATTCCTATAATGGTAGCCCCAAACATCTCACTGTTCTGTACTCCCATAATGGTAGCCCCAAACATCTCACTGTTATGTACTCCCATAATGG
>NC_069468.1:20949422-20956922 GCF_026875155.1 Cherax quadricarinatus
TGTGAAAGAATAGAGAAATTCCAAGCGCTTTCGTGACTACTCACATTATCAAGGAACTATAATGTATATATATATATATACAAAGACAAAGAACTTTGTCCTTGGAGGCAAAGAGGGGAATGTATGAGAGTATAGTTTTACCAACGCTCTTATATGGGTGTGAAGCGTGGGTGAAGAATGTTGCAGCGAGGAGAAGGCTGGAGGCAGTGGAGATGTCATGTCTGAGGGCAATGTGTGGTGTGAATATAATGCAGAGAATTCGTAGTTTGGAAGTTAGGAGGAGGTGCGGGATTACCAAAACTGTTGTCCAGAGGGCTGAGGAAGGGTTGTTGAGGTGGTTCGGACATGTAGAGAGAATGGAGCGAAACAGAATGACTTCAAGAGTGTATCAGTCTGTAGTGGAAGGAAGGCGGGGTAGGGGTCGGCCTAGGAAAGGTTGGAGGGAGGGGGTACAGGAGGTTTTGTGTGCGAGGGGCTTGGACTTCCAGCAGGCATGCGTGAGCGTGTTTGATAGGAGTGAATGGAGACAAATGGTTTTTAATACTTGACGTGCTGTTGGAGTGTGAGCAAAGTAACATTTATGAAGGGATTCAGGGAAACCGGCAGGCCGGACTTGAGTCCTGGAGATGGGAAGTACAGTGCCTGCACTCTGAAGGAGGGGTGTTAATGTTGCAGTTTAAAAACTGTAGTGTAAAGCACCGTTCTGGCAAGACAGTGATGGAGTGAATGATGGTGAAAGTTTTTCTTTTTTCGGGCCACCCTGCCTTGGTGGGAATCGGCCAGTGTGATAATAAAAAAAAAATAAAAAATAATATATATATATATATATATATTTATATATATGTATATATATTATATACATATATATATTTATATATATATATATATATATATATATATATATATATAAATCTATATATATATATATATATATATATATATATATATATATATATGTATATATATATATATATATATATATATATATTATATATATATATATATATATATATATATATATATATATATATATTATATAGTTGTTTTTTCAACAAGTCGGCAGTCTCCCACCAAGGCAGGGTGACCCAAAAAGAAAGAAAATCCCCCCAAAAAAATACTTTCATCTTCATTCAACACTTTCACCTCACTCACACATAATCACTGTTTTTGCAGTGGTGCCCAGAATGCAACAGTTTAGAAGTAGAATATACGTATAAAAATACACAACATATCCCTCCAAACTGCCAATATCCCAAACCCCTCCTTTAGAGTGCAGGCATTGTACTTCCCATTTCCAGGACTCAAGTCCGGTTATATAAAATAACCGGTTTCCCTGAATTCCTTCACTAAATATTACCCTGCTCACACTCCAACAGCTCGTCAGGTCCCAAATACCATTCGTCTCCATTCACTCATATCTAACACGCTCACGCACGCTTGCTGGAAGTCCAATCCCCTCGCCCACAACACCTCCTTTACCCCCTCCCTCCAACCCTTTCGAGGACGACCCCTACCCCGCCTTCCTTCCCCTACAGATTTATACACTCTCCATATCATTCTACTTTGATCCATTTTCTCTAAATGACCAAACCACCTCAACAAACCCTCTTCAGCCCTCTGACTAATACTTTTATTAACTCCACACCTTCTTCTAATTTCCACATTACGAATTTTCTGCATAATATTTACACCACACATTGCCCTTAGACAGGACATCTCCACTGCCTCCAACCGTCTCCTCGCTGCAACATTTACCACCCAAGCTTCACACCCATATAAGAGTGTTGGTACTACTATACTTTCATACATTCCCTTCTTTGCCTCCATAGATAACATTTTTTGCCTCCACATATACCTCAATGCACCACTCACCTTTTTTCCTTCACCAATTCTATATTTAACCTCATCCTTCATAAATCCATCTGCTGACACGTCAATTCCCAAATATCTGAAAACATTCACTTCTTCCATACTCCTCCTCCCCAATTTGATATCCAATTTTTCTTTATCTAAACCATTTGATACCCTCATCACCTTACTCTTTTCTATGTTCACTTTCAACTTTCTACCTTTACACACACTCCCAAATTCGTCCACTAACCTTTGCAATTTTTCTTTAGAATCTTCCATAAGCTCAGTATCATCAGCAAAAAAGCAACTGTGTCACTTCCCATTGTGTATTTAATTCCCCACGGGCGAAATTTAAACAAACATTATCTCTGTCCACAGCAGGATTCAAACCTGCACACTCTGTGTACTTTGATACAGACTGTGCAGGTTCGAATCCTGCTGTGGACTGAGAGATAATATATTTATATATGCGTACGCATACACTTTGACATAGTATAATGCCTCAGTTAGTGTTCTCAGCAACAGGGCCTGAGTAAAACAGTAGCAGGGCTGACTGTGTTCAGAATGTTACAACGGTGCCCGACAATGGGTGGGGTGCCTACTACCTGGGTTTAATTAGAGGGAAGCAGCACGCTGACACCTTCCATGTTGGCCCAACCACCATCAAAGAGCATCGAATGTGTTACACTAGATTAATGCTGGCACTTGTGTTGCTTCACACTCTCCAGCGTCACTTGTGTGTTTGTGTGTGTGTATGTGTGTGTGTTTCGCGAGTACGTTCATGAGTTTTCTCAGTAATATCTTTATCTCTTTCCGTTATGGTATATGGTGGTCACAAACAACTCTCGGAGTTTCCGGTGTTGCTCCTGTTTCTGCTGAGAATATTTTGTTTTAGTCGTTTTTTTAGCTACTTGCAGACTATCTTGTCATTTCTCGTGCTCTCTTCCTCTTTCTGTTTTAAGTTCATTAACTTTTTTTATATAACCTTCGTCTTTCTTCTCATATGACTGTGTCGCAATTTTGGTTTAGGTTTGGCCTTCACTATAATTCCATGATCAAATTGCTGCTCAGCTTCTCTTCTTTCCCATGTGTAATCTTTTCTGCTTCTACTTTGCTTTTGAACTCACCTGCCCTTTCAGCTTCTGGCCTCTACATCTTCATGTGAGCTACTGACTATGTTCTTACCATTGCTTCTTCCGGAGGCGAACTCCATCATCCACCAACTGGCTACATTATCTCTTTCATTTTTTTCATTACAAGTTTTTCCCCATTGTATTACATTCAGGTATTTTCTTACCCTTGCATATTCTCTCCTGGAATCTGGTTTCTCCCTTCTCGTACTTGTTATTCTTACTGTCTTCTATAGCCTATTACAAATTCAGTATAGTATGGCTGCTAACACCCAGGGGCCTTATATAGTGTGTTTCACCAGTAGATTCACTCATGAATAAGACATGTGAAGCAATTGGGAATCTTTATTAATGAAGCGTTTTGCCTATACTGTAGGGTTTTTCAGTCAGATACAGAGGCACTTGGTTCGTGTCATTATTACACCGGCTGTCTCCGTATCTGACTGAAGAAACCTGCTGTGTAGGCGAAACGTTTCAACCGTAGTAAAGATACCCAGCTGTTGCACAGGTGTCTTAATCATCAACTCGTCGGTATTTTATAACATTTTCAACATATTCACTCATTTTGACTACCAGGTTCAGTCTTGCAGGTTCACGTGATTCTTGTTGCTTGTCTTACTCATGTTGACTACCAGGTTCAGTCTTGCAGGTTCACGTGTTTCTTGTTATTTGCCTGACTCACTCATATTGACTACCAGGTTCAGTCTTGCAGGTTCACGTGTTTCTTGTTGCTTGTCTTACTCATGTTGACTACCAGGTTCAGTCTTGCAAGTTCACGTGTTTCTTGTTGTTTGCCTGACTTACTGGCACAAAGTTTGTCATCGCCATCTTCATTATCTCGGCGCTTCACGTTTCCGGTCCTCCGTGTGGATACCAAAGCTTGTTTCTTTGGAGTTGAGATCAGACATAATTTGTAGGTTTTCTTTGGTAATTTGTGCTGTTCTTTCCAACTTCCTCTATGGTGCCAGTCATTTATTTATTTGTCTTTGTATTCCTTTCTTGGTCTCCAGTTAATAACAAAAAAGGCATAATACCGTGACTGGAACAATAGACACATAGAAAAGAGGAGCTTACGACGACGTTTCGGTCTGACTTGGACCATTTACAAAATCACGCTGTGTGACTTTGCACATGGTCCAAGTCGGACCGAAACATCAGCATAAATTTCTTTCTCAGATGTGTGGGTTATTTTTGTGTTGTTCCATTCATGGTATTATGTCTTTTTATCCTTCATATGAACTGTCTCCGTTTTTTTTTCTGTGACGCTGGTGAGGGGCTCTTGATCTAAGAAATTAGATCGGTGCTCCACTTCCCGGAATTGAGCCTGAATGCCTTCCGTCCCCCTCCCCCCAAAGGCACTGTATAATCCCTACGGGTTTAGTGTTCCTCCGCAATCATAATAATAATTCGCTTATTTCTGATTAGTAGTATCATTCATCATTATTTCCCGTTTCCTACTTCTTTTCTCACTATTTCGTGTCCTAGAGTAGAGGATTCGATGTGGCACTGACTGTTAAGGTGTTGAGTTCCTTTGATGGGAGAGGAGGGGGTTCTAACAGTACCCTTTTCTTCAGACGGGAGATGAGATGTGCAGGATGTGGTTGAGGTCGGATGGTCTCCAGTGGTGGTGGAGAGAACTCGCGCCACAGAGAGTCAGACATAAAGCCTGGTGGACTATTGTGTCTCCCACTGGCTACTTCATACATCTGTGAGGTTGTTTCATTGTTAAGTGATCTATATAATAAAGTTTTATAGTCAAAATCAGTTGCTTATTCTCTACACAGTTATATCTTGACATTATCATATTAACTAGTATTAAGTAACTGACTCAGAAAATCGTGATAACACAACAGCAAACAAACCAGGGAACGGATGGGAGTTTTACGACTCACTCGCCATGAGTTCAACTCCCACCCGTTCCCTGGTTTGTCAGTATTAAGTAATTTTGCATAATTTATATATTCATTTCTCTACAATACTAGTTTTAGCAAGCAGTTTTTTAAGAGCATGAGAATATAAGAAAGAAGGAACACTGTAGCAAGCCTACTGGCCCGTGCGAGGCAGGTGCGATTCTCCCACCGGCTTAAGCCAATGCCTTAACCTAGTCAGGTCAATCACATTCACTTAAGGGAGGCGGACGGCATCTGACCTAGTAGCACAAGCTAGTCAGGTCCAACTCACACCCACCCACACCCACTCATGTATTTATCCAACCTATTTTTAAAACTACACAAGGTTTTAGCTTCTATGACGGTACTCGGGAGTTTGTTCCACTCATCCACAACTCTGTTACTAAACCAGTACTTTCCCATATCCTTCCTGTATCTGAATTTTACCAACTTAAAACTATTGCTGCGAGTCCTGTCTAGGCTCGATATTTTTAGCGCGTTATTTACATCCCCTTTATTTATTCCTGTTTTCCATTTATATATCTCAATCATATCCCCCCTAATTCTACGCCTTTCTAGAGAGTGCAGATTCAGGGCCTCACTCTATCCTCATATTCTCCCTTATTATGATTTATAGTTATTTCTAAGAAACAATTAACTTAATAATACTTCTTAGATATTTAAAGAAGTGTAACATTAAGTAACATACTTAGAGAAGATGAGGCAACATTACTTTTCCAGGGGATGTAAAGTGTTAAAATAACTCCACTTACTTTAAATACCCAAGTGGTGGAAACAAGTGGTTTATTTAAGTGGTGTGTGCTAATTAACTCTGGCTGGAGCAGTTATGGTACTTATGCTACACCCCCGGTATAACATCGGAGGATGAGTCACATAACGTGAGGATGAGTTACATAACGTTGGTATAATATTAGAATATGGGTCACATAAGGTCTGTATAACATTAGAATATGGATCACATAAGGTCTGTATAACATTAGAATATGGATCACATAAGGTCGGTATAACATTAGAATATGGGTCACATAAGGTTGGTATAACATTAGAATATGGGTCACATAAGGTCGGTATAACATTAGAATGTGGGTCACATAAGGTCGGTATAACATTAGAATATGGGTCACATAAGGTCGGTATAACATTAGAATGTGGGTCACATAAGGTCGGTATAACATTAGAATATGGGTCACATAATGTTATGTGGAAATCCGGCTGTGATAGTTCAGTAGGGCCAGGAAGATAGTCATCAAGTATTTCATTAAAGGTTCATCAGCTAAGGCTGTTTCAAAGGTTTCGTTCCAGGAGGAGCTGGAGTAACTACTACTGGGGAATTACCATCTCTAAAGGCTTGTTGAGGATGGTGCCGGAGCCGGAGTTTGGGGAGGCTGAGGTTTCCTCTCGTTTTATCACACAACGCGTTTCACCTTCCTGTGTTTTTCTTCGTTTTACTCCTTCAACTTTTTCCCATTCCTAAAGGGCAATGTATGTGCGTGATTTTTTTTTTTTGTGTGTGTGTGTGTGTATCTTACCACGTTTGCGTGTGCGTGTAGGTGAGTGCGTTCACACGCGTACGAACACGAGAGAGAGAGAGGGGGGGTGACAACTAGCACCTCAGATGTCGCGTAACTCTCTGGTGAGAGCATTGACACAATCGTAAGATCACAGGTTCGATTTCCTGGCACAAAGAAACTTATAGGCAAGTTACCTTACATTCCTGCTGCCCTTGCGTACCTAGCGGTAAAACTAGGTACCTGTGTTAGCACAATGTTCTGGGGAGCATCCGGGTAAGATTGTGCAAGAAACTCCAGTACCTGCTGGAAGTATTAAGGAGTTGGCTAAGAGGCATCAGTGTACCTAATTATGTCCATTAAATAACATTCTTATTACAGTAATTAGTCATCACTTCTGTGTACAGAAGCTGGCTTCTCCTCTACCTATGCCACTTCAGCCACCTTCCTTCTTCCCATCTTCCCTCTCTGGACTCTGCAAGACATCTTGTAGCTCCTCACGGGCAGGAGAGGCAGTGTGTGTGATAACTTGCGCAACTAACGAGGATATGTGGCAAATATTTGTCACATAAGGCTGTCAAAATCCCTAATCTGAGTAAAAATATATCCATTAAGTGTGAAAGTTGGCAAGGGAAGTGGAGGTGGTGGTGATGGAAGTGGTGGTGAAGGATGTGGTGGTGATGGTGATGGAAGTGGTGGTGATGGATGTGGTGGTGATGGTAATTGAAGTGGAGGTGGTGGTGATGGAGGTGGTGGTGATGGAAGTGGTGGTGATTGAAGTGTGGTGATAGTGATGGAGGTGGAGGTGGTGGTGATGGAATTGGTGGTGATTTAAGTGTGGTGATGGTGATGGAAGTGGAGGTGGTGTTGATGGAAGTGAAGGTGGTGGTAGTGATGGAAGTGGTGGTGATGGAAGTGGAGGTGGTGGTGACGGAAGTGGTGGTGGTGGTGATGGAAGTGGAGGTGACGGTGACGGAAGTGGTGGTGATGGTGATGGAAGTGGTGGTGATGGAAATGGTGATGATGGACGTGGTGGTGATGAAAGTGGAGGTGGTGGTGCAGGAAGTGGTGATGATGGAAGTGGTGGTGTTGGTGGTAGTT
>NC_069468.1:20964422-20966922 GCF_026875155.1 Cherax quadricarinatus
CTGTGTTGTCAACAGCTGTGTTGTCATGACAGCTGTGTTGTCATGACAGCTGTGTTGTCATGACAGCTGTGTTGTCAACAGCTGTGTTGTCATGGCAGCTGTGTTGTCATGACAGCTGTGTTGGCATGACAGCTGTGTTGTCAACAGCTGTGTTGTCATGACAGCTGTGTTGTCATGACAGCTGTGTTGTCATGACAGCTGTGTTGTCAACAGCTGTGTTGTCATGGCAGCTGTGTTGTCATGACAGCTGTGTTGGCATGACAGCTGTGTTGGCATGACAGCTGTGTTGTCATGACAGCTGTGTTGTCATGACAGCTGTGTTGTCATGACAGCTGTGTTGTCATGACAGCTATGTTGTCATGACAGCTGTGTTGTCATGGCAGCTGTGTTGTCATGGCAGCTGTGTTGTCATGACAGCTGTGTTGTCATGACAGCTGTGTTGGTCATGACAGCTGTGTTGTCATGACAGCTGTGTTGTCATGACAGCTATGTTGTCATGACAGCTGTGTTGTCATGGCAGCTGTGTTGTCATGGCAGCTGTGTTGTCATGACAGCTGTGTTGTCATGACAGCTGTGTTGGCATGACAGCTGTGTTGGCATGACAGCTGTGTTGTCATGACAGCTGTGTTGTCATGACAGCTGTGTTGTCATGACAGCTTGTTGTCATGACAGCTGTGTTGTCATGGCAGCTGTGTTGTCATGACAGCTGTGTTGTCATGGCAGCTGTGTTGTCATGACAGCTGTGTTGTCATGACAGCTGTGTTGTCATGACAGCTGTGTTGTCATGACAGCAGTGTTGTCATGATCAGAATGTTAGTATTGCTGCAGAACACAGCAGTAGAACACAGAGAGTGAGAGAATTTTTTTAACCAGTGGTGATCATCACCCACCGTGAAAAAACATTTTCTAACAATTTCTTGGGAGGAAATAAAGGTAAATCAAAACTCACCGTCCCAGAATTGCAAATGGAAATGCCGCTAAGTTTTTTTTACAAGAAAACCCATTAAGTGTTTTACGCTCCCAGAAGACGCTCTGGAGGAGAGAGAGGAGGAGAGAGTAGAGAGAGAGAGAGAGAGAGAGAGTGAGGAGGAGAGAGAGAGAGAGAGAGAGAGAGGAGAGAGAGAGAGAGAGAGAGGGGGGAGAGAGAGAGAGGGGAGAGAGGAGAGAGGAGGGGGAGAGAGGGAGAGAGAGGAGAGAGAGGAGGAGAGAGGAGAGAGAGAGGGAGAGAGAGAGAGGGAGAGAGAGAGAGAGAGAGAGGAGAGGAGGGGGGAGGGAGAGAGAGAGAGAGTGAGGAGAGAGAGAGAGAGAGAGAGGAGAGAGAGAGAGGAGAGGGGAGGAGAGAGAGAGAGAAGGGGGGAGAGAAGAGAGAGAGAGAGAGAAGAGAGGGGGGGAGAGTGAGAGAAGAGAGAGAGAGAGAGAGTGAGAGAGAGAGAGAGAAGAGAAGGAGGAGACGAGGGAGAGAAGAGAGAGAGAGGACGAAGGAGAGAGTAGAGAAGAGAGAAGGGGAGAGAGACAGAGAGGAGCAGAAGAGAAGGGGGGAGAGAGAGAGGAGAGGAGAGAGAGAGAGAGAGAGAGAGAGAGAAGAGGCAGAGGAGAAAACAGAAGAGGCAGACCAGAGAGATAGAAGAAGCACGAAGAGGCAGATAGGACAAAGACAGTGACGCAGAAGACAGGTTGCAGAAGAAGAAAGAGAGACAAGAGACAGACGACCAGCAAAGACAGAGACAGACAGACAGACTGGACGTTTCAGATGATTACAGTTAACTATTGTTACTAGCAAATTTTATTTGGTCCGAAGAAGCTTGTCTTACTTTCATTAATAAGAGACCCCATGACCTATCACGTAGGATTATTTTTCTGTATTCCTAAGTTATGGTACACGAAAGCTAGATTCAAAAGTGACCTAGGGACTGAACGTCTGATTTATTTACAGTTCACTTTCTGTTATAGCAAATTTAAACTTTAGTGTCTTAAAAGTCTTGGATCTTAATTCATTATAAGATACTTGCTATCACGGTAAATTATATTTTTTCTCTGAATTCCTCCAGTAAGTGGACAAATAAGCAAATAGAGTTCAAGAAAGTGACCATAGGGTGACCACATATTTGCATTTGCATTTATATATCATTTTTGTTTGCCAAAGTGCCAGAAGTTAAAGTGGGTTGTAGCTCAGTCTAAGTCTGGTAATACAACATCAGTCAGTTACACTGCAAGTTGCTCGTAAATGTGCCTTATTCCGCGACATTCAAGAAACATTATTACTTCGTGAGGATTTAAGAGGGAAAGTAAAAGTGAAAAGTGGTGAGAGTGTGGATGTGAGTGAGGTTCAGGTGGATGTGAGTGAGGTTCAGGTGGATGTGGATGAGATATATCATTTTTCTGTTTCAGTATGAGGAAGGAAAACAAGTTTTTATTGACAGTGCTTCCCACTGTAATAAAAAAACCCTTGTTTGGTAAAAAGGACACAAGTACAACTAATGCAATATTTTTATTGTGGCAA
>NC_069468.1:20976922-21004422 GCF_026875155.1 Cherax quadricarinatus
TTCTTGTGTTGTGGGAAAGGTTTTCCTTGTGTTGTGGATGATTTCCCCTGTATTGTGGAAGGTTTCCTTGTGTTGTGGAAGGTTCCTTGTGTTGTGGAAGATTTCCTTGTGTTGTGGAAGGTTTCCTTGTGTTGTGGAAGGTTTCCTTGTGCTGTGGAAGGTTTCCTTGTGTTGTGGAAGGTTTCCTTGTGTTGTGGAAGGTTTTCTTGTGTTGTGGAAGGTTTCCTTGTGTTGTGGATGATTTCCTTGTGTTGTGGAAGGTTTCCTTGTGTTGTGGAAGGTTTCCGTGTGTTGTGGATAATTTCCTTGTGTTGTGGAAGGTTTCCTTGTGTTGTGGAAGGTTTCCTTGTGTTGTGGAAGGTTTCCTCGTGTTGTGGAAGGTTTTCTTGGGGTTGTGGAAGGTTTCCCCCTTTTGTTGTGGATGATTTCCTTGTGTGTGTTGTGGGAAAGGGTTTTCCCTTGTGTTGTTGTGGAAGGTTTCCTTGTGTGTGTTGTGGAAGGTTTCCTTGTGTGTGTTGTGGAAGGTTTCCTTGTGTGTGTTCTGGAAGGTTTCCTTGTGTTGTGGATAATTTCCCTGTGTTGTGGAAGGTTTCCTTGTGTTGTGGAAGTTTTTTTTGTGTTGTGGAAGGTTTTCTTGTGTGGTGGATGGTTTCCTTGTGTTGTGGAAGGTTTTCTTGTGTTGTGGAAGGTTTCCCTGCGTTGTGGAAGGTTTTTTTTGTGTTGTGGAAGGTTTCCTTGTGTTGTGGAAGGTTTCCGTGTGTTGTGGAAGGTTTCCTTGCGTTGTAGATGGTTTCCTTGTGTTGTGGAAGGTTTCCTTGTGTTGTGGAAGGTTTCCTTGTGTTCTGGAAGGTTTCCTTGTGTTGTGGAAGGTTTCTTTGTGTTGTGGAAGGTTTCCTTGTGTTGTGGAAGATTTCCTTGTGTTGTGGAAGGTTTTCTTGTGTTGTGGAAGGTTTCCTTGTGTTGTGAAAGGTTTCCTTGTGTTGTGGATGGTTTCCTTGTGTTGTGGAAGGTTTTCCCTTGTGTGGTGGATGGTTTCCTTGTGTTGTGGAAGGTTTTCTTGTGTTGTGGATGGTTTCCTTGTGTTGTGGAAGGTTTCCTTGTGTTGTGGAAGGTTTCCTTGTGTTGTGGAAGGTTTCTTTGTGTTGTGGAAGGTTTCCTTATGTTGTGGAAGGCTTCCTTGTGTTGTGGAAGGTTTCCTTGTGTGGTGGAAGGCTTCCTTGTGCAGTGGAAGGCTTCCTTGTGTAGTCGAAGGCTTCCTTGTGTGGTGGAAGGCTTCCTTGTGTAGTCGAAGGCTTCCTTGTGTAGTCAAAGGCTTCCTTCTGTAGTCGAAGGCTTCCTTGTGTGGTGGAAGGCTTCCTTGTGTGGTGGAAGGCTTCCTTGTGTGGTGAAGGCTTCCTTGTGTGGTGGAAGGCTTCCTTGTGTGGTGGAAGGCTTCCTTGTGTAGTCGAAGGCTTCCTTCTGTAGTCGAAGGCTTCCTTGTGTGGTGGAAGGCTTCCTTGTGTAGTCGAAGGCTTCCTTCTGTAGTCGAAGGCTTCCTTGTGTAGTGGAAGGCTTCCTTGTGTAGTCGAAGGCTTCCTTGTGTAGTCGAAGGCTTCCTTCTGTAGTCGAAGGCTTCCTTGTGTGGTGGAAGGCTTCCTTGTGTGGTGGAAGGCTTCTTTGTGTGGTGGAAGGCTTCCTTGTGTAGTCGAAGGCTTCCTTGTGAAGTGGAAGGTTTCCTTGTGAAGTGGAAGGCTTCCTTGTGAAGTGGAAGTTTCCTTGTAAAGTGGAGGTTTCCTTGTGAAGTTGAAGGTTTCTTTGTGTAGTAGAAGGCTTCCTTGTGTAGCGGAAGGCTTCCTTGTGAAGTGGAAAGCTTATTTTTGTAGTGGAAGGCTTCCTTGTGAAGTGTAAGGCTTCCTTGTAAAGTGGAGGTTTCCTTGTGAAGTGGAAAGTTTCCTTGTGAAGTGGAAGGTTTCCTTGTGTAGTAGAAGGCTTCCTTGTGTTGTGGAAGGCTTCCTTGTGAAGTGAAAGGCTTCCTTGTGAAGTTGAAGGCTTCCCTTTTGAATTTGGGTGGTTTCCTTGTGAAGTTGAAGGCTTCCTTGTGAAGTGGAAGGTTTCCTTGTGAAGTGGAAGTTTCCTTGTGAAGTGGAAGGCTTCCTTGTGAAGTGGAAGGCTTCCTTGTGAAGTGGAAGGCTTCCTTGTGAAGTGGAAGGCTTCCTTGTGAAGTGGAAGTTTCCTTGTGAAGTGGAAGTTTCTTTGTGAAGTGGAAGGCTTCCTTGTGAAGTGGAAGGCTTCCTTGTGAAGTGGAAGGCTTCCTTGTGAAGTGGAAGTTTCCTTGTGAAGTGGAAGTTTCTTTGTGAAGTGGAAGGCTTCCTTGTGAAGTGGAAGGCTTCCTTGTGAAGTGGAAGGCTTCCTTGTGAAGTGGAAGGCTTTCCCTTTTGAGTGGAAGGCTTCCTTTTGAAGTAGAAAGGGTTCCTTGTGGGAAATGGAAGGCTTCCTTGTGAAGTGGAAGTTTCCTTGTGAAGTGGAAGTTTCTTGTGAAGTGGAAGGCTTCCTTGTGAAGCGGAAGGCTTCCTTGTGAAGTGGAAGGCTTCCTTGTGAAGTGGAAGTTTCCTTGTGAAGTGGAAGGCTTCCTTGTGAAGTGGAAGGCTTCCTTGTGAAGCGGAAGGCTTCCTTGTGAAGTGGAAGGCTTCCTTGTGAAGTGGAAGTTTCCTTGTGAAGTGGAAGTTTCCTTGTGAAGTGGAAGTTTCCTTGTGAAGTGGAAGGCTTCCTTGTGAAGTGGAAGGCTTCCTTGTGAAGTGGAAGGCTTCCTTGTGAAGTGGAAGGCTTCCTTGTGAAATGGAAGGTTTCCTTGTGAAGTGGAAGGCTTCCTTGTGAAGTGGAAGGCTTCCTTGTGAAGTGGAAGGCTTCCTTGTGAAGTGGAAGGCTTCCTTGTGAAGTGGAAGGCTTCCTTGTGAAGTGGAAGGCTTCCATGTGAAGTGGAAGGCTTCCCTTTTGAAGTGGAAGGCTTCCCTTTTGGGAAAGGGAAGGGTTCCTTTTGAAGTGGAAGGCTTCCATGTGAAGTGGAAGGCTTCCTTGTGAAGTGGAAGGCTTCCTTGTGAAGTGGAAGGCTTCCTTGTGAAGTGGAAGGCTTCCTGTGAAGTGGAAGGTTTTCCTTGTTTAAGTGGAAGGCTTCCCTTTTGAAGTGGAAGGCTTCCTTGTGAAGTGGGAAAGGGTTCCTTGTGAAGTGGAAGGCTTCCTTGTGAATTTGGGAAGGCTTCCTTGTGAAGTGGAAAAGGTTTCCTTGTGAAGTGGAAGGCTTCCTTGTGAAGTGGAAGGCTTCCTTGTGAAGTGGAAGGTTTCCTTGTGAAGTGGAAGGTTTCCTTGTGAAGTGGAAGGCTTCCATGTGAAGTGGAAGGCTTCCTTGTGAAGTGGAAGGCTTCCTTGTGAAGTGGAAGGCTTCCTTGTGAAAATGGAAGGCTTCCTTGTGAAGTGGAAGGCTTCCTTGTGAAGTGGGAAAGGGTTCCTTGTGAAGTGGAAGGCTTCCTTGTGGGAAATGGAAGGCTTCCTTTTTGAAGTGGGAAAGGGTTCCTTGTGAAGTGGAAGGCTTCCTTTTGAAGTGGAAAGGTTTCCTTGTGAAGTGGAAGGCTTCCTTGTGAAGTGGAAGGCTTCCTTGTGAAGTGGAAGGCTTCCTTGTGAAGTGGAAGGCTTCCTTGTGAAGTGGAAGGCTTCCTTGTGAAGTGGAAGGCTTCCTTGTGAAGTGGAAGGCTTCCATGTGTAGCGAGTGTTTTGTTTTTCATTGCAACAAATACTTATCGTTGATGCAGGCAGAGGGACGGGATTAAACATTCTGTTTTGCTTGTTTGTGTTTGCGTCGGGAAAACAAATAATTGAAATGCGGATGGCTAGATTTGTTTGAAATTTGATGTGAACACCGGGCGAGGGGGGGAAGAATTGATGAAAAAATTATGGATGACATACGAGTATTTTCAAAACTGTATTGAACTGAATTTTAAATGAAAGCAGTTTATTTAACCCAAGTTTTGCAGATATGGAATTTTGGACACACCTGCACACGCACACACACACACACACACACACACACACACACACACACACACACACACGCACACACACTTCAACAGGTCAGTTGGCACAGGGCCACTGCCAGAGGTGAGGAAGACACTGGAAGAAGAGGACAGAGACGTAGCCATGTAAGGATATTGAGAGAATAACATGAGAGTGGTGGAACACATGCAAAGGCGTGGCTTCATAAGTAACAACAATCATGGTTTTAGAGATGGTAAAGCCTGTCTTATGAACTTACTTGAGTTCTGTGACATGGTAACAAAATTGAGGCAGGAGAGAGAGAGATACATTACACAAATAAACGGCGTCGTAAGCTCCTTTCTGCTATGTGCGGGTTATTTGTGTATTGTTCCAGTCACGGTATTGTGCCTTTTGTTCTTTGAGAGAGGGATGTGTGGACAGCATATTTTTATATTGCAAAATGGCTTTGGTCACAGTACTGGAGAAGACACTGGGATGAAAGGCAAAGGAGCAGGCAGGGACAACAGGAGAGGTATTACAATGGATCAGGGAATATCTCACAGGAGAAACTCAGAGTGATTGTCTGGGAGGAGGTGTCTGACGAGTGTGGTAAGTTAGGTACCACGAGGATCAGCACTGGGACCAGTATATGTGAACGACAACCCTGTTTACATCCCTGTTTGCTGATGATGTGGAAATAACGATAAGGAAAAGGAGAGAACAAGGAAAGTCTACGAACGGTCCTGGACAATCTGCATTATATGCAGTCTGCATTATATGCATTATAAGACCACGAACAGAGTACAGGCTCGGAGGCAAAAGTAACAAACCTCATTCTAGGTAAAGGATCTCGGGGTAGGCATAGTACCGAGCATATCGCCTGAGGTGCACATCAACGATATTATCTCTGAAGCAAATGTGTTTCTGGCAAATCTGAGATTAACTTTCAGGAATGCCAGCAAAGAGCCATTGACGACACTATATGCGACATAAGTCCCTCTTGGAGTATACGACAATAATATGGAGCCCATACCTGATCAAGGATGTTAATAAACTTTGAAAAAAGCGCAGAGGTTTGCAAAGAGACTAATCCCAGAGCTACGGGGAATGAGCTAAACCTGATAACATTAGAGAAAGATGGACCATGGAAGACATAATAACAACATACAAAATACAGAGTATTTGACGAGGAAGAACAGTAATAGAGTATTCAAGGGAAGAGAAACAGGTAGACGAGGACACAGCTGGAAGCTAAAACTACAGATGAGTTACGTGTTTGTAAACAAGCATCAAGATAAGTTACCTGTGTGTAGACAACCTTCATGATAACTACGCGTGTAAGCAACTTTGAAAGCAAGTTACCTCAGCTTCGACAAGTTACTAGTGTTGAGGCAAAACATCCAGCAAGTTACTAGTGTTGAGGCAGAACATCCAACAAGTTACTAGTGTTGAGGCAGAACATCCAACAAGTTATTAGTGTTGAGGCAGAACATCCAACAAGTTACTAGTGTTGAGGCAAAACATCCAACAAGTTACCAGTGTTGAGGCAGAACATCCAACAAGTTACTAGTGTTGAGGCAGAACATCCAACAAGTTACTAGTGTTGAGGCAGAACATCCAACAAGTTACTAGTGTTGAGGCAGAACAAACCAACAAGTTACTAGTGTTGAGGCAAAACATCCCAAAAAGTTACCAGTGTTTTAGGCAAAAACATCCAACAAGTTACTGTGCTGAGGGAAAACATCCCAAAAAGTTACTAGTGTTGAGGCAGAACATCCAACAAGTTACTAGTGTTGAGGCAAGACATCCAACAAGTTACAAGTGTTGAGGCAGAACATCCAACAAGTTACCAGTGTTGAGGCAGAACATCCAACAAGTTACCAGTGTTGAGGCAGAACATCCAACAAGTTGCCAGTGTTGAGGCAGAACATCCAACAAGTTACTAGTGTTGAGGCAGAACATCCAACAAGTTACCAGTGTTGAGGCAGAACATCCAACAAGTTACCATGTTGAGGCAGAACATCCAACAAGTTACCAGTGTTGAGGCAGAACATCCAACAAGTTATAGTGTTGAGGCAGAACATCCCAACAAGTTACCAGTGTTGAGGCAGAACATCCAACCAAGTTACTAGTGTTGAGGGCAGAACATCCAACAAGTTACTAGTGTTGAGGCAGAACATCCAACAAGTTGCCCAGTGTTGAGGCCCGAACATCCAACAAGTTACTAGGGTTGAGGTAGAACATCCAACAAGTTACTAGTGTTGAGGGGAGAACATCCAACAAGTTACTAGTGTAGGGAGAACATCCACAAGTTACTAGTGTTGAGTCAGAACATCCAACAAGTTACTATGTTGAGGCAAAACATCCCAAAAAGTTACCAGTGTTGAGGCAGAACATCCAACAAGTTACCAGTGTTTAGGCAGAAAAATCCAACAAGTTACCAGTGTTGAGGCAGAACATCCAACAAGTTACTAGTGTTGAGGCAGAACATCCAACAAGTTACCAGTGTTGAGGCAGAACATCCAACAAGTTACCAGTGTTGAGGCAGAACATCCAACAAGTTGCTAGTGTTGAGGCAGAACATCCAACAAGTTACCAGGTGTTGAGGCAGAACATCCAACAAGTTACCAGTGTTGAGGCAGAACATCCAACAAGTTGCTAGTGTTGAGGGAGAACCCAACAAATTACCATGTTGAGGCAGAACACCAACAAGTTACCAGTGTTGAGGCAGAACATCCAACAAGTTACCAGTGTTGAGGCGAACATCCAACAAGTTGCCAGTGTTGAGGCAGAACATCCAACAAGTTGCTAGTGTTGAGGCAGAACAAACCAACAAGTTACCCGTGTTGAGGGAGAACATCCAACAAGTTACTAGGGTTTGAGGCAGAAAAATCCAACAAGTTACTAGTGTTTAGGCAGAACATCCAAAAAAGTTTTCCAGTGTTTGAGGCAGAACATCCAACAAGTTACCAGTGTTGAGGGAGAACATCCAACAAGTTACTAGTGTTGAGGCAAAAAACATCCAACAAGTTACCAGTGTTGAGGCAGAACATCCAACAAGTTACCAGTGTTGAGGCAGAACATCCAACAAGTTACCAGTGTTGAGGCAGAACATCCAACAAGTTACTAGTGTTGAGGCAGAACATCCAACAAGTTACTAGTGTTGAGGCAGAACATCCAACAAGTTTTCCATTGTTGGGCAGAACATCCAACAAGTTACCAGTGTTGAGGCAGAACATCCAACAAGTTACCAGTGTTGAGGCAGAACATCCAACAAGTTACCAGCGTTGAGGCAGAACATCCAACAAGTTACCAGTGTTGAGGCAGAACATCCAACAAGTTACCAGTGTTGAGGCAGAACATCCAACAAGTTACCAGTGCTGAGGCAGAACATCCAACAAGTTGCTAGTGTTGAGGCAGAACATCCAACAAGTTGCTAGTGTTGAGGCAGAACATCCAACAAGTTGCTAGTGTTGAGGCAGAACATCCAACAAGTTACCAGTGTTGAGGCAGAACATCCAACAAGTTACCAGTGTTGAGGCAGAACATCCAACAAGTTACCAGTGTTGAGGCAGAACATCCAACAAGTTACCAGTGTTGAGGCAGAACATCCAACAAGTTACCCCGTGTTGAGGCAGAACATCCAACAAGTTACCAGTGGTTGAGGCAGAACATCCAACAAGTTACTCATGTTGAGGCAGAACATCCAACAAGTTACCAGTGTTGAGGCAGAACATCCAACAAGTTACCAGTGTTGAGGCAGAACATCCAACAAGTTACCAGTGTTGAGGCAGAACATCCAACAAGTTACCAGTGTTGAGGCAGAACATCCAGCAACTTATGAAATATTCCATTTTCTCATTCAGTTCCTTCTCTCGGTGTTGACGTTGTTAGTCATGCAGAGAAAAACTCTTTAACTGTTTACTCCTTCGGTAAAAATTGTGCGAGAGTAGACGACACGACTTTGCTCTCATTTTAAAGCTGAAATTCTTACTTTAAACTCTTACTCTAAAGCTGCCACAACCTTGCAAGAGTCTTGTCTCGCCACCAGAAAACTTCTGTTGGTCTCGGTTTTGTTGTTTGCATTTCCAAGACAAACTAATACGTGGAGTGGTGGGTCCACACACACACAACCACTACCACACCATACACCACACACCACACACCACACACACACACACACACATACGCACACACAACACCCCACACACACACACACACCACACACACACACCCCACACACCCCACACACACACAGGAAGGGCCAGGACGAATGAAGCCAAACTACAAAAAAGGGGACTACACAGGAATGAGGAAATACCTGAACGGGGTTCATGGGACAGAGAACTGGCAGGGAAGCCAGTTAATGAGATGATGGAATATGTAGCAACAAAATGCAAGAGGCGAGGAGAGGTTTGTACCCAAGGGTAACAGGAATAATGAAAAAGCCAGGGTGAGCCCATGGGTTTAAACCCAAAGGTGCAGGGAGGCAAAAACAAGTGTGCTAGGGAATGGAAAAATATAGAAGGCAAAGGAACCCCGGAGAATAAGGAGAGCAGTCGTAGAGCCAGAAACGAATATGAACAGATAAGAAGGGAGGCATAAAGACAATATGAAAAATGACATAGCAGCGAAAGCCAAATCTGAAACCCCAAACTGTTTTACAGCCACATCAGGAGGAAAACAACAGTCAAGGACCAGGTAAACAGGCTAAGGAAGGAAGGAGGAGAGACAACAAGAAAAGACCGGAAGTAAAGTGAGGAACTCAACAAGAGATTTAAAGAAGTTTTCACAAAGGAGACAGAAGGGCTCCAGAAAGACGGAGAGGGGGGGCACACCACCATGCTGGACACAGTGCACACAACCGAGGAAGAAGTGAAGAGGCTTCTGAGTGAGCTAGATACCTCAAAGGCAATGGGGCCAGATAACATCTCCCCAGGGTATTGAGAGAGGGAGCAGAGGGGGCTATGTGTAAACCCCCAACAACAATATTCAATACATCTATCGAAACAGGGAGATTGCCTGAGGCATGGAAGACAGCAAATGTATCCCAATCTTTTAAAAAAGGAGACAGACAAAGAAGCATTAAACTACAGACCATGTCACTGACATGTATAGTATGCAAAACATGGGAGAAGATTATCAGGAGAAGAGTGGTGGAACACCTAGAAAGGGAAAGATCTCATCAAACAGCAGCCAACATGGTTTCAGGGACGGGAAATCCTGTGTCACAAACCTAATGGAGTTCTATGACATGGTGACAGCAGTAAGACAAAGAGAGAGGGGTTTGGGGGGATTGCATATTCTTGGACTGCAAGAAGGCGTTTGACACAGTTCCACACAAGAATTGGTGCAAAAACTGGAGGAACCCAAACAGGATAACAGGGAAGGCACTACAATGGATCAGGAATACTTGTCAGGAAGACAGCAGCGAGTCATGGTACGTGGCGAGGTGTCAGAGTGGGCACCTGTGACCAGCGGGGTCCCCCCAGGGGTCAGTCCTAGGACCAGTGCTGTTTCTGGTATTTGTGAACGACATGACGGAAGGAATAGACTCTGAGATTCCCTGTTTGCAGATGACGTGAAGCTGATGAGAAGAATTCAACTCGATCGAAGACCAGGGAGAACTACAAAGGGATCTGGACAGGCTGCAGACCTGGTCAAGCAATTGGCTCCTGGAGTTCAAAACCCACCAAGTGCAAAGTCATGAAGATTGGGGAAGGGCAAAGAAGACCGCAGACGGAGTACAGTCTAGGGGGCCAGAGACTACAAACCTCACTCAAGGAAAAAGATCTTGGGGTGAGTATAACACCAGGCACATCTCCTGAAGCGCACATCAACCAAATAACTGCTACAGCATATGGGCGCCTATCAAACCTCAGAACAGCATTCCGACATCTTAATAAGAATCATTCAGGACCCTGTACACCGTGTACGTTAGCCCATATTGGAGTATGCGGCACCAGTTTGGAACCCACACCTAGCCAAGCACGTAAAGAAACTAGAGAAAGTGCAAAGGTTTGCAACAAGACTAGTCCCAGAGCTAAGAGGTATGTCCTACGAGGAGAGGTTAAGGGAAATCAACCTGACGACACTGGAGGACAGGAGAGATTGGGGGACATGATAACGACATACAAAATACTGAGAGGAATTGACAAGGTGGACAAAGACAGGATGTTCCAGAGATTGGACACAGTAACAAGGGGACACAGTTGGAAGTTGAAGACGCAGATGAATCACAGTGATGTTAGGAAGTATTTCTTCAGCCACAGAGTAGTCAGTAAGTGGAATAGTTTGGGAAGCGATGTAGTGGAGGCAGGATCCATACATAGCTTTAAGCAGAGGTATGATAAGGCTCACTGCTCAGGGAGAGTGACCTAGTAGCGATCAGTGAAGAGGCTTGGCCAGGAGCTCGGACTCGAACCCCGCAACCTCAACTAGGTGAGTACACACACACACACACACACTCACTATACAGTCATAACTGCTACTCCACCACACAGTTATGAAGCTACTGTCACTGACTGTAGTTAAACGTGACTGTTCGTGTTTATAGTACGTCAAAGGCTCAAACGATAACCAATTTGTTGATTATCGCCTCATTACTGGGAAACCTCACACGACTTGAAATACTGGTTTAGTAATAGTCAGTGGAGTGGAGCTTTAAAGGATGTTAGTTTGCCTAACCGGAATATCGAGACTGAACAAATACCGCCCATGTTGAACATCAGCTTAGCAAATAAATCAGGATTCACTTCAGATGCAGGAGACTGCAGTTTCGTTGATCTGTTTGAGTGATTAACAGGTAAGAGTTTCAAAATAGTTTGGCAAAGACCTCACAGGGGATTGAATTATTATTAGTGGGAGCTGCGTGTACAAGGAAAGTCTAGGGGCTGTGTGTGTGAGTGATTTTGAGGATTTAGAATGTTGATGATGCCGTGTGCCCATCTCGTGTAAACCACGGTAGGGCGGGGATTGAACTCGCCGCGAGTTCAATCCCCACCCGTACCGTGGTTCGTTTGCAATCATGTCATTACGATTTCGTGAGTAATCTCTTGCAGTTTTCCCTCACACTAGTGGCTGCGAGAGACGGTCGCACGGCATTAGCACGGCATCAGCACGGTATCAGCACGGCATCAGCACGGCATCAGCACGGCATCAGCACGGCATCAGCACGGCATCAGCACGGCCGTACAAGAACGATAATCACTTGCATCCTTCCTGATAGGCATTCTTCAAGATTTTTGAAGACCTCGGTGTTCATCACTTGCTCCTAGGCTGAGGGACTGATTACTCCATCTTCCACTATTTGCTGTATATATATACAGTGGTACCTCGGGATACGAACAGCTCAAAACTCGAAATATATATGTATATATATATATATATATATATATATATATATATATATATATATATATATATATATATATATATATATATATATATATTATATATATATATATATATATATATATGCAATAAGATCACAGTAAACAGGTGATTTCAAAATATGCAAAACAACCACTCTGAAAGAATAGAGAAATTCCAAGCGCTTTCGTGACTACTCACATTATCAAGGAACTATATATATATTATATATATATATATATATATATATATATATATATATATATATATATATATATATATTTGATTATGTCCATATATTATATTGACGAAGCCACTGGATGTCGTAACGTCTACAAGTAAAGATACCCAGATGTTGGGTACGTGTCTCATCCGTCATCTTGTCGGTATTGAATACTACTAATATACATTTTTAAATAACACGGTAGTAACTTACATATTATTTCTGCCTGCTTTTCTGACTTTTGTTCATATACATGTACATTAGCGTATGACAAGCCTTAATATAGTCCAAAAGATATTCAGTCCACTCATCCCTTCCCTCTCCTGTCTTACTGCTGTTACCTTGTCTGGGAGATTTTTGAAGCAGGATTCTCTGTCAACTATCAAGAATTTAGTTAAGAGATTAGCTAGGACTGTCGAGACCAGAGAAGGTATGTATGTGTTATCCTATGCGAGGGATGTTATAGTGTAAGTTAGTGAGACAACCAGGAGATTGAACCTGCGCCTTGAACACAATACGTATGCAATAGGTGTGTGCGTGGTTGTATAGATAGTTGGTGTGGTGTGGTGGAGGTGATGAGGGTGGTGTGTTTTTGGTTAGTAGTGTATATGTGTGGTGCTTTGGTGGTCTTCGGTGACTGTCTACATAACCATATTTTCTATACCATTAGTGGGTTGGATCCGGCTTTCACAGCCTGGGTTACGCAATGGTGTGTCGACGATTTTTATTTAGGGCGTTATATATATGTTATTACTTGGGCATAATTCTCAGCAGTGCGAACTCTCTGCTCTCTCTCTGTCTGTTCTCTGTTCCTCTCTCTCATTCTTTTTCTTTTCTTTCTATCTCAGCATCTCTGCTCTCTCTCTCTTCCTCTCTCTCTCTCTCTCTCTCTCTCTCTCTCTCTCTCTCTCTCTCTCTCTCTCTCTCTCTCTCTCTCTCTCTCTCTCTCTCTCTCTCTCTCTCTCTCTCTCTCTCTCTCTCTCTCTCTCTCTCTCTCTCTTCTCTCTCTCTCTCTCTCTCTCTCTCTCTCTCCTAGAGTAATATCCGTAAATCCTGGCTCTAGCATCATGTCTCTTTAAGGATAGGGGTAGCAAATGGCCCCTGATCAGTTGGTTCTCTTTACTTGGATCAAATCTACTACCTATTAGGGCATGTTAGATTTTTAGTTGAGAGGTCAGACACACTCTTGGCCTGTCTCCTAGACCTCTTTGACTGGCTTACGGATTTCTGGCACTCTTGCCTCTGTTTAGCTACTCTTGAGGCTTGGTATTTACTTGTCTGAACCACTGTGTACCTCCCACGGGTTTACCTCTTTCACGGTGTTAAAATGCTTGTCTGCTGCGCCGTGAGACGTCTGCTGCGTTCCTCTTGAACTGTCTGCTGTCGCTCAACATGTAGCTGTCTGCTGTCAGCTGCACTGTGAAGGCTGTCTGCTGTCAGCTGCACATGTGAAGGCTGTCTGCTGTCAGCTGCACATGTGAAGGCTGTCTGCTGTCAGCTACACATGTGAAGGCTGTCTGCTGTCAGCTACACATGTGAAGGCTGTCTGCTGTCAGCTACACATGTGAAGGCTGTCTGCTGTCAGTTGCACATGTGAAGGCTGTCTGCTGTCAGCTGCACATGTGAAGGCTGTCTGCTATCAGCTACACATGTGAAGGCTGTCTGCTGTCAGCTACACATGTGAAGGCTGTCTGCTGTCAGCTACACATGTGAAGGCTGTCTGCTGTCAGCTACACATGTGAAGGCTGTCTGCTGTCAGCTACACATGTGAAGGCTGTCTGCTGTCAGCTGCACATGTGAAGGCTGTCTGCTGTCAGCTACACATGTGAAGGCTGTCTCCAGGAGTTGTACGACTTACGGGTTTAGCACTTCCCCAAGAATACAGGAACATCAATATAATGAGCATCATTATTATTATTATCGTCAACAACAATAATAAAACAACAACAACAACCACAACAACAGAAAAAGGAACAACAGCAACAACAACCATCAGTAGCATAAAAAACGACAACAACAACTACAACAATCAACAACAACAATAAGCACCCCCACCACCACCAACAACAACAACAACAACAACACAACAACAACAAAACAACAACAATAACAAACAAAACCAAGCACAAGAACAGTAACACAAAAACAACTAAACTTTCTTCTTTAAACTGGGATATCCTGTACTAACTCTACTACAAAAAAACAAACAAAAAAGTGTGTTTGTTTGCCCCTCAGGTCACTATGTTCACTACACTGGTGAACAAACACACGTGTTATACACTGTGACAACACTGTAAACAAACACTGTGACAACACTATGAACACTTGTGTAAACATGTGACAATCACTGTGACAACACTGTGACAACACTGTGACAACACTGTGACAACACTGTGACAACACTGTGACAACGCTGTGACAACACTGTGACAACACTGTGACAACACTGAGATATTATGGAACCTTGCAGTGTAATATGCAGTGTTGAATGTCGCTGTTGGCAGCACTGTTACCCTTATTATCACGCTAGTAACAACAAGCAGGTTGTATGTATCACACAAGCAACAACAAGCAGGTTGTATGTATCACGCAAGTAACAACAAGCAGGTTGTATGTATCACACAAGTAACAACAAGCAGGTTGTATGTATCACACAAGTAACAACAAGTAGGTTGTATGTATCACACAAGTAACAACAAGCAGGTTGTATGTATCACACAAGTAACAACAAGCAGGCTGTATGTATCACAAAGTAACACGCAGGTTGTATGATCACACAAGTAACAACAAGCAGGTTGTATGTATCACACAAGTAACAACAAGCAGGCTGTATGTATCACAAGTAACACGCAGGTTGTATGCATCACACAAGTAACAACAAGCAGGTTGTATGTATCACACAAGTAACAACAAGCAGGTTGTATGTATCACAAGTAACACGCAGGTTGTATGCATCACACAAGTAACAACAAGCAGGTTGTATGCATCACACAAGTAACAACAAGCAGGTTGTATGTATCACACAAGTAACAACAAGCAGGTTGTATGTATCACAAAGTAACACGCAGGTTGTATGCATCACACAAGTAACAACAAGCCGGTTGTATGTATCACACAAGTAACAACAAGCAGGTTGTATGTATCACAAGCAACACGCAGGTTGTATGCATCACACAAGTAACAACAAGTCAGGTTGTATGTATCAACAAGTAACACGCAGGTTGTATGCATCACACAAGTAACAACAAGCAGGTTGTAAGTATCACAAGTAACACGCAGGTTGTATGCATCACACAAGTAACAACAAGCAGGTTGTATGTATCACAAGTAACACGCAGGTTGTATGCATCACACAAGTAACAACAAGCAGGTTGTATGTATCACAAGTAACACGCAGGTTGTATGCATCACACAAGTAACAACAAGCAGGTTGTATGTATCACAAGTAACACGCAGGTTGTATGCATCACACAAGTAACAACAAGCAGGTTGTATGTATCACAAGTAACACGCAGGTTGTATGCATCACACAAGTAACAACAAGCAGGTTGTATGTATCACAAGTAACGCGCAGGTTGTATGTATCACACAAGTAACAACAAGCCGGTTGTATGCATCACACAAGTAACAACAAGCAGGTTGTATGTATCACAAGTAACACGCAGGTTGTATGCATCACACAAGTAACAACAAGCAGGTTGTATGTATCACAAGTAACACGCAGGTTGTATGCATCACACAAGTAGCAACAAACAGGTTGTATGTATCACAAGTAACACGCAGGTTGTATGCATCACACAAGTAACAACAAGCAGGTTGTATGTATCACAAGTAACACGCAGGTTGTATGCATCACACAAGTAACAACAAGCAGGTTGTATGTATCACAAGTAACACGCAGGTTGTATGCATCCACAAGTAACACAAGCAGGTTGTATGTATCACAAGTAAACACGCAGGTTGTATGCATCACACAAGTAACAACAAGCAGGTTGTATGTATCACAAGTAACACGCAGGTTGTATGCATCACACAAGTAGCAACAAGCAGGTTGTATGTATCACAAGTAACACGCAGGTTGTATGCATCACACAAGTAACAACAAGCCGGTTGTATGTATCACACAAGTAACAACAAGCAGGTTGTATGTATCACAAGTAACACGCAGGTTGTATGCATCACACAAGTAACAACAAGCAGGTTTTATGTATAACACAAGTAACAACAAGCAGGTTGTATGTATCACACAAGTAACAACAAGCAGGTTGTATGTATCACACAAGTAACAACAAGCAGGTTGTATGCATCACACAAGTAACAACAAGCAGGTTGTATGTATCATACAAGTAACAACAAGCAGGTTGTATGTATCACACAAGTGACAACAAGCAGGTTGTATGCATCACACAAGTAACAACAAGCAGGTTGTATGTATCACACAAGTAACAACAAGCAGGTTGTATGTATCACACAAGTAACAACAAGCAGGTTGTATGTATCACAAGTAACACGCAGGTTGTATGCATCACACAAGTAACAACAAGCAGGTTGTATGTATCACAAGTAACACGCAGGTTGTATGCATCACACAAGTAACAACAAGCAGGTTGTATGTATCACAAGTAACACGCAGGTTGTATGCATCACACAAGTAACAACAAGCAGGTTGTATCACAAGTAACAAGCAGGTTGTATGCATCACACAAGTAACAACAAGCCGGTTGTATGTATAACAAGTAACACGCAGGTTGTATGCATCACACAAGTAACAACAAGCAGGTTGTATGTATCACACAAGTAACAACAAGCAGGTTGTATGTATCACACAAGTAACAACAAGCAGGTTGTATGTATCACACAAGTAACAACAAGCAGGTTGTATGTATCACACAAGTAACAACAAGCACATTGTTCACTTATTATGTGACAGCGTTCAGTGTTGTTCAGAGACAAAGTAACTTTACACAATGTTTTCTTTACAAGTTGGTTAAAGATCATCGCCTTTGCAGCCCGGTCTTAGACCAGTCTTCCTTAATAAGAATAAAAATTTGAGAGAGAGAGAGAGAAAGCACGGGATCCAGCGAGCAACCAACCATAAGCAGTATAGACCATGGCAGGGTATTGGGGGAAAGGGTTGGCCTTGGCAGGGTTTAGGGAGGAGAAGGGGAAGGGAAGGGGGGAATAGTAACACATAAGTGCCACATGGCGGGAGCATAAGTTGCAGCACATGCGTCCCTACTCTACATTACAAGACGTTATTACACAGCAGTGATATCTGCCTTATTGAAGCCTGGTTATACCTTATGAAACCTTTCATGACCACGTAAGATGACAGGTCAATATTACGAACTTCTACTTGACCCTCAACACTAGGTCACTTTAGGTGGTCGAGTTTCGGGTAGCTCTTGACTAAGAACCAGCATTCCTTTGGGCATAAATGGTGGGGATATTTACTCATTTTCTTAAATCTTCTCACACTTATGGCCGATGACACTAAAGAAATTAGAACATAAGAATGGAGAAGCAGTCTAGCAGGGCTTCAGGCCCATGCTAGGTGGGTTCTTCTCATATTCAACCCATCTCACTCTTATCAATGATTATGGTTTGTGAACTGCAAAAAAATGAATGATTGTCCTTGCTTCGTGAATGATTTCTGTAATATGAAAGCAAGTTGATCGCTACAGTAACAAGTTGATAATGATACAGTATATAAACTCAAAATAATTCGTCATGAACAACGGCCAGTGAGCAAAAGAATGGACGGGGATTAGGACTGTCGCCCTGGCATGTAACTTACAGAGCCGGGCCTGCTATAAACACGGACAATTCGAGTCCCAGCCAGCAGTGACCACCTGCCAGCAGCAGCTGGAGCACTATAGCTGGTGGTTCAGTGGTTGAACATGGCAGCAGTGACCACTGTCACCTGGGTACTAAGTACTGTGGTGTCTACTGGCTGATACAATAGCTGTACGGGACATTGACTCTGTAACTGTTTATGGAAATATCAACTTCCGGTGCTGATAAATTAGACACATGTGCAACACTAGGGTATCGTTACTGAGGAAACGTTTCGCCCTATAGTGGCTTCATCAGTCCTATACAAAGAAAATTGGTGAAGATCAGGAGTTTGAGGTAATCAGTCAGCCTGGAGTCGATGTAATTAGACCATCAACCTTGAAATGAATACAGCATATGCACGAAGTGGCTTATATAATGTAGACAGGTGAGGTGAAGCAGTCGTAGGCGATATCACACCGGACAACTCCACATGTGGAAGTAGGTCATTATTATAGGTTAGGCAGGTGAAGAATTCCCTGTATCTACATTCCTGTCAGACACAATATCTTGGGATCTTGATACAGTGGATCCCACAGTAAGGATACCCAAGTATTACGCGTGTGTATAATTTATCAACTTGTCGGTTTCCTGAAGCATTTATCTACATATAACTACCGGTGTGTCTGTCGAGCACAGTGGCTTCTGGTAACAGAGACCAACAATGTAGCCGTTCTTTCTACTGCGTGAAACAACAGTAGCGACAGTTAGTTCATCACTGCTGGACTCAGTGAGTAAACACACACACACACACACACACACACACATGAGTTCATGAGTGTGTACCTCGATCGAGACAGAACACAGGAGGAAAGAAAGATGATGAAAGAGAGAGTTCAAAAACGAAAGGAGAAATGGGAGGAAATGAAAAAGGAGAGCAGAATAATCCAGGAACAAGTGGAAGAACAAGCACACCCCCCAGAAACACCTGCAGAAGGACTCCAGCCACGACACCCCCAAGGCAACTGAACAATCCAAACCAACCATCACACACCGATCCCTCTGTTCCCACCCCCAGCACCACAGTTACAGTATTAGAACAGAAGTTGAAGGTTTGGTACAAAAATGCGGATGGATTAACGAATGAACATGAGGAATGGCAAGAAAGAATCAATGAGAAGTCCCCAGACATCATAGCAGTTACAGAAACAAAACTCACGGATACAATAACAGATGCAATCTTCCCACCAGGATACCAGATCATGAGGAAATATAGAAGGGGCAGAGGGTAAGGTGGGGTTGCTCTGCTCGTAAAAAACAGATGGAAATTCAAGAAAATGGAAGGCATAGAAGAGACGGGAGAAAGAGACTACATAGTAGGTACACTTCAGTCTGGGGAGCACAAGGTGGTCATTGCAGTGATGTATAATCCATCACAGAACTGCAGGAGGCCAAGAGAGGAATATGAAGAGAGCAACAGAGCAATGGTGGACACACTTGCTGGGGTGGCAAGAAGAGCTCACTCGAGCAGAGCAAAGTTGCTGGTTATGGGGGATTTCAACCACAGGGAGATTGACTGGGAAAACCTGGAGCCACATGGGGGTCCCGAAACATGGAGAGCCAAGTTGTTGGACGTGGTGCTGGAAAACCTCATGCACCAACATGTTAAGGACACTACCAGAGTGAGAGGGGAGGATGAACCAGCAAGATTGGACCTTGTGTTCACCCTTGGCAGTTCAGACATTGAGGACATAACGTATGAGAGTCCCCTAGGAGCTAGCGACCACGTGGTTCTGTGCTTTGAATACATAGTCGAGTTGCAAGTGGAGAGAGTAACAGGAGTTGTTACGCAGAAAGGTGGGATAGCTGGGGGCTAGAGCCTTGTCTAAGGGCAAAGGTAAAAGTTACACACATCTCAAGCATAAACAGGCCACCCAGGGCTATCCCAGTCTAAATAGAAAGCGCTAAACCAGTAAGTGTTACTTCAATGGGTTGGTTAACAGAGGGTTAGGCAAAAATCCCAGTTAGGAAAATAGATCTATTTATTCAACATAACACTATATACACACTCTAGAAACACCTTAATCCTAAACGCCCAAATAAGGGTACACAAGAAACAGCTGGCTGGAGGTCCAGCCACCATAACCACTAGGCCTAGTCAGCGCCAGGCCGTCACTACTCCACTACAAACCCCATTTCGTATTTCCTCACTCATCCCACAGCACCCTGACCATGTCAGAGCCTAGGTGAACATACAGGTAAGCCATAGGAGAGCCTATGGCTTGAGTTGGCTAAACAAAAGGAGTACACAACTACAAACTTAGCTTAAACACACAGCATCTCCGACGCCAGCCTCCACACCATGCTGCCTCCACGTGACTGCCCCCAGCCACGCTTACCCAGCGTACCCAAACATAGTTGGAAAATAAATCCCTAGCAGGATTTCTTTATAATTATAGTTTAACCTACTTTACAGTACCCCCAAAAGCACATTATGAATTATAAAATTATTCTTTAAAATTACAACATTCATACTATTATGGCACACTTCTCCACTATATGTACATTACAATGTCATGCAGAATCCTGCATAACAGGAGTTGAATGGGAAAAGCCTGACTATAAAAGAGGGGACTACATAGGGTTGAGGAACTTCCTGCAGGAGGTTCCGTGGGACAGAGAACTGACAGGAAAGCCAGTAAATGAAATGATGGAATATGTAACAACAAAATGCAAGGAGGCAGTAGAAAGGTTTATTCCTAAGGGCAACAGAAACAATGGGAAGACCAGAACGAGCCCCTGGTTTACCCGATGGTGTAAGGAGGCAAAAACAAAGTGCAATAGAGAATGGAAAAAGTACACAAGGCAGAGAACACACGAAAATAGGGAGATCAGTCGCAGAGCCAGGAACGAGTATGCACAGGTAAGGAGGGAGGCCCAGCGACAGTATGAAAATGACATAGCATCGAAAATCAAGACTGGCCCGAAATTGTTGTATAGCCACATCAGGAGGAAGACAACAGTCAAAGACCAGGTGATCAGATTGAGGACAGAAGGGGGAAGAACTCACAAGAAATGATCAGGAGGTATGTGAGGAGCTAAACAAGAGATTTAAAGAAGTTTTTACAGTAGAGACAGGAAGGGCTGTGGGAAGACAGCACAGAAGGGAACATCAAGAGGGAATATACAAACACGTGTTGGATGACATACGAACAACCGAGGAGGAGGTGCAGAAGCTGCTAAGTGACCTTGATACCTCAAAGGCGATGGGACCGGACAACATCTCCCCATGGGTCCTTAGAGAAGGAGCAGAGATACTGTGCGTGCCCCTAACCACAATCTTCAACACATCCCTTGAAACTGGGCAACTACCTGAGAAATGGAAGACAGCAAATGTAGTCCCCATATTTAAGAAAGGAAACAGAAATGAGGCACTAAACTACAGACCTGTGTCTCTGACATGTATTGCGTGCAAAGTCATGGAGAAGATTATTAGGAGGAGAGTGGTGGAACACATGGAACGGAACAAGATTATAAATGAAAACCAGCATGGGTTCATGGAAGGCAAATCCTGTGTCACAAACCTCCTGGAGTTTTATGACAAGGTAACAGAAGTAAGACACGAGAGAGAGGGGTGGGTTGATTGCGTTTTCCTAGACTGCAGGAATGCCTTTGACACAATTCCCCACAAGAGATTAGTGCAGAAGCTGGAGGATCAGGCGCATATAACAGGGAGGGCACTGCAATGGATAAGGGAATACCTGACAGGGAGGCAGCAACGAGTCATGGTACGTGAAGAGGTATCACAGTGGGCGCCTGTGACAAGCGGAGTCCCACAGGGGTCAGCTCTAGGACCAGTGCTATTTTTTTATATATGCGAACGACATGATGGAAGGAATAGACTCTGAAGTGTCCCTATTCGCAAATGATGTGAAGTTGATGAGAAGAATTAAATCGAATGAGGATGAGGCAGGACTGCAAAGAGACTTGGACAGGCTGGACACCTGGTCCAGCAACTGGCTTCTCGAATTCAATCCTGCCAAATACAATGTCATGAAGATTGGGGAGGGGCAAAGAAGACCGCAGACAGAGTATAGGCTAGGTGGACAAAGACTACAGACCTCGCTCAGGGAGAAAGACCTAGGGGTGACCATAACACCGAGCACGTCACCGGAGGCACACATCAACCAAATAACTGCTGCAGCATACGGGCGCCTGGCAAACCTGAGAATAGCGTCCCGATACCTTAATAAGGAATCGTTCAAGACACTGTACACTGTGTATGTTAGGCCCATACTGGAGTATGCAGCACCAGTCTGGAACCCACACCTGGTCAAGCACGTCAAGAAGTTAGAGAAAGTACAAAGGTTTGCAACAAGGCAAGTCCCAGAGCTCAGGGGAATGTCGTACGAGGAAAGGTTGAGGGAAATTGGACTGACGACACTGGAGGACAGAAGGGTCAGGGGAGACATGATAACGACATACAAGATACTGCGGGAAATAGACAAGGTGGACAGAGATAGGATGTTCCAGAAAGGGGACACAGAAACAAGGGGTCACAACTGGAAGCTGAAGACTCAGACGAGTCACAGGGACGTTAGGAAGTATTTCTTCAGTCATAGAGTCGTCAGGAAGTGGAACAGCCTAGCAAGTGAAGTACTGGAGGCAGGAACTATACATAGTTTTAAGAAGAGGTATGACAAAGCTCAGGAAGCAGAGAGCGAGAGGACCTAGTAGCGATCAGTGAAGAGGCGGGGCCAGGAGCTGAGTCTCGACCCCTGCAACCACAATTAGGTGAGTACAATTAGGTGAGTACACACACACACATACACGCGCGCGCACACACGCACACACACACACAACACACACACACACACACACACACACACACACACACACACACACACACACACCACACACACACACACACACACACACATATATATATATATATATATATGTCGTGCCGAATATGTAAAACTGGTCAATTAGCAAGAACTCATTTAAAATTAAGTCCTTTCTGAAATTTTCTCTTATACTTTTAAAGATATATTTTTTCATTAATGTTAATGAAAAAAAATTAATTTTGCACCAAAAGAATCTTAGAAAACTTACCTAACCTTATTATAACAAGAGCAATTCATTTTAGCCTAACCCAACTAAATATATTTTAAATACGTTTACAATAATTTAATACTAAACAAACGCAATCAAATATATTTTTTTTCGTTGGGTTCAGAATGATTTTGGCGAAATTATTGCATACACAAATTTTCACTTGTCCTATATGGCAAGATGAGCGTTGCTATTAAGCCAAGATCGCAAGTTCTGCCTATTCGGCACGACATATATAACATAATATATATATATATATATATATAATATATATATATATATATATATATATATATATATATAAAAATATATATATATATATATATATATATATATAATATATATATATATATATATATATATATATATATATGTAGACAGCCTGTACTGTTTGCACAGACAGCCCATGCTGTCTGCCAGCTTGGTTCATATTTCGCGCCACTCAGGTGCTGCCATCTATAGGCCTTGCCACTTCAGTATGCCCAGACTTGCCTCTCCCTCACTCACACAGCGGCCTAGCAGCAAGACACAAGGCCTCCCAGCTCTCTCTCGTGGGCATGGCCCTCCCGGGCCATGGGCACAACACAAGCCTGTGTACCCACCACGACATTGACAATAAACGAAGAAGCCTCCGAAGAAGTTGTGTGTGTGTGTGTGTGTAATATGTACTCACGTATATGTGGTTGCAGGGGTCGATTCATAGCTCCTGGCCCCGCTTCTTCACTGGTCGATACTAATTCACTCTCTCCCTGCTCCATGATATTTGTCATACCTCTTCTTAAAGCTATTTATGGAACTTGCTTCCACTACTACACTCTTCAGATTATTCCAGTTCCTGACAACTCTAAGACTAAAGAAATACTTCCTAACATCCCTATGACTCATCTGGGTTTTCAGCTTTCAGTTGTGTCCCCTTGTTTCTGTATCCCATCTCTGAAACATTCGATCCTTGTCCATCTTGTCAATGCCTCTTAGTATTTTATACGTTGTTATCATGTCCCCTCTATCCCTCCTATCCTCTAGTGCCATCAGGTTGAGTTCCCTTAACCTCTCCTCATAAGACATACCCCTCAGTTCCGGGACTAATCGTGTTGCAAATTTTTGCACTTTCTCCAATTTCGTGATGTTCCATACTGGCTCTGCATGTGTGTGTGTGTGTGTGTGTGTGTGTGTGTGTGTGTGTGTGTGTGTGTGTGTGTGTGTGTGTGTGTGTGTGTGTGAAAAACAACCACGGTGGGAGTTGAATGATAGCTCTTTACCTGTCGTGTTGCAATCAGCAGATCACCAGGAGCTTGCAATGTTGCAAAAAAGAGGAGGAGGTCCAAGCAAACACGATTACAGGAAGCGTCCTTGACTCCAGTAGGGAGCTTCTTGTCATCGTGTTTGCTTGGACCTCTTCCTCTTTTATGCAACATTGCAAGCCCCTGATGATGTGTCGATTGCAACACGAAATGTCTAGAGCTATCATCAATTCCAACACACACACACACACACACACACACACACACACACACACACACACACACACACACACACACACACACACACACACACACACACGCACGACCTTACCCTTTAACATGCATGTTTGACACCTACGACCTCCCTCAGCTTGCCCTCTACATCTGGATTTATGTAGCCCATACGGGTTTGGAGCAGTTTTGTGAAAAAAGATCATAACTCAAGCGTGCACTTTTTATTATCCAGTTTTATTTTTTAGACAAAATTTGAGGCGAAGACTTCTGATATACAGGTGAAGTTAATGGAATCTACTGAATATGTTTATTTTGTCTCTGAAGGAGTGTGTACTCACCTAATTGTGGTTGCAGGGGTCGAGACTCAGCTCCTGGCCCCGCCTCTTCACTGGTCGCTACTAGATCCTCTCTCTCCCTGCTCCGTGAGCTCTATCATATCTCGTCTTAAAACTATGTATGGTTCCTGCCTTCACTACGTCACTTGCCTGACTATTCACTGCCTGACTGAAGATATACTTCCTATCATCCCTTTGACTCATCTGAGTCTTCAAATTTCAAATGTGACCCCTTGTTTCTGTGTCCCATCTCTGGAACATTCTGTCACTGTCCACCTTATTTATTCCTCGCAGTATTTTGTATGTCGTTATCATGTCTCCTATAACCCTCCTGTCCTCCTGTGTCGTCAGGCCGATTTCCCGTAACCTTTTTTCATAGGACATTCCCCTTAGCTATGGAACTAGCCTTGTTGAAAACCTTTGCACTTTCTCTAATTTCTTGACGTGCTTGATCAAGTGCGGGTTCCAAACTGGTGCTGCATACTCAAGTATGGGCCTGACGTACACGGTGTGCAGTGTCTTGAACGATTCCTTATTGTACTCACCTAATTGTGGTTGCAGGGGTCGAGACTCAGCTCCTGGCCCCGCCTCTTCACCGAGTGCTACTAGGTCCTCTCTCCCTGCTCCATGAGCTTTATCATACCTCATCTTAAAGCTATGTATGGTTTCTGCCTCCACTACCTCACTTGCTAGGCTATTCCACTTCCTGTCCACTCTATGACTGAAGAAATACTTCCTAACATCCCTTTGACTCATCTGGGTATTCAACTTCCAATTGTGGCCCCTTGTTTCTGTGTCCCTTCTTTGGAACATCCTGTCTCTGTCCATCTTGTCTATTTCACGCAGTATTTTGTATGTCATTATCATGTCTCCCCTAACCCTCCTGTCCTCCAGTGTCGTCAGGCCGATTTCCCTTAACCTTTCTTCATAGAACCTTGTCGCAAACCCTTGCACTTTCTCTAATTTCTTGACGTGCTTTATCAAGTGGGGGTTCCAAACTTGTGCTGCATACTCCAGTAAGGCCTGACGTACACGGTGTACAGTGTCTTGAACGATTCCTTACTAAGGTATCTGAACGCTGTTCTCAGGTTTGCTAGGCGCCCATATGCTGCAGCAGTTATCTGGTTGATGTGTGCTTCCGGAGACGTGCTCGGTGTTATACTCACCCCAAGATCTTTCTCCTTGATCGAGGTTTGCAGTCTTTGGCCATCTAGCCTATACTCCGTCTGCGGTCTTCTGTGCCCTTCCCCGATCTTCATGACTTTGAATTTGGCGGGGTTAAGTTCGAGAAGCCAGTTGCTGGACCAGGTGTCCAGTCTGTCCAGGTCTCTTTGATGCCCTGCCTGATACTCATCTGATTTAATTCTCCTCATTAACTTCACATCGTCTGCGAACAGGGACACTTCTGAGTCTAACCCTTCCATCATGTCATTCACATATACCAAAAATAGCACTGATCCTAGGACCGATCCCTGTGGGACCCCGCTCGTCACAGGTGCCCACTGTGATACTTCATCACGTACCATGACTCGTTGTTGCCTCCCTGTCAGGTATTCTCTGATTCATTGCAGCGCCCTTCCTGTTATACGCGCCTCATCCTCTAGCTTCTGCACTAATCTCTTGTGAGGAACTGTGTCAAAGGCCGTCTTGCAGTCCAAGAAGATGCAATCAACCCACCCCTCTCTCTCGTGTCTTGTTATTTTATCATAGAACTCCAGAAGGTTTTTGACACAGGATTTGCCTTCCATGAATCCGTGCTGGTTGGCATTTATACTTTTGTTCCGTTCCAGGTGCTCCACCACTCTCCTCCTGATAATCTTCTCCATAACTTTGCATACTATTCACGTCAATGACACAGGTCTATAGTTTAGTGCCTCTTTTCTGTCTCCTTTTTTAAAAATGGGAACTACATTTGCCATCTTCCATACCTCAGGTAGTTGCCCAGTTTCCAGGGACGTGTTGAAGATTGTTGTAAGTGGCACACACAACATATCTGCTCCCTCTCTAAGGACCCACGGGGAGATGTTGTCCGGTCCCATTGCCTTAAGATAAGATAAGATAAGATTTCCTTCGGATTTTTACCCCAGAGGGTTAGCCACCCAGGATAACCCAAGAAAGTCAGTGCGTCATCGAGGACTGTCTAACTTATTTCCATTGGGGTCCTTAATCTTGTCCCCCGGGATACGACCCACACCAGTCGACTAACACCCAGGTACCTATTTGCTGCTAGGTGAACAGGACAACAGGTGTAAGGAAACGTGTCGAAATGTTTCCACCCGCCGGGAATCGAACCCGGGCCCTCCGTGTGTGAAGCGGGAGCTTTAGCCACCAGGCCACCGGGTATCGATGTCCCTTAGCAGTTTCTTCACCTCCTCCTCATCTGTATGTATGTCGTCCAACACTTGTTGGTGTATTCCTTGCTGGTGTTTCCTTCTGGTCTGTCATCCCAGAGGCCTTCTTGTCTCTACTGTAAATACTTTCTTAAATCTCGTGTTGAGCTCCTCACATACCTCTTGATCGTTTCTTGTGAGTTCTCCACCTTCTTTCCTCAGCCTTATCACCTGGTCCTTGACTGTTGTCTTCCTCCTAATGTGGCTATACAGCAGTTTCGGGACAGATTTGACTTTCGATGCTATGTCGTTTTCATACTGTCGCTGGGCCTCCCTCCTTATCTGTGCATACTCGTTTCTGGCTCTTCTACTAATCTCCTTGTTTTCCTGGGTCCTATGCCTCCTGTACCTTTTCCATTCTCTGTTGCACTTAGTTTTTGCCTTCCTACACCTTCGGGTAAACCAAGGACTCGTTTTGGTCTTCCTATTATTTCTGTTTCCCTTGGGAACAAAACTTTCCTCTGCCTCCTTGCACTTTGTTGCCACATATTCCATCATCTCGTTTACTGATTTTCCTACCATTTCTCTGTCCCACTGAACCTCCTGCAGGAAGTTTCTCATACCTGTGTAGTCCCCCCTTTTTATAGTTTGGCCTGTCCCCTTCAGTTCCTGTTACCTTCTCCACTTGTAACTCTACTATATAATCAAAACTCAGAACCACGTGATCGCTAGCTCCAAGGGGCCTCTCGTAAGTGATGTCCTCAATGTCTGAACTGCTCAGGGTGAACACAAGATCCAGTCTTGCTGGCTCATCCTCCCCTCTCTCTCTGGTAGTGTCCCTGACATGTTGATGCATGAGGTTTTCAATTAC
>NC_069468.1:21009422-21029422 GCF_026875155.1 Cherax quadricarinatus
GAAGATTGGGGAGGCAAAGAAGCGCAGACAGAATATAGGCTAGGTGGGACCAAAGACTACAGACCTAACTCATGGAGAAAGACCTTGGGTGACCATAACACCGAGCACATCACCAGGCACACATCAATACCAAATAACCGCTGCAGCATACGGCGCCTGGCAAACCTGAGAATAGCGTTCCGATACCTTAATAAGGAATCGTTCCAGACACTGTACACTGTGTAGTTTAAACCCCCATACTGGTGTAAGCAGCACCATCTGCAACCCACACCAGGTCAAGCACGTCAAGAATTAAGAAGTACAATAGGTTTGCAACAAGGCTATCCCCAGAGCTCAAGGGAATGTCGTAACGAGGAAAGGTTAAGGGAAATCGGACTGATGTGACGACACTGGAGGAAACAGAAGGGTCAGGGGAGACATGAAAACGACATACAAGATACTGCCGGGGAATAGACAAGGTGGGACAGAGATAGGATGTTCCAGAGAGGGGACACAGGACAAGGGCACACTGTAAGCCCCCCCCTGAAGACTCAGACGAGTCACAGGGACGTTAGGAAGTATTTCTTCGTCATAGCGTTGTCAGCAATGGAATAGCCTAGCACTGAAGTATGGAGGCAGGAACCAGACATATTTTTTAAAAGAAGAGGTATGAAACAAAGCTAGGAAGCAGAGAGAGAGAGGATCCATAAGCGGAATCAGTGAAGAGGCGGGGCAAGAGCTGAGTCTCACCCCTGCAAACCACAATTATTAGGTGAGTACAATTAGGTGAGTACACACACACAACACACACGCACGCACATCCACACACACAAACACACCACACACACACAACACAGACACACACACACACACACACACACCCTCCACCACTTGACACAAATCACTAGACACAAACACACGTACGCAAACCCTTCCCTAACGACCACCTCACCTTAGCCACCTACCCCTACCCCAAACCAACTAACCCCTCCCCAAACCGTCTAACCCCCGCCCTACAACCTCCCCTCCAATAAACCATCCTCCTCCCCCTCCCCATAACCATCCATCCCCTCTCTCCTCATCCCCCAAACCATCTAACCTCCCTCCCCCCAACTTTCTTTACCTCCAATACCCATCCTCCCCCTCCCCCACAACCATCCATCCCCTCTCCTACATCTATTCCCTCCCCCCTAACCAGATGAGGACAAGGGGTTTCCAATGACGAATCTGAGAGGGAGGAATGGGAGATAGAGCTCAAAAAAGGGAGGAAGACGGGGAAGGAGACTAGAATGAGCTGGAAAGGAAGATGGAAGAGAGTTACAGCAGAATGCAGAAGTGGGAAGCAACAGCCACAGAACAAAACAAGATAGAGAGATAGAAAGAGGACTGAGACATCTGAAACAGCACAGAGAAAAGATATTACAGAAGTAAGCATCGGCAATGGCTAAATAAACACAGACAACAGTCTGAAGGAAGCATGGAAAAACTAAACTAAATGCAGAGGTCCTGTCAAACCCACATGGGGTGTGGGCCAAAACAAAGAAACAGGGAGCACACGAAGACAGAAAGAGAGGTTGGAAGACATCGAAGGAACTAGGACATTGCAAGGACTTACCAAGATACCTGTGTGGGCCAGGACAGGTGAGAAGGAAAGGATAAAGCCAAGAAGCATATGGGGCCATAACGAGGGAAGGGAATGAAGGAAGGAACACTCCACGGAAGGACTAAAACACATCAGAGATGCAATGGGAGTCACAGTGGGAAGTAAAGGGAGAGATCCGTGTTGTCTATGGCTAGAACGAAAGGCAAAAGGGGACACTTATGCTGAAAGAAAGCAGGAGAGAAAAAAGCGATTGAAGACATCATGAAAGGTATAGCGAGGGGACATGACCCAGGTGGCAAATTTTCGGAGAATTGGTGGTCACAAAAGAAAAGGGAATCGGACTCTTCAAAGTACTTTTCAAGGCAGAATCAACCCGAACATAGATCCGCAGAGAAAGTAACGGCTTAGAGGCAAGCAGGATTCCGGAGTGATGTACCCCCGACCGAGACAGAACACGAGGAAACAAAGGAAGACAATGAACGAGAGCGTTTCAAAAAACGATAGGAGAAATGGGAGGAAATAAAAAAGGAGAGCAGAATGACCCAGGATCAAAGGGAAGGACAACGCACCCCCCCAGAAACACCTGCAGAAGGGACTCCAGCCACGACACCCTATCAACTGACAATCCAAACCAACCTTCACACACCGATCCCTGCTTTTCCACCCCCCGCACCACTAACAGTATTAGAACAAAGTTGAAGTTTGGTACCAATGCAGAAGGATTAACGAATATACATGAGGAATGGCAAGAAAGAAATCAATGAGAGGGGGGGGGGGGGTAGTCCCCAGACATCATAGCAGTTACAGAAACAAAACTCATGGAGACAATAACAGATGCAATCTTCCCACCAGGATACCGATATCATGAGAAAGAAAGAAGGGCCAGAGGGGGGGAGGTGGTGTTGCTCTGCGTCGTAAAAAAATCAGATGAAATTCGAGAAAATGGAAGGAATAGATGAGACGGGAGAAAGAGACTATATAGCAGGTACGACTTCAGTCTGGGGGAACACAAAGTGGTCATTGCAGTGATGTATAATCCACCATCAGACCTGCAGCGAGGCCAAGAGAGGAATATGAAGAGAGCAACAGAGCAATGGTGGAGACACACTTGCTGATGTGGCAAGAAGAGCTCACTTCCCAGCAAGCAAAGTTGCGGTTATGGGGGATTTCAACCACAGGGAATTGACTGGAAAACCTGGAGCCACAATGGGGGGTCCCGAACATGGAGACCAGATGCTGGACTGTGCTGAAAACCTCATGCACAACAAGTTAAGGACGACTACCAGAGTGAGAGGGGAGGATTGAACCACAAGATTGACCTTGGGGTTTTATTTTGGGGGGGGGTTCACTCCCTGGGCAGCTCAGACAGTGAGGACATCAAGTATGAGAGTCTCCTAGAGCTGCGACCACGGTGGTTCTGTTCGGTGCTTTGATCATAGTAGAGCTGCAAGTGGAGAAGAATAACAGGATAGAATGGGAAAAGCCTACTATAAAAAGAGGGGACTACATAGGTTGAAGAACTCCTGCGAGTCCCAGGTGGGAACAGAAACTGGCAGAAGCAGTTAAATGAAATGATGGAATATGTAGCAACAAAATGCAAGGAGGCAGTGGAAAGGTTCAATTTCCCAAGGCAACAGGAACAACAGGGAAGACAGAATCGAAGCCCCTGGTTCACCCGACGGTGTAAGAGGCAAAAACAAAGTGCAATAGAGAATGGAAAAAGTACAGAAGGCCGAGCACACACAAAATAGTGAGATCAGTCCGCAGAGCCAGGAATGATACGCACCGGTAAGGAAGGGAGGCCCAGCGACAGTATGAAAAAGACATAGCATCGGAGAAATCAAGACAGACCCAAACTGTTGTATAGCCACATCAGGAGGAAGACAACAGTCAAAGACCCAGTGAATTCAGATAAAGGACAGAAGGTGAGACGCACTAAGAAATGATCAGAGGTATGTGAGACTGAACAGGAGATTTAAGGAAGTTTTACAGTAGAGACAGGGAGGGCTGTGGAAGACCATGAACAGAAGGAACATCAAGAGGGAATATACCAACAAGTGTTGGATACATACGAACAACGTGGAGAGGGAAGAAGCTCTTAATGTGACCTGACACCTCCAAAGGCGAATGGGTCCGACAAACATCTCCCCATGGTCCTTAGAGAAGGAGCAGAGAAGCTGTGTGTGCCTCTAACCACATCTTCACACCATCCCTTGAAACTGGAATACCTAGAAAATGGAAGACGCTAATGTAGTCCCCATATTTAAGACAGGAAACAGAAACGAGGCACTAAAACTACAGACCTGTGTCTCTGACATGTATGTGTGCAAAGTCAGGAGAAGATTATCAGGAGGAGAGGTGGTCCGAACACCTGGGAAAGAACAAGATTATAAATGAAAACCAGCATGGGTTCATGGAAGGCAATCTTGTAACACAAACCACCTGGAGTTTTAAGACAAGGTAACAGAAGTAAGACATGAAAGAGGGTTTGGTAGAGGCGTTTTTCCTAGACTGCAGAAGGCCTTTGACAACAGTTCCCCACAAGAGATTTATTGCAGAAGCTGAGGACAGGGCACACGTAAAACGGGAAGTGCCACTGCAATGGATAAGGATTACCTGACAGGGAGGCAGCAACGAGTCATGGTACGGAAAGGTATCACAGTGGGCGCCCTGTTACTTAGCGGTCCCCACGGGGTCAGTTCTATGACCAGTGCTATTTTTGATATATGTAACGAACATGCTGAAGTAATAGACTCGGAAGTGGTCCCTGTTCGCAGTACGTGAAGTTTGATGAAGAAGATTAAAATCGGACCGGATGAGGCAGGAACTGCAAAGAGACCTGGAGAGGCTGACATGTGGTCCAGTAACTTGCTTCTGAATTCACTCCAGCCAACATGCAAAGTCATGAAGATTGGGGAGGGGCAAAGAAGCCGCAGACAGAGATAGCTAGGTGGACAAAGACTACAGACCTCACTCAGGGAGAAAGACTTGGGGTGGACCATAACACCGAGCACATCACCGTAGGCACACATCAACCAAATAACCGCTGCAGCATACGGGCGCTGGCAAACCTGAGAATAGCGTTCCGATACCTTAATAAGAATCGTTCAAGACACCGTACACTGTGTTGTTTAGGCCCATACTGAGTATGCACACCATCCTGGAACCCACACCTGGTCAACACTCAAGAAGTTAGAGAAAGTACAAAGGATTGCCAACAAGGGCTAGTCCCCAAGCTCAGGGAATGTCGTACGGGAAAGGTTAAGGAAATCGGACTGACGACAACTGGAGTCCAGAAGGGTCAGGGAGACATGATAACGACATACAAAAAATACGTGCAGGATTAGACAAGGACAGAGATAGATGTTTCCAAGAAGGGACACAGGACAAGGGGTCACAACTGAAGCTGAGAGACTCAGACAGTGCACAGGGAAGTTAGGAGTATTTCGGGTGGGGGTGTGGGGGAGGGGGGGGGGGCGGGGTGGTGGGGGGGGGGGGGGAGTGGGGGGGTGGGGGGGGGGTGGGGGTGGGGGGAGGGGGGTGGGGGGGGGGGGTGGGGGGTGGGGGGGGGGGGGGGGGGTATGCTTAGAGTTGTCAGCAATGGCGAATAGCCTAGCAAGTGAAGTAGTGGAGGCAGGAACCATACATAGTTTTAAGAAGAGGTATGACAAAGCTCAGGAAGCAGAGAGAGAGAGGATCCAGTAGCGATCAGTGAAGAGGCGGGGCCAGGAGCTGAGTCTCGACCCCTGCAACCACAATTAGGTGAGTACAATTAGGTGAGTACACCCACACACACACACACACACAGGAGTCCCTAAAAAACACACAGCCAAGCTAATTTTAAACAGTATGCATTACTTAAAATACTCTGTGCTCAGTTTTAATCAGAGGTAAGGGAAGTAGCGTGTTCACCGCTGCCAACGTCAGCGGGACTCATCTGAACACCAAACACCAATTTGCTCTCATCATTTGGTCCCATCGCACCACTCAATCTTTAGCAAACAAGAGACCGCGGATCATTAACGCAAAGTAAAGACGGGAGATGGATCCACCAGGATTACTTACCTCCCTTCCTATCTTGAACCCTACTCCCTGTCTCCCTTCCTCCCTACCCTGTCTCCCTTCATCACCTGTTGCTTTTCCTCCATCTCCCTTGATCCCTACTCTCTCTCTCTCTCTTTCTCTCTCTCTCTCACTGTCTCAGCCTGTCACTTTTCAACGCTATGTACCCCATCCTGTGTGATGGAACATAACAGGGAAACATAGCTAGCTTTTGTTCCCACTGTGTAACTGTCACGTAGAATATTGTAGCAACAGTTGGGTGTCTATTGTTGGAACGTTTCGCTCATCAGGAGCTTCATCAGCATCATACGGAGACGTGTGGACGAGAAGCAAAGAAGTGGTTCAGGTATGTAGTAGTAATTTAGAAGGTGTCGTAGTTATAGCAGTAGCAATGGTTGTAACAGTAGTAGTATTAGTATTAACATTAGTAGTAGTTACAGTAGTTGTAGTAGTAATCAATAGCAGTAGTCACATAAGTATCGACAGGGCTTATGTGACCACTACTACTCCTCCTCCTACTCCTACCCCTACTCCTACTCCTACTCCTACTCCTCCTACCCCTACTCCTACTCCTCCCCCTACTCCTACTCCACTCTACACCTCCCTCCACTCCTACCCCTACTCCATCCACCCTATTCCTACTCCTACCCCTACTCCTACCCCTACTCCTACTCCTACCCCTACTCCTACTCCTACCCCTACTCCTACTCCTACCCCTACTCCTACTCCTACCCCTACTCCTACTCCTACTCCTACTCCTACTCTACTCCTTTCCTACCCTCCCACTCCTACTCCTACACCTACACCGACTCCTACCCATACTATCTCCTCCTCCTACCCTACACCTACCCCTACTCACTACTCCTACTCCTACTCCTACTCCTACTCCTACTCTACTCCTACTCCTACTCCTACTCCAACCCCATCATCACTACTCCTACCCTACTCCTACTCCGACTCCTACCCCTACTCCTACTCCTACTCCTGCCCCTACCTCCGACTCCTCCCCCTGACTACTCCTACTCCTACTCCAACTCCTGCCTCTACTCCTACTCCTACTCCTACCCGAACTCTAACCCCTACTCCTACTCCTACTCCTACTCCTACTCCTACTCAACTGCCTCCTACTCCTATCTCCCCTACCCCTACTCCTACTTCCTACTCCTACACCTACTCCTACTCCTACTCCTACTCCTGCCCCCTACTCCTACTCCTACCCTACTCCTACTCCTACCCTACTTTCTGCCCCTACTCCCTACCCTACCCCTACTCCTGCCCTCCTACTACTCCCTACTCCTACGCACTACTCCTACTCCAACTCCTACTCCCTACTCCTACTGCCACACTCCTACTACTCCTACTCCTACCCCCTACTCCTACTCCTACTCCTACTACTCCTACTCTTACTCTACCCCTTACTCCTACTCCTACACCTACTTCCTTACCTCTAGCTCCTGACCCTACTCTACGCTACCCCTACGCCTAACTCCTACGCCTACTCCTACTCCTACTCCTACTCCTAACCATACTCCTACGCCATACTCCTACTCCTACTCCTACTACTCCGGCCCCTACTCCGACTCCTACCTCCGACTCCTACCCCTACCCCTACTCCTACCCGACTCCTACTACCTACTGGCCTACTCCTACCCTACTTGTCCTACTCTCTACTACTCTACTCCTGCCCTACACCTACTACTACTACTCTACTCCTACTCTACTCCTACTCCTAACTCCTCCCCTACTCCATACTCATACTCCTACTCCTTACTCTCCCCTACTCCTAAACCTCTACCCCTACTTCCTACGCCTACCCTACGCCTACTCCTACTCCTACTCCAGCCCATACTTCCTACTCCTACTCCCTACTCCTACTCCTACTCCTTCCCTACTCCTACTCCTACTCCTGCCCCTACTCCTACGCCTACCCTCTGACTCCTGCCCCTACTCCTACTCCTCACTATCTCCTACTCCTACCCCTACTCCTATCCTACTCCTACATTCCTACCCCTACTCCCCCCTACTCCTTTTCCTACCCCTACCTACTCCTACTCCCCCCCCTACCCATCCACCCTATTTTTATCCCCCCTATACTCCAACCCTCTCTCCCCTTTTTCCTCCCCTACTTCTACTCCTATTTCCTACTCCTCCCTCTCGTCCTTTACTTTTTTACTCCTACTCAAATCTATTCCTTCTACTTTACCCTACTCTCCTACTTACTCTCTACTCCCTACTCCTACTCCTACTCTCTACTTTTACTCCTCTACTCCTGCTTAATCCTCCCTTAAAAATTGGTATTACCTACTTCCCACCCTCTTCTTCTCTTCTCTTTTCCTCTTCTTCTTCTTCTTCTCGCTTCTTTCTTCTTCTTCTCTTCTTCTTCTTCTTCTCCTTCTCTTCTTTTTCCCTTCTTCTTCTTTTTTCTCTTCTTCTTCTACTTTTCGTTTTCTTCTTCCTCTTCTTCTTCTTCTTCTTCTTTCTTCTTCTTCTCTACTTTTCTCTCTTCCTTCTTCTTCTTCCTTCTTTCTTCTTCTCTTCTCTTCTTCTTTTTTCTCTTCTTCTTCTTCTTCGTCTTCTTCTTTTTCTCTTCTTCCTTCTTCTTTCTTCTTTTTCTTCTTCTTCTTCTTCTTCTTCTTCTTCTTCTTCTTTTTCTTCTTCTTCTTCTTCTTCTTCTTCTGTTCTTCTTCTTTTTTACTTTTTCCCCTTCTTTTTCCCTTCTTTTTTTTCCTTCTCTTCTTCTTCTTCTTCTCTTCTTTTCTTCTCTTCTTCTTCTTCTTCTTCTTCTTCGTTCTTCTTCTTCTCTTTTTCCCTCTTCTTTCTTCTTCTTCTTCTCTTTTTTCCCTCTTCTCCTTCTTCTTCTTTTTTCTTCTCTTCTTCTTCTTCTCTTTTCTTTCTTCTTCTTCTTTTTCTTCTCTTCTTTTTCTTCTTCTTCTTTTTTCTTCTTCTTCTTCTTCTCTTCCTTCTGTTCTTCTTCTTTTTCTTCTTCCTTTCTTTTCTTCTCTTTCTTTTTCTTCTTTTCTTCTCTTCTTCTTCTTTTTTCTCTTCATCTTCTTCTTTCTTCTTCTTCTTCTTCTTCTTCTGCTTCTTCTCTTCTTCTACTTCTCCTCTTCTTGTTCTTTTTCTTCTTTTTTCTTTCTTCTTCTTCTTCTTCTTCTGCTTCTTCTTCTTCTTCTTCTTCTTCTTCTTCTTCTTTCTTCTTCTTCTTCTTCTTCTTCTTCTTCTTCTTCTTCGTCTTCTTCTTCTACTTCTTCCTCTTTTTCTTCTTCTTCTTCTTCTTCTTCTTTTTCCCTTCTTCTTTCTTCTTTTCTTCTTCTTCTCTTCTTCTTCTCTTCTCCTTCTTCTTCTTCTTCTTTTTCTTCCTGCTTCTTCTTCTTCTTCTACTTCTTCCTCTTCTTGTTCTTTTTCTTTTTCTCTTCCTCTTCTTGTTCTTCTTCTTTTTCTTCTTCTTCTTCTTCTTCTTCCTTCTCTTCTTCTTCTTCTTTTTCCCTTCTTTCTTCTTTTCTTCTTCTTCTTCTTCTTCTTCTTCTTCTTCTTCTTCCATAAAATGTTAGATTGGACAGAAATAAACGACAGTTATTTAAATGTACATGTATATATCTAGCAGGTCAGCAGTCCCTTGGCTTTTTATCGGTTTAACTCTGTACTCTTTTGCACTCTAGAGTACAAGGTAGTACTGATGTATGCTGCTCTAGTACTGCTATGTACTGTAACCTACGACTTAAGGAACACTGTGGAATGAAAGTGTCACTGTAAACAGTCACTATAAATCTTCAGTGTCGCCTTAATCTATCGTAATGGCTGGGTCGCCTCGGACAAGACAAATTTTACTTTTTTCTTTGAAATTGCACTACTGGTGTGGATATTTACCATAAAATACACAAATAACCCACTCATAGGAGAAGGAAGCTTATGACAACGTTTCGATCAATTATCCAAGTCCGAAACGTCGTTCTTTACCATAAAAGAATGTATACTAGCTTTCATGCTGTTCATTCTACTGTTATTTTTGTATTGTTATATTTGGTATATCTGTGTAATGGGAGGATATTTACCTCAACAAGGAAAAAAATGAAAGCGCTACAGTATATTTCGACATCTGTCTGCTGATGAGGGTCTCAGTTAGAGGTTGAAACAGATATAAATCAACCTTTTTTTCGTTTTTCTCTGTTATGTTTAAACTAAAATATTTGGTTTATTCGGCAGACCAAGTCTTCTTAAATTTTTTTAAATAGTTTAAATTTACTAATGATAATGAGGTAATATGTTGTCTAATATCTGTGTGGTTTACACTGAATACCTGTGTTGAAGAAGTGAGCAGACATGACACGCGCATGATCCTCGGAATTGCAACATCCCCACCCATCCTTCAGAGTGCAGGAACTGTGCTTCCCAATTCCAGGACTACAACATCCCCACACATCCTTCAGAGTGCAGACACTGTACTTCCCACCTCCAGGATTATAACATCCCCACCCATCCTTCAGAGTGCAGACACTGTACTTCCCACCTCCAGGACTACAACATCCCCACCCATCCGTCAGAGTGCAGACACTGTACTTCCCACCTCCAGGACTACAACATCCCCACCCATCCTTCAGAGTGCAGACACTGTACTTCCCACCTCCAGGACTACAACATCCCCACCCATCCTTCAGAGTGCAGACACTGTACTTCCCACCTTCAGGACTACAACATCCCCACCCATCCTTCAAGTGCAGACACTGTAACTTTCCCACCTCCCCGGACTACAACATCCCCACCCATCCTTCAGAGTGCAGACACTGTACTTCCCACCTCCAGGACTACAACATCCCCACCCATCCTTCAGAGTGCAGACACTGTACTTCCCACCTCCAGGACTACAACATCCCCACCCATCCTTCAGAGTGCAGACACTGTACTTCCCACCTCCAGGACTATAAAGAACATGTTCTCTGGCTGTTTTGAATGCCTTCATTAATGTTACCTTGCTTACACTCCAACAACACGAGACATCCCAGAGCACCACTTGTCTCCACTCATTAGCAATGCTTATGATCGAACGGTCTATTTGTTTTGTGGGAGAGGGGATTAGACTGTGTATATACACGAAAAGGTGTTCGTTTATCAGTGTATATTTATCTATAGTTGTGTATTTCTCAGTGTACTTTGTGAGGTGTGTATCTTTCAGTGCATCTTCTTATGAGAATTTTGTAATTCTTAGTGTTTATAATTAGAGACATGTGGCTAACGCGTCGGTCTGGAGTTTTCTGACTCTCTGATCGCGGGTTCTAACCCCACCCGTGGTATAGTTTGTTTGCAATCGTGTCATTACGATTTCGTGAGTCATGTATACTAGTCATTATGCACAGTTTACTTAGATACATATTATAAAATATTAAAGTATTCTTGACTGGTAAACTGCACTCTTCATGACGTACCTACGAATCCGATACTGAGGACAACACAGAGTAGCCTTCCTGTGTAGTGTGGTGCAAGGTGCCTATGCTGACTCCATAGAAACATTTAAAATAACAAGAGGTCACTACACAGAATATATAGCCACTGCGAGGTGTGTTTCTCAGTGTATATATGATGAGTGTTTGATCCCTGTTGTAGGGTAAGTATTCTTAACTGGTGATGGACAAGTGAGATACAGCCTTAGTGACCTTCGTGTTGTTAATAGCCTTTAAACCACATTAACCAACCATCCAGGAAGCTACCACATCACATCACCAGAATGCATACCTGGAGTTTACCTGGAGAGGGTTTCGGGGGATCAACGCCCCCGCGGCTCGATCTGAAACCAGGCCTCGTGGTGGATCAGAGTCTGAGCAACCAGACTGTTACTGCTGGCATAAACTCTTTAATCTTAAGGTTAACTTCCCGGAATAGTTTGTGTTAGAATAGTTCATGTTACAGTAGTAGCAGAATAGAAGGTCTTAGTGTACACAAATAACCCACACATAGGGGAATGTAACTTAACACGACGTTTCGGTCCAACTTAGACCATTAACTAATGACTAGATAATGGTCCAAGTCGGACCGAAACGTCGTCATAAGTTTTATTCTCCTATGTGCGGGTTATTTGTGTATTCTTGCAGTCACGGTATTGTGCCTTTTTGTTTTTCCTTAGAAATTTAGTCCATAACGTACGCTCGAGTTATTTTTTTTTTTAGGAAAACTTGGTACACTAGCAGCGTGCTACTAACTTCTATATGCTAGCTATATATTATAGGAACAAAAGTTATATTCAATTACACAGTATGTTTCCTCTTATAAATACTAGTTATGATGCTGGAAAAATAGGTATATTTCTCTGTCTTATGAAATCAAGGTACGAGTTTCCTTCATGAAGTAATGAGACTTGTCATATATGGTATTCTTCAGGTCACCAGGTGTCACTTACACCTCACTCTCCGTCTATATATACTGATTAGGTTAGGGTAGGTTCGTCAGGAAACAGAAGAAGTGTTTCCTGACCCGTCCTTGGAGCTTTCGGTCATCTGACCAAGGTCTTCCGCTACATACTGGCTTATTAACCTCTGTATGTTAGAAGTGATCAAGGTCCCAGGACCGAAACGTTTTCTGATATGTCCTAATGTTTGTTCACGTGTCTTTCTAAACCATGGTCTATTTTCTTCTATGTTGGGGAAGACTAGCTGAATCTTGTCTCTATGAAGAATTGTATTATTTTCTGTGTCCCACTGGTTGCTTGGGATGCTGCTTCCTTCACTGATGCTGCTGCGCCTCTCATGCAGGTTGACATCTGCTCCACGGTTCTATATTCATTTAATTCTTTAGCTTCTGTGTACCCAATGATGGCAGTTGTGTACTGCTCTGACAGTTGTTTAATGACAGTAACTCTCTTCTAGTCCTCCCATGTTCTTTAATTTGTCTTCCACAGTAATTAATTATATCATTTGGAGACAAATGGCGCAGAGCCGATGTGTGATGCAAAGGACACAGTTGCAAAGAGGAACTTTACTGAGACGTTTCACTTGTAGACGGGCGAAACGTCTTGATAAATTCCCTCTCTGCAAGTACCTTTTCCAGTAGTTCTGCTATTTGACTAATATTTTTTCATAGAACGTTTAGTTTTGTGTTTTAAAACAACCTCGCTGTTTTCAGTATTAATTCGTGTGGTTGTGTACGTTTCAGATGACACCATCTACGCAACATGTTCACGGTTAGGCCTATAAATAACCTATAATAAAATTAAAAGAAAGTGTCGTGCCAAATGTACCAGACAGGCGGGTCCATCTTCCACAAGGTGAGGTCCTTCAGCAGACAGTAGGCTGGATTTTCTCCAGCCTACTGTCTGGGACCGGCCTAGGGAATACATGACCCCCCATCACCCCCATCACCCCCATCACCCCCATCACCCCCATAACCCCCATAACCCCCATCATCCCCCCCCCCCCGAGTACAACAACATGTAGGTAGATAATTGTTGATGACTCTAATGTTTTTTAAATAACATTTTTTTATTATTATAAATATAATTTGTAATATAAATATAATTTTAGAACCCGGAATTTAGACATTGGCGTTCATGGCAATTAATATGCATTTATGTATAGAGTTTTCTTCCGCAAGTTGAGAAATATCAGAGTGGTGTGAGAGTTGCACTGAAATAGCCAGTTGAACATCACTGACGTTATATATATCTGCATGCAAATGTTGTGTGTGACGAGGCGGAGTTCCTGAGATAGTGTGTTGTGCTGTGTCCTGGATGTAAGGTGCTGTGACCTCTGGCACTCTCTTGTGGTGGGTAACTTAGGTGTAAGGTGCTGTGACCTCAGGCACTGTCTTGTGGTGTGTAACTTAGGTGTAAGGTGCTGTGACCTCAGGCGCTCTCTGTGGTGTGTAACTTAGGTGTAAGGTGCTGTGACCTCAGGCACTCTCTTGTGGTGTGTAACTTAGGTGTAAGGTGCTGTGATCTCAGGCACTCTCTTGTGGTGTGTAACTTAGGTGTAAGGTGCTGTGACCTCAGGCACTCTCTGTGGTGTGCAACTTAGGTGTAAGGTGCTGTGACCTCAGGCACTCTCTGTGGTGTGTAACTTAGGTGTAAGGTGCTGTGACCTCAGGCACTCTCTTGTGGTGTGTAACTTAGGTGTAAGGTGCTGTGACCTCAGGCACTCTCTTGTGGTGTGTAACTTAGGTGTAAGGTGCTGTTACCTCAGGCACTGTCTTGTGGTGTGTAACTTAGGTGTAAGGTGCTGTGACCTCAGGCACTCTCTGTGGTGTGTAACTTAGGTGTAAGGTGCTGTGACCTCAGGCACTCTCTTGTGGTGTGTAACTTAGGTGTAAGGTGCTGTGACCTCAGGCACTCTCTTGTGGTTTGTAACTTAGGTGTAAGGTGTTGTGACCTCAGGCACTCTCTTGTGGTGTGTAACTTAGGTGTAAGGTGCTGTGACCTCAGGCACTCTTGTGGTGTGTAACTTAGGTGCAAGGTGCTGTGACCTCAGGCACTCTCTTGTGGTGTGTAACCTAGGTGTAAGGTGCTGTGTCCTCAGGCACTCTTGTGGTGTGTAACTTAGGTGGAAGGTGCTGTGACCTCAGGCACTCTTATGGTTTGTAACTTAGGTTTAAGGTGCTGTGACCTCAGGCACTCTTATGGTGTGTAACTTAGGTGTAAGGTGCTGTGACCTCAGGCACTCTTGTGGTGTGTAACCTAGGTGTAAGGCGCTGTGACCTCAGGCACTCTTGTGGTGTGTAACTTAGCTGTAAGGTGCTGTGACCTCAGGCACTCTCTTGTGGTGTGTAACCTAGGTGTAAGGTGCTGTGACCTCAGGCACTCTTGTGGTGTGCAACCTAGGTGTAAAGTGCTGTGACCTCAGGCAATCTTGTGGTGTGTAACCTAGGTGTAAGGTGCTGTGACCTCAGGCACTCTTGTGGCGTGAAACCTAGGTGTAAAGTGTTGTGACCTCAGGCACTCTTGTGGTATGTAACTTAGGTGTAAGGTGCTGTAACCACAGGCACTCTTGTGGTGTGGAGCTTAGGTGTAAGGTGCTGTGACCTCAGGCACTATCTTGTGGTGTGTAACTTAGGTGTAAGGTGCTGTGACCTCAGGCACTCTTGTGGTGTGTAACCTATGTGTAAGGTGCTGTGACCTCAGGCACTCTTGCTGTGTGTAACCTAGGTGTAAGGTGCTGTGATCTCAGGCACTCTCTTGTGGTGTGTAACCTAGGTGTAAGGTGCTGTGACCTCAGGCACTCTTGTGGTGTGTAACCTAGGTGTAAGGTGCTGTGACCTCAGGTACTCTCTGTGGTGTGTAACTTAGGTGTAAGGTTCTGTGACCTCAGGCACTGTCTTTTGGTGTGTAACTTAGGTGTAAGGTGCTGTGACCTCAGGCACTCTACTGTGGAGTGTAACTTAGGTGTAAGGTGCTGTGACCTCAGACACTCTCTGTGGTGTGTAACTTAGGTGTAAGGTGCTGTGACCTCAGGCACTCTTTGCGGTGTGTAACCTAGGTGTAAGGTGCTGTGACCTCAGGCACTCTTGTGGTGTGTAACCTAGGTGAAAGGTGCTGTGACCTCAGGCACTCTTGTGGTGTGTAACTTAGGTGTAAGGTGCTGTAACCTCAGGCACTCTTGTGGTGTTTAACTTAGGTGTAAGGTGCTGTGACCTCAGGCACTCTCTTGTGGTCTGTAACTTAGGTGTAAGGTGCTGTGGCCTCAGGCACTCTCTTGTGGTTTGTAACTTAGGTGTAAGGTGCTGTGACCTCAGGCACTCTCTGTGGTGTGTAACTTAGGTGCAAGGTGCTGTGACCTCACGCACTCTCTTGTGGTGCGTAACTTAGGTGTAAGGTGCTGTGACCTCAGGCACTCTCTTGTGGTGTGTAACTTAGGTATAAGGTTCTGTGACCTCAGGCACTCTCCGTGGTGTGTAACTTAGGTGCAAGGTGCTGTGACCTCACGCACTCTCTTGTGGTGTGTAACTTAGGTGTAAGGTGCTGTGACCTCAGGCACTCTCTTGTGGTGTGTAACTTAGGTGTAAGGTGATGTGACCTCAGGCACTTTCTGTGGTGTGTAACTTAGGTGTAAGGTGCTGTGACCTCAGGCACTATCTTGTGGTGCGTAACTTAGGTGTAAGGTGCTGTGACCTCAGGCACTCTTGTGGTGTGTAACCTAGGTGTAAGGTGCTGTGACCTCAGGCACTCTTGTGGTGTGTAACTTAGGTGTAAGGTGCTGTTACCTCAGGCACTGTCTTGTGGTGTGTAACTTAGGTGTAAGGTGCTGTGACCTCAGGCACTCTCTGTGGTGTGTAACTTAGGTGTAAGGTGCTGTGACCTCAGGCACTCTCTTGTGGAGTGTAACCTAGGTGTAAGGTGCTGTGACCTCACGCACTCTTGTGGTGTGTAACTTAGGTGTAAGGTGCTGTGATCTCAGGCACTCTCTTGTGGTGTGTAACTTAGGTGTAAGGTGCTGTGACCTCAGGCACTCTCTGTGGTGTGTAACTTAGGTGCAAGGTGCTGTGACCTCACGCACTCTCTTGTGGTGCGTAACTTAGGTGTAAGGTGCTGTGACCTCAGTCACAATCTTGTGGTGTGTAACTTAGGTGTAAGGAGCTGTGACCTCAGGCACTATCTTGTGGTGTGTAACTTAGGTGCAAGGTGCTGTGACCTCAGGCACTCTTGTGGTGTGAAACCTAGGTGTAAGGTGCTGTGACCTCACGCACTGTCTTGTGGTGTGTAACTTAGGTGTAAGGTGCTGTGACCTCTGGCACTCTTGTGGTGTGTAACCTAGGTGTAAGGTGCTGTGATCTCAGGCACTCTTGTGGTGTGTAACATAGGTGTAAGGTGCTGTGACCTTAGGCACTCTCTGTGGTGTGTAACTTAGGTGTAAGGTGCTGTGACCTCAGACACTCTTGTGGTGTGCAACATAGGTGTAAGGTGCTGTGACCTCAGGCACTCTCTTGTGGAGTGTAACCTAGGTGTAAGGTGCTGTGACCTCAGGCACTCTCTGTGGTGTGTAACTTAGGTGTAAGGTGCTGTGACCTCAGGCACTCTCTTGTGGAGTGTAACCTATGTGTAAGGTGCTGTGACCTCACGCACTCTTGTGGTGTGTAACTTAGATGTATGGTGCTGTGACCTCAGGCACTCTTGTGGTGTGTAACCTAGGTGTAAGGTGCTGTGACCTCAGGCACTCTTGTGGTGTGTAACCTAGGTGTAAGGTGCTGTGGCCTCAGGCACTCTTGTTTTTTGTAACTTATGTGTAAGGTGCTGTGACCTCAGGCACTCTGTGGTGTGTAACTTAGGTGTAAGGTGCTGTGACCTCTGGCACTCTCTGTGGTGTGTAACTTAGGTGTAAGATACTGTGACCTCATGCACTCTCTCGTGGTGTGTAACTTAGGTGTAAGGTGCTGTGACCTCAGGCACTCTTGTGGTGTGTAACTTAGATGTAAAGTGCTGTGACCTCAGGCACTCTTATGGTGTGTAACTTAGGTGTAAGGTGCTGTGACCTCAGGCACTCTTGTGGTGTGTAACTTAGGTGTAAGGTGCTGTGACCTCAGGCACTCTTGTGGTGTGTAACTTAGGTGTAAGGTGCTGTGACCTCAGGCACTCTTGTGTTTTGTAACTTAGGTGTAAGTTGCTGTGACCTCAGGCACTCTCTGTGGTGTGTAACTTAGGTGTAAGGTGCTGTGACCTCAGGCACTCTTGTGGTGTGTAACTTAGATGTAAGGTGCTGTGACCTCAGGCACTCTCTGTGGTGTGTAACTTAGGTGTAAGGTGCTGTGACCTCAGGCACTCTTGTGGTGTGTAACTTAGGTGTAAGGTGCTGTGACCTCAGGCACTCTTGTGGTGTGTAACTTAGATGTAAGGTGCTGTGACCTCAGGCACTCTCTGTGGTGTGTAATTTAGGTGTAAGGTGCTGTCACCCCAGGCACTCTTGTGGTGTGTAACTTAGGTGTAAGGTGCTGTGACCTCAGGCACTCTCTGTGGTGTGTAACTTAGGTGTAAGGTACTGTGACCTCAGGCACTCTTGTAGTGTGTAACTTAGGTGTGAGGTGCTGTGACCTCAGGCAATCTGTGGTGTGTAACTTAGGTGTAAGGTGCTGTGACCTCAGACACTCTCTGTGGTGTGTAACTTAGGTGTAAGGTGCTGTGACCTCATGCACTCTTGTGGTGTGTAACTTAGGTGTAAGGTGCTGTGACCTCTGGCACTCTTGTGGTGTGTAACTTAGATGTAAGGTGCTGTGACCTCAGGCACTCTCTGTGGTGTGTAACTTAGATGTAAGGTGCTGTGACCTCAGGCACTCTTGTGGTGTGTAACTTAGGTGTAAGGTGCTGTGACCTCAGGCACTCTCTGTGGTGTGTAACTTAGGTGTAAGGTGCTGTGACCTCAGGCACTCTCTGTGGTGTGTAACTTAGGTGTAAGGTGCTGTGACCTCAGGCACTCTTATGGTGTGTAACTTAGGTGTTAGGTGCTGTGACCTCATGCACTCTTGTGGTGTGTAACTTAGATGTAAGGTGCTGTGACCTCAGGCACTCTCTGTGGTGTGTAATTTAGGTGTAAGGTGCTGTGACCTCAGGCACTCTTGTGGTGTGTAACTTAGATGTAAGGTGCTGTGACCTCAGGCACTCTTGTGGTGTGTAACTTAGATGTAAGGTGCTGTGACCTCAGGCGCTCTCTGTGGTGTGTAACTTAGGTGTAAGGTGCTGTGACTTCAGGGACTCTCTGTGGTGTGTAACTTAGATGTAAGGTGCTGTGACCTCAGGCACTCTTGTGGTGTGTAACTTAGGTGTAAGGTGCTGTGACCTCAAGCACTCTTGTGGTGTGTAACTTAGATGTAAAGTGCTGTGACCTCAGGCACTCTTATGGTGTGTAACTTAGGTGTAAGGTGCTGTGACCTCAGGCACTCTTGTGGTGTGTAACTTAGGTGTAAGGTGCTGTGACCTCAGACACTCTCTGTGGTGTGTAACTTAGGTGTAAGGTGCTGTGACCTCAGGCACTCTCTGTGGTGTGTAACTTAGGTGTAAGGTACTGTGACCTCAGGCACTCTTGTAGTGTGTAACTTAGGTGTGAGGTGCTGTGACCTCAGGCACTCTGTGGTGTGTAACTTAGGTGTAAGGTGCTGTGACCTCAGACACTCTCTGTGGTGTGTAACTTAGGTGTAAGGTGCTGTGACCTCAGGCACTCTCTGTGGTGTGTAACTTAGGTGTAAGGTACTGTGACTCAGGCACTTTGTAGTGTGTAACTTAGGTGTGAGGTGCTGTGACCTCAGGCACTCTGTGGTGTGTAACTTAGGTGTAAGGTGCTGTGACCTCAGACACTCTCTGTGGTGTGTAACTTAGGTGTAAGGTGCTGTGACCTCATGCACTCTTGTGGTGTGTAACTTAGGTGTAAGGTGCTGTGACCTCTGGCACTCTTGTGGTGTGTAACTTAGATGTAAGGTGCTGTGACCTCAGGCACTCTCTGTGGTGTGTAACTTAGATGTAAGGTGCTGTGACCTCAGGCACTCTTGTGGTGTGTAACTTAGGTGTAAGGTGCTGTGACCTCAGGCACTCTTGTGGTGTGTAACTTAGGTGTAAGGTGCTGTGACCTCAGGCACTCTCTGTGGTGTGTAACTTAGGTGTAAGGTGCTGTGACCTCAGGCACTCTTATTGGTGTGTAACTTAGGTGTTAGGTGCTGTGACCTCATGCACTCTTGTGGTGTGTAAACTTAGATGTAAGGTGCTGTGACCTCAGGCACTCTCTGTGGTGTGTAATTTAGGTGTAAGGTGCTGTGACCTCAGGCACTCTTGTGGTGTGTAACTTAGATGTAAGGTGCTGTGACCTCAGGCACTCTTGTGGTGTGTAACTTAGATGTAAGGTGCTGTGACCTCAGGCGCTCTCTGTGGTGTGTAACTTAGGTGTAAGGTGCTGTGACTTCAGGCACTCTCTGTGGTGTGTAACTTAGATGTAAGGTGCTGTGACCTCAGGCACTCTTGTGGTGTGTAACTTAGGTGTAAGGTGCTGTGACCTCAAGCACTCTTGTGGTGTGTAACTTAGATGTAAAGTGCTGTGACCTCAGGCACTCTTATGGTGTGTAACTTAGGTGTAAGGTGCTGTGACCTCAGGCACTCTTGTGGTGTGTAACTTAGGTGTAAGGTGCTGTGACCTCAGGCACTCTTGTGGTGTGTAACTTAGGTGTAAGGTGCTGTGACCTCAGGCACTCTTGTGGTGTGTAACTTAGGTGTAAGGTGCTGTGACCTCAGGCACTCTTGTGGTTGTTAACTTAGGTGTAAGGTGCTGTGACTCAGGCACTCTTGTGGTGTGTAACTTAGGTGTAAGGTGCTGTGACCTCAGGCACTCTTGTGGTGTGTAACTTAGGTGTTTAAGGTGCTGTGACCTCAGGCACTCTTGTGGTGTGTAACTTAGGTGTAAGGTGC
>NC_069468.1:21034422-21134422 GCF_026875155.1 Cherax quadricarinatus
CAGGATGAAAGACATTGATGCATATGATGCTTTCTACCTACTCAGCAGGTCCCTGTTCCTCCTAAAACTTACCTACTTCTTGAGGTGCTCCCCAGCCTTCGACAGTCCAACCAAGGGTTGGCACGCGGCACACAGTGAAGTCAACATCGTAAAGAGTAGTCTTGCTTCAGCTGAAAGCCCCGGTCCCTAGCATCCAGCAAATTTCACAATCCCGCAAACTGCCCCGATGGGATCCATCTATCCCTGGAAGAATGGCAAGTTTTCAGCATGGGACTATACCTGCGTGTCGACTCTGGCTGACACCTGCATCCGTCACAGCGTTGAGCAACAGGGAGGTGCTGCGGATCACAGGGAGAAGCAGAAAATCACCAAATATACGGAGTCGAGCTATCAGTATATAACAGTTTGTTCCAGTGGGATTGGAGACCCTGGGATCATGAGGAAAGAATGTAACACGTTTCTTCAAAGAACTGGGTTTCAGGCTCATTGACACCACCAGGGACCCAATGGCGGCCACTTTCATGTTCCAGCTTTTCAGCGTGGCCATCCAGAGGGGTAAATGCATGCTGCGTATTTGGCTCGCGTCCAGCTTCAGAGGAGCCGGAGAAGATTCATAATCTTATTTCATATGTTGTACTACTGTATTCATGCTTGTGCCTTCGTTTAGTAAAGATACACAAGTGTTGAACGTTTCCAGGCAAAGCAGAGTCTCCAGTCATCAGACAGAGAGACAGTCTCCAGCTATCAGTAGAGACAGTCTCCAGCTATCAGTAGAGACAGTCTCCAGCTATCAGTAGAGACAACCTCCAGCTATCAGAGAGACAGTCTCCAGTTATCAGTAGAGACAGTCTCCAGCTATCAGTAGAGACAGTCTCCAGCTATCAGTAGAGACAACCTCCAGCTATCAGAGAGTCTCCAGTTATCAGTAGAGACAGTCTCCAGCTATCAGTAGAGACAACCTCCAGCTATCAGTAGTGACAACCTCCAGCTATCAGTAGAGACAACCTCCAGCTATCAGTAGAGACAGTCACCAACTATCAGTAGAGACAACCTCCAGCTATCAGTAGAGACAGTCTCCAGCTATCAGTAGAGACAACCTCCAGCTATCAGTAGAGACAGTCACCAGCTATCAGTAGAGACAGTCACCAGCTATCAGTAGAGACAGTCTCCAGCTATCAGTAGAGACAGTCTCCAGCTATCAGTAGAGACAACCTCCAGCTATCAGTAGAGACAACCTCCAGCTATCAGTAGAGACAGTCACCAGCTATCAGTAGAGACAGTCTCCAGCTATCAGTAGAGACAACTCCAGCTATCAGTAGAGACAGTCTCAGCTATCAGTAGAGACAACTCCAGCTATCAGTAGAGAAACTCCAGCTATCAGTAGAGACAGTCACCAGCTATCAGTAGAGACAGTCTCCAGCTATCAGTAGAGACAGTCTCCAGCTATCAGTAGAGACAACCTCCAGCTATCAGAGAGACAGTCTCCAGCTATCAGTAGAGACAGTCTCCAGCTATCAGTAGAGACAACCTCCAGCTATCAGTAGAGACAACCTCCAGCTATCAGTAGAGACAACCTCCAGCTATCAGTAGAGACAGTCACCAGCTATCAGTAGAGACAACCTCCAGCTATCAGTAGAGACAGTCTCCAGCTATCAGTAGAGACAACCTCCAGCTATCAGTAGAGACAGTCACCAGCTATCAGTAGAGACAGTCACCAGCTATCAGTAGAGACAGTCTCCAGCTATCAGTAGAGACAGCTCCAGCTATCAGTAGAGACATCCCAGCAATCAGTAGAGACAACCTCCAGCTATCAGTAGAGACAGTCACCAGCTATCAGTAGAGACACCTCCAGCTATCAGTAGAGACAGTCTCCAGCTATCAATAGAGACAGTCTCCAGCTATCAGTATAGACAACCTCCAGCTATCAGTAGAGACAACCTCCAGCTATCAGTAGAGACAGTCACCAGCTATCAGTAGAGACAGTCTCCAGCTATCAGTAGAGACAGTCTCCAGCTATCAGTAGAGACAGTCTTCAGCTATCAGTAGAGACAGTCTCCAGCTATCAGTAGAGACAACCTCCAGCTATCAGTAGAGAGAGTCACCAGCTATCAGTAGAGACAACCTCCAGCTATCAGTAGAGACAGTCTCCAGCTATCAGTAGAGACAGTCTCCAGCTATCAGTAGAGACAGTCTCCAGCTATCAGTAGAGACAGTCTCCAGCTATCAGTAGAGACAGTCCCAGTATCAGTAGAGACAGTCTCCAGCTATCATGAGACAACTCAGCTATCAGTAGAGAAACTCCGCTATCAGTAGATGACAGTCTCAGTATCCTTGTAAGACAGTATCCGCTTATCAGTAGATGACAGCTACCAGCTATTCGTAGAGACAACCTCCAGTTCGTAGAGACAGTTCCCCTGTGCAGTAGAGGACGTCTCCAGCTTCAGTAGAGAAGTCTCAGCTATCATGGTAGAGGCAGTCTCAGCTATCAGTAAGACTGTCTCAGCTATCAGTAGAGACAGTCTACAGACTTTCAGTAGAGACAGTCTCCGCTATCGTAGAGACAGTTCGCTATCAGTAGAGACAGTCTCCAGTAACAGTAGAGCAGTCTCCAGCTATCCATGTAGAGACAGTCTCTAGCTATCATAGGACAGTCTCGCTTCAGTAGAGCAGTCTCCAGCTATCAAGAGACAATCTCTAGCTATCAGTGGACGTCACTGCTATCAGTAGAGACAACCTCCAGCTATCAGTAGATTGACAGTCTCAGTATCAGTAGAGAACAATCCTCCAGCTATCAGTAGACAGTCACCAGCTATCAGTAGAGACTTAACCTCCATAATCAGTAAGACAGTTCCAGCTTCAGTAGGACAACCTCAGCTTCAGTAAGAGACGTCACCCGCTATCAGTAGAGTCAACCTCCAGCATCGTAGAGACAGTCTCAGTATCAGTAGAGACAACTCAGCTATATAGAGACAGTCACCAGCTTTATCAGTAGTGATCAACCTCCAGCTATCTAGAGCAGTCTCCAGCTATCAGTAGAGACAACCTCGAGCTATCAGTAGAGACAGTCACCAGCTATCAATATATACAGTCTCCAGCTGTCTGTAGACACAGTCTCCGAAACCCTCTCCAGGTACACTCTAAGTACCGTTGATAAAAATATCTTAAGACAATGATACTAAATTTACACTGCGTGAGGAAACTTACCACTGTGCGAGGGACTTACCCAGGAAAGTACGTACTTGCGGAATGGTGAGGGAGTCGTATTCATCCTGTACTCTTTCTAAAAATGACTTTTAACCCTCGCGTTGTCTAAAAATACATGGCATCTCAGTCAGAATGTATACACCATGTGGTATATGTCTCTTAGTGTATATGTGATCGAGTTTAATACTCAGTTAAGGTCTTAAAGTAATCTTGTCTGGTGGTTGTACGTGATATGAATGACCCTCGTGTAGTTGATTGCGTTTAAAGCCCATTAACCAATTAACCAGCCTTAATGACCATCATTCAGTCAATAGACTTTAACCCCATTAATCAACCAACCAGCCTTAATGAGCAGTATAAAAAAAGTTTAAATCTAAACTTTCATCACCGGTGTCACATAAAACGTTTAAATCTTAATGCTTATGACTGGTGGTGCTAAGAAATAGTTCGGATCATAACGATCGTGACTTGGGTAGTAAATATAGACAGAAAAACGTTCACTGTGACTCATCTCAGAGACATTCAACACTCACTGCCATAGTTATATATACACTTTTAAAGGGAAAAATGTGCCCACGGGTATAAAAATATGCCTCTGGGTATTAAATATACCCCTGGGTATAAAATATGGTCCTGGGCATAAAGTATGCTCCTGAGTATTAAATAGGCTTCTGGGTTTAAAATATGTTCCTGGGTATAGAATATGCCCTTGGGTATAAAATATGCTTCTGGGTTTAAAATATGTTCCTGGGTATTAAATGTGCTCCTGGGTATTAAATGTGCTCCTGGGTATTAAATGTGCTCCTGGGTATTAAATATGCTTCCTGTGTATTAAATATGCCCCTGGGTATAAAATATGCTCCTGGGTATAAAACATGCTCTTGGGTATTAAATATGCTCCTGGGTATAAAATATGCCCCTGGGTATTAAATATGCCCCTGGGTATTAAATATGTCACTGGGTATCAAATATACCACTGGGTATTAAATATACCCCTCGGTATTAAATATGCTCCTGGGTATAGAATATGCTTCTGGATTTAAAATATGCTCCTGGGTAGAGAATATGCTCCTGGGTATTAAATATGTTCCTGGGTATAAAATATGCTCCTGGGTATAAAATATGCTCCTGGGTATAGAATATGCTCTGGGTATTAAATATATTCCTGGGAATAAAATATGCTCCCGGGTATTAATATGCTCCTGGGTATAGAATATGCTCCTGGGTATTAAATATATTCCTGGGTATAAAATATGCTCCGGGTATAGAATACTCGGGATAAATATGACCGTATAAAAGTCATGGCAGTATCTCAAATGTAACCTGAAGTTATATTCACTTGTATTAAAAGTATGCTCCATGGTATAAAATATCCCTGGTAAAATATACTCGGATATAATAAAATTGATCACTGATAAAAGTATGCATCTGCAGTATGATAAAAGTTCACATGGATTAAAGTATGTCCTCAATGATAACAAGTATCACACACTGATAAAATATCATCATCAATGATAACAAGTATCATCACTATGATAACAAGTTCATTAAATGATAACAATGTATCATTTCACTGATAAAAGTATCTACACATGATAACAAGTATCACCACTTATGATACAAGTATCATCACATGGAAACAAGTATCATCACATTGATAACAAGTATCATTACATATGATAACAAGTATCTCACACTGATAACAAGTATCATCACAATGTATAACAAGTATCATCCAATGATATACAAGTATCACCCCTGATAACCTGTATCACACATATGATAAAAGTATCTACACAGGGATAACAATATCATACAGTGATAACAAGTATCATTCCATGATAACAAGTATCATCCATGTATAAAATGTATCATCACATAGATAACCAAGTATAATCACATGATAACAAGTTTTCATTCAATATGATAACAAGTATCTTTACCTGATAAAATATCATCCATGATAACAAGTATCATCCTGTAACATATGCACCCTGATAACAAGTATCATCACTATGATAACAAGTATCATACACATGATAACAAGTATCATCACACATGATAACAAGTATCTACACATGATAACAAGTATCACCACATGATAACAAGTATCATCACATGATAACAAGTATCACACACATGATAACAAGTATCATCAACATGTAACAAGTATCATCACACATGATAACAGTTATCATCACATGATAAAAGTATCATCACAATGATAACAAGTATCATCCACACATGATAACAAGTATCATCACATATGATAACAAGTATCATCACACATGATAACAAGTATCATCACACATGATAACAAGTATCATCACACATGATAACAAGTATCATCACATGATAACAAGTATCACACACATGATAACAAGTATCCCATCACAATACATGATAACAAGTATCATTACACATGATAACAAGTATCATTACACATGATAACAAGTATCATCACACATGATAACAAGTATCATCACACATGATAACAAGTATCACACACATGACAACAAGTATCATCACATATGATAACAAGTATCATTACACATGATAACAAGTATCATCACACATGATAACAAGTACTATCCACACATGAAACAAGTATCATCACAATGATAACAAGTATCATCACACATGATAACAAGTATTGAATACAACATATGATAACAAGTATCATACACATGATAACAAGTATCATACACATGATAACAAGTATCATCACACATGATAACAAGTATCAACATATGATAACAAGTATCATACACATGATAACAAGTATCATCACATGATAAAAGTATCATACAATGATAACAAGTATCACACAATGATAACAAGTATCTCACAATGATAACAAGTATCATCACATATGATAACAAGTATCATTACACATGATAACAAGTATCACCACACATGATAACAAGTATCATCACACATGATAACAAGTATCATCACACATGATAACAAGTATCATCACATATAACAAGTATCATACCAGATAACAAGTATCATTACACATGATAACAAGTATCATTACACATGATAACAAGTATCATCACATCATATATATAACAAGTATCATCACACATGACAACAAGTATCATCACATATGATAACAAGTATCATCACATATGATAACAAGTATCATCACACATGATAACAAGTATCATCACATATGATAACAAGTATCATTACACATGATAACAAGTATCATCACATTGATTAACAAGTATCATCACACATGATAACAAGTATCATCACATTATAACAAGTATCCACACATGATAACAAGTATCACCAATGATAACAAGTATCACAACATGATAACAAGTATCATACCTGAAACATATATAACACATGATACAAGTATCATCACTGATAACAAGTATCATTACACATGATAACAAGTATCATACAATGAAACAAGTATCATCACATATGATACAAGTATCATACACATGATAACAAGTATCAATCACAATGATAACAAGTATCATTACACATATGATAACAAGTATCATCAACATTGATAACAAGTATCATCACACATGATAACAAGTATCATTACACATGATAACAAGTATCATCACATATGATAACAAGTATCATTACACATGATAACAAGTATCATCACACATGATAACAAGTATCATCACATATGATAACAAGTATCATTACACATGATAACAAGTATCATCACACATGATAACAAGTATCATCACATATGATAACAAGTATCATCACACAAATTAACAAGTATTCACACATGATAACAAGTATCATCACATATGATAACAAGGTATCATCACATGATAACAAGTATCACACATGATAACAAGTATCATACACATGATAACAAGTATCTCACCATGATACAAGTATCATCACATATGATGAACAAGTGATACAGTTACACTGATAACAAGTATCATCACATATGATAACAAGTATCATACACATGATAACAAGTATCATCACATATGATAACAAGTATTACACATGATAAAAGTATCATTACACATGATAACAAGTATCATCACATATGATAACAAGTATCATTACACATGATAACAAGTATCATCACATATGATAACAAGTATCATTACACATGATAACAAGTATCATTACACATGATAACAAGTATCATTACATAACATGATAACAAGTATCATTACACATGATAACAAGTATCATCACATATGATAACAAGTATTCATTACACAATGATAACAAGTATCATTACACATGATAACAAGTATCATCAGATATGATAACAAGTATCGAGTTACACATGATGACAAGTATCATTACACATGTATAATACAGAGGTATATCACATATGATAACAAGTATCATACACATGAACAAGTATCTACACAACTGATAACAAGTTCATACCTGTACAAGTATAAACACTGGAGTGATAAGTATACATTGAACTGAAACAAGTAAATACTGAGATAACGTATCAAGTATGAACAAGTACATGGACTGATGAACAGTAACTACAGTGAGAAGTTGTTAACTAGAGGAAAGTATTACTGTAACAGTACATACATGGATAGTTGCTAATAAACAAGTATACTACATTGAGAAATACATGACATGTAGTATACTACGATGGAGTGAAGGTATACACATGGATAGAGAGTATCTAACTGAAAAGTATGATGAGTGATAACAGTATCATAATGTGTAGTATACACAGTAGACAGTGTAACTACAGTGATGGAGTGAGAAGTATGCATTATGAGATAATACACATGGAAGAGAGTTAACTACATGATAACAGTATATAACTAGTAGAAGTATACACATGGAGTAACAGTATACAGTAAGGAGTCAAAAGTATGTACTAACAGTGACGAGTTATACAAGAACCTGGAGTGAGAAGTATGACTACAGTGGAGTAGAAGTGTAATACCTGGGAGTGAGAAGTATAACTTGAGTGAGAAGTATGTACTCAGTGGAGGATGAACAGTATGAACTATGGAGGAGAATTTTATGACCATGGGGGAGGGTAACTAGTTCTAATATAACTAGTGGAAAGTAGACGGGAGTAACTAGTGGTAATGTAGCAGATTAGTACTACATGAAGTGTCTAATTAGATGATGGAGTGTAAGCTACAGTGTGTAAATGACTGGGAGTGGAGTTAACTACAGTGGAAGTGAGGGTGTTAAATACATGATGGGAGTGAGGGTGTAATACTGATGGGAGGAGAGTACTACAGGGATGGAGTGTAACTCAGTGGAGGGGAAAGTGATACTCAGTGGAAGTAGACTGGGAGGAGAGCTAACACTGGGTGAGAAGATGACCTAGGGAGGTGTTAACTACAGTGGATGGAGTTGTTAACTACGTGAGGATGAGAAGTGTTAAGTAACAGTTGGACGGGAGGGTGTTAACTATGAACTACAGTGGATGGAGGGTGTAACTACAGTTTGAAGGGAGTATAAACTACAGTGGAAGGAGGGTTTAACTACAGTTGGAAGGAGGGTGTAACTACAGTGCGAGGAGGTGTTAACTACATGGGATGGTTAACGTAAGAGGGTGCTAACTACAGTGGAGTTTACCGGGAGGGTGTAACTACAGTGGAGGAGGGTGTTAACTACAGTGGGATGGAGGGTGTTAACTACAGTGGGAGGGTGTTAACTACAGTGGAGGGTGTTAACTACAGTGGGAGGGAGGGTGCTAACTACAGTGGGAGTGTGTTAACTACAGTGGGAGGGTGTTAACTACAGTGGTAGTGTGTTAACTACAGTGGGAGGGTGTTAACTACAGTGGGAGGAGGGTGTTAACTACAGTGGGATGGAGGGTGCTAACTACAGTGGAAGGGTGTTAACTACAGTGGAAGTGAGTGTGTTAACTACAGTGGGAGGGTGTTAACTACAGTGGGAGGAGGGTGTTAACTACAGTGGGATGGAGGGTGCTAACTACAGTGGGAGGAGTGTAACTACAGTGGATAGGTGTTAACTACAGGGTAGGTGTTAACTACAGTGGAAGGAGGGTGTTAACTACAGTGGGATGGGAGGGTGCTAACTACAGTGGGAGGGTTAACTACAGTGGAGGTGTTAACTACAGTGGGGGTAAGTGGTGTTAACTACAGTGGAGGGAGGGTGTTAACTACAGTGGGATGGAGGGTGCTAACTACAGTGGGAGTGTGTTAACTACAGTGGAGTGGTGTTAACTACAGTGGGAGGGAGTGTGTTAACTGCAGTGGGAGGAGGGTGTTAACTACAGTGGGATGGAGGGTGCTAACTACAGTTTGAGGGAGTTAACTACAGTGGAAGTGAGGGTGTTAACTACGGTGGGAAGGAGGGTGTTAACTACAGTGGGAGGAGGGGTTAACTACAGTGGGATGGAGGGTGCTAACTACAGTAGGGTAAACAGGAGGGTTAACTACGTGAGGAGGGTGTTAACTACAGGGGAGAGGTGTTAACTACAGTGTGGAGGGAGGGTGTTAACTACAGTGGAGAGGGGTAACTACGGGTGAGGTTAACTACAGTGGGAGGAGGGTGTTAACTACAGTGGGAGGGAGGTGACTAACTACAGTGGGAACGGGAGGGGTAGTGTAACTACAGTGGGATGGAGGGTGCTAACTACAGTGGTAGTGTGTTAACTACAGGGGAAGGGTGTTAACTACAGTGGAAGTGAGGGTGTTAACTACAGTGGGAGGGAGGGTGTTAACTACAGTGGGAGGGAGGGTGCTAACTACAGTGGGAGGGAGGGTGTTAACTACAGTGGGAGTGGAGGGTGTTAACTACAGTGGGAGGGTAATAGTGAGGGGTGTTAACTACAGTGGGAGGGTAGGTGCTAACTACAGTGGGAGAGAGGGTGCTAACTACAGTGGAAGGAGGGGTTAACTACAGTGAGGGAGGGTGTTAACTACAGTGGAAGGGAGGTGCTTAACTACAGTGGGAGGAGGGTGTAACTACAGTGGATGGAGGGTGCTAACTACAGTGGAAGGGTAACAGTGGTGGGTGTTAACTACAGTAGGGGAGTACAGTGGAGGGTGTTAACTACAGTGGTGTAATCAGAGGGGTTAACTAAGTGGAGGGTGCTAACTACAGTGGGAGGAGGGTGCTAACTACAGTGGAAGGGAGGGTGTTAACTACAGTGGTGTGGTGTTAACTACAGTGAGAGGGTGCTAACTACAGTGGGAGGGTGTTAACTACAGTGGAGGGAGGGTGCTAACTACAGTGGAAGGGAGGGTGTTAACTACAGTGGAAGGGAGGGTGTTAACTACAGTGGAAGGGAGGGTGTTAACTACAGTGGAAGGGAATGGGATGTTAACTACAGTGGAAGGTATGGCGTTAACTACAGTGAAATGGATGGTGTTAACTACAGTGAAATGGAGGGTGTTAACTGCAGTGGAAGGATTTTTACAGTAGAAGGGAGGGTGTTAACTACAGTGGGGAGGTATTAACTACAGTGGGAAGGAGGGTGTTAACTACAGTGGAAGGGAGGGTGTTAACTAAAGTGGAAGGGAGGGTGTTAACTATAGTGGAAGGGTATTAACTACATTGAGAGGGTGTTAACTACAGTGGAAGGGAGGGTGTTAACTAAAGTGGAAGGGAGGGTGTTAACTATAGTGGAATGGTATTAACTACATTGAGAGGGTGTTAACTATAGTAGAAGGGTATTAACTACAGTGGAAGGGAGGGTGCTAACTACAGTGGGAGGGAGGGTGTTAACTAAGGTGGTAGCGAGGGTTTAACTACAGTGGGAGGGAGGGTGCTAACTACAGTTTGAGGGAGGGTGTTAACTAGAGTAGGAGGAAAGGTGTTAACTACAGTTGGAGGGATGGTGTTAACTACAGTGTAAGGGAGGGTGTTACCTACAGTAAGGGGGAGGGTGCTAACTACAGTGGGAGGAAAGTTGTTAATTTCAGTAGGAGAGAGGGTGTTAACTACAGTGGAAGGGAGGGTGTTAACTACAGTGGGCGGGAGGGTGTTAACTACAATTTGAAGGAGGGTGCTAACTACAGCGGAAGGGAGGGTGTTAACTACAGTGTGAGGGTAATAACTACAGTGGAGCGAGGGTGTTAACTACAGTGTAAGGGAGGGTGTTAACTACAGCAAAGGGGAGGGTGCTAACTACAGTGGGAGGAGAGTTGTTAATTTCAGTAGGAGGGAGGGTGTTAACTACAGTGGAAGGGAGGGTGTTAACTACAGTGGGCTGGAGGGTGTTAACTACAATTTGAGGGAGGGTGCTAACTACAGCGGAAGGGAGGGTGTTAACTACAGTGGGATGGAAGGTGTTAACTACAGTGGAAGGGAAGGCGTTAACTACAGTGGGAGGGAGGGCGTTAACTTCAGTGGGAGGAAGGGTGTTAACTACAGTTGGAGGAAGGGTGTTAACTACGGTGGGAAGGTATTAACTACAGTGGGGTAGGCTGTAACTACAGTCGAAGGGGGGTCGTCAACTACAGTCGAAGGAGTTGTTAACTAAGTGGAAGGAGAGTGTAATTACAGTGAAAGGGTGTTAACTACAGTGGAAGGTATTAACTACAGTGGGAGGAAGGGTGTCAACTACAGTCGAAAGGAGTCTGTTAACTAGAGTGGAAGGGAAGATGTTAACTACAGTGGGAGGGTGCTAACTACAGTGGAAGGTTATTAACTACAGTGGGAGGGAGGGTGTTAACTACAGTGAAAGGGTATTAGCTACAGTGGGAGCTAGGGTGTTAACTACAGAGGAAGGGTGGGTGTTAACTACAGTGGATGGAAGGTGTTAACTACAGTGGGAGGGAGAGTGTTAACTATAGTGGGAGGGAGGGTGTTAGCTACAGTGGAAGGGAGGGTGTTAACTACAGTGAGAGAGAGTGTGTTAACTACAGTGAAAGGGAGAGTGTTAACTATAGTGGAAGGGAAGATGTTAACTACAGTAGGAGGGAGGGTGTTAACTACAGTAGGAGGGAGGGTGCTAACTACAGTGAGAGGGTGTTAACTACAGTGGAAAGGTATTAACTACAGTGGGAGGGAGGATGTTAACTACAGTTGAAGGGAAGGTGTTAGCTACAGTGGAAGGGAGGTATTAACTACAGTAGAAGGGTATTAACTACATTGGGAGGGAGGGAGGGTGTTAACTACAGTGGAAGGGAGGGTGTTAAGTACAGTGGAAGGGTGTTAATAACTACAGTGGGAGGGAGGGTGCTAACTACAGTGGAAGGGAGGGTGTTAACTAAAGTGAGAGTTAAGGTGTTAACTAGTTTGATGGAGGGTGCTAACTGCAGTGGAAGGGGGTGTTAACTACAGTGGGAGGAAGGGTGTTAACTACAGTGGGAGGGAGGGTGTTAACTACAGTGGGATGGAGCGTCTTAACTACAGTGGAAAGGTGGGTGTTAACTACAGTGGAAGGAAAGGCGTTAACTACAGTGGGAGGGTGTTAGCTACAGTGGAAGGGAGGGTGCTAACTACAGTCGGAGGGAGGTAATACAGTGAAAGGTTATACTACATGGCAGAGAGGTGTTAACTGCAGGGATGGAGGGTGTTAACTACAGTGGGAGGGAGGGTGTTAACTACAGTGGGAGAAAGGGTTTCAACTACAGTGACAGGGAGAGTGTTAACTACAGTGGAAGGGAGGGTGTTAACTACAGTGGGAGGGAAGGTGTTAGCTACAGTAGGAGGGAGGGTGTTAACTACAGTGGAAGAAAGGGTGTTAACTTTAGTGGGAGGGTATTAACTACAGTGGGAGGAAGGGTGTTAACTACAGCAGAAGGGAGGGTGTTAACTACAGTGGGAGTGTGTTGACTTCAGTTGGAGGGTATAAAGTATGTAAACTGCAAAGGTCACAGAGTTGGACAGTGTTGATGTATAGTGTAGGTGTGCAGTGTAGTGTAGTATAATGTACAGTGTAGTTGACAGTGTAGGTGGACAGTGTTGCTGACAGTGTAGGTGGACAGTGTTGTTGACAGTGTAGGTGGACAGTGTTGTTGACAGTGTAGGTGGACAGTGTTGTTGACAGTGTAGGTGGACAGTGTTGTTGAAGTGTAGGTGGACAGTGTTGTTGACAGTGTAGGTGGACAGTGTTGTTGACAGTGTAGGTGGACAGTGTTGTTGACAGTGTAGGTGGACAGTGTTGTTGAAAGTGTAGGTGGACAGTGTTGTTGACAGTGTAGGTGGACAGTGTTGTTGACAGTGTAGGTGGACAGTGTGTTGACAGTGTAGGTGGACAGTGTTGTTGACAGTGTAGGTGACAGTGTTGTTGACAGTGTAGGTGGACAGTGTTGTTGACAGTGTAAGGGACAGTGCTGTTGAAGTGTAGTGGACATGTTGTTGACAGTGTAGTGGACAGTGCTGTTGACAGTGTAGGTGGACAGTGTTGTTGACAGTGTAGGCGGACAGTGTTGTTGACAGTGTAGGTGGACAGTGTTGTTGACAGTGTAGGTGGACAGTGCTGTTGACAGTGTAGGTGGACAGTGTTGTTGACAGTGTAGGTGGACAGTGTTGTTGACAGTGTAGGTGGACAGTGTTGTTGACAGTGTTATAGACAGTGTTGTTGACAGTGTAGGTGGACAGTGTTGTTGACAGTGTTATAGACAGTGTTGTTGACAGTGTAGGTAGACAGTGTTGTTGACAGTGTAGGTGGACAGTGTTATTGACAGTGTAAGATGTTAATAATATAACTTAAACATTTAATATAAACGTTAACAACTATAAAAGAGGAGAATATTTCAGGGAAAGTAACGAAGTGAACACCTCTCGTAACGCATTAATAAGGATGCGCTGTGTACGTTACTCTGCTGCCTGTGACACCAGATTCCCCAGAGTCACGTGACATTCACTATATAAGATGGAGCTGTGATCAACCTCAGTCAGACAGACTCGAACTCTGGTAAGAGTCAATACCTCACCACTGTCAGTACTTGACCACTGTCAATACCTTAGCACTGTCAGTACTTGACCACTGTCAGTACCTTAGCACTGTCAGTACTTTACCACTGTCAATACCTTAGCACTGTAAGTACTTGACCACTGTCAGTACTTGACCACTGTCAATACCTTAGCACTGTCAGTACTTGACCACTGTCAATACCTTAGCACTGACAGCACTTCACCATTGTCACCAACACTGTCAGTACTTGAATACTGCCACCAGCGCTCTTCAAGTTCTAATCATGACGCCTGTGAAGAATTTTTGCTTAATCCTCATTGCAGTACTTACTTACTGCTTTGTAAATAACGTCACTGCTTTTCCTGCTGCTGCTGAGAACAGTAACCTGACCACTCCCGCTGCCTGCTCACCGCGTCACTTCCAGACACTTCACATCAACGAGACTTCTTCCAGTAACGTTACCTTGGTCTGTCCTTCAAATGACTCTTCAGTAATATGTCTGCCGCTGACATTAATAATCAACTCGACCCATATCATAACACTTGCCACCATTCCCTTCACCAATGGCCCGACTCTTCAGGCCCCAGCAACAAACTCCTGAGCGGCAGTATTCCACACTCAGTGATATAACACAGTGAACAATTGTTCTTATGATGCTTCCTGTTGCTTGCCAGTCACCAGATCGTAAACGTTTATGTGATGGAACAAGACAGCAGACGTTTGTGTGATGGAACAAGACAGCAGACGTTTGTGTGATGGAACAAGACAGCAGACGTTTGTGTGATGGAACAAGACAGCAGACGTTTGTGTGATGGAACAAGACAGCAGACGTTTGTGTGATGGAACAAGACAGCAAACGTTTGTGTGATGGAACAAGACAGCAGACGTTTGTGTGATGGAACAAGACAGCAGACGTTTGTGTGATGGAACAAGACAGCAAACGTTTGTGTGATGGAACAAGACAGCAGACGTTTGTGTGATGGAACAAGACGACAGACGTTTGTGTGATGGAACAACACAACAAACGTTTGTGTGATGGAACAAGACAGCAAACGTTTGTGTGATGGAACAAGACAGCGAACGTTTGTGTGATGGAACAAGACAGCAAACGTTTGTGTGATGGAACAAGACAGCAAACGTTTGTGTGATGGAACAAGACATCAATTTCAAGACTGTCTCGTTGCCATAACAAGACATCAGCGTGACTGTAACCACACTGGCTGGCAGATCAGGACATCAACGGGACTGGCATCGGTCGTTGGCTGCTACCATCAACTGACATCAAAACTGTGTTTATAACCATCTGGCATCAACGAATACCAACACTATCAGGAATGTTAATGTGGGTCTTAAGCTTCGTTTTAGATAGCATTTATAATGATTTTCTTCTAATATATTGAAAGATAAGATGTAGCTCCTGGCCACAATGTCCATGACTCTAAGTTGACCTTCAGCATATATATCAGTAATTACCAGTTTTTTTTTTTTTGTATTGTAAATCTAAGTGTTCGAAACTGTTTATTTGTGCAGCTTAAAACTATTTGTTAAAACATCTATTATTGATTTTTTCTTTAATATATATATATATATTATACATACATATATATATATATATATATATATATTATTATATATAATATATTTATATATATATATATATATATATATATATATATATATTATATATATATATATATATATACATTTAGTGTTAAGTTTATAATTAATATATATTGTAATATTTAGCAAAGTACAAACAAATCAATACTATAATAATTTCAGTATTGTTGAATAAATAAAACTACATTGTATATACTGTATCCTCTGTATTTCTCACGTAACAACAATTTGTAAATAAAACATTACTTAAAACTGTCTTTGTTTAACAAACTTGTCAGTGTTGATAAAGGTCACAAAACACTAAATCTTCCTTGTAATATTTGTTAGTTAAGTGTCATGATCGCCATGACACAACTGTCAGGTGTCATAATTACCATGACATTTGATAGTTGTGTCATGGCAATCAGTGACAAACAGCAGTCCCTGCAACACACTGACAAACAACAATCCCTGCAACACACTGACAAACAACAGTCCCTGCAACACACTGACAAACAACAGTCCCTACACCTTTGACAAACAACAGTCCTTGCAACCACTGACAAACAGCAATTCCCTGCAACACATGACAAACACAGTCCCTGCAACCCCACTGACAAACAAACAGTCCCTGCAACACACTGACAAACAACAATCCCTGCAACACACTGACAAACAACAGTCCCTGCAACACACTGACAAACAACAATCCCTGCAACACACTGACAAACAACAGTCCCTGCAACACACTGACAAACAACAATCCCTGCAATACATGAAAAAACAACAATCCCTGCAACACACTGACAAACAACAGTCCCTGAAAATACACTGACAAAACAGCCCTGCAACACACTGACAAAAGCATCCCTGCAATACACTGACAAACAACAATCCCTGCAACACACTGACAAACAACAATCCCTGCAATACACTGACAAACAACAGCCCCTGCAACACACTGACAAACAACAATCCCTGCAATACACTGACAAACAACAATCCCTGCAATACACTGACAAACAACAATCCCTGCAACACACTGACAAACAAAACTCTCTCATGCGTAAACAAAACAGATATATTCCCTGACAATTATTTTTTCACTCTAAATATTTTCAGAAACATTATAGCTCATACTCTTTGTGTATATTTTTTTTTTTTTTTAATGTGATGTGTTTGTTAAAGATTTTGAGCGTTAATAAATGAACGTGTGTCCTGATTAATGGTGTAGAATTTTACACTGAAGCCAACCAAACTTTGTGCAGTGATAATGTTAAATAAACAGTGATGCACAGATTAATGGAAATATATGGTTAATGAAAATATAGTGTAGTCAGGGTTGAGGTATAGTGTAGTCACAGAGGCTTCTGGTAGTACACTATATTAGCACTGCCACAGAGGCTTCTGGTACTACACTACACTAGCACTGCCACAGAGGCTTCTGGTACTACACTACACTAGCACTGCCACAGAGGCTTCTGGTACTACATATCATGCACTGCCACAGAGGCTTCTGGTACTACACTACACTAGCACTGCCACAGAGGCTTCTGGTACTACACTACACTAGCACTGCCACAGAGGCTTCTGGTACTACACTACACTAGCACTGTCACAGAGGCTTCTGGTACTACACTACACTAACACTGTCACAGAGGCTTCTGGTACTACACTACACTAACACTGTCACAGAGGCTTCTGGTACTACGCTACACTAACACTGTCACAGAGGCTTCTGGTACTACACTACACTAGCACTGTCACAGAGGCTTCTGGTACTACACTACACTAACACTGTCACAGTGGCTTCTGGTACTACACTACACTAGCACTGTCACAGAGGCTCTTAGTACTACACTACACTAACACTGTCACAGTGGCTTCTGGTACTACACTACACTAGCACTGTCACAGAGGCTCTTAGTACTACACTACACTAACACTGTCACAGAGGCTTCTGGTACTACACTACACTAGCACTGTCACAGAGGCTCTTAGTACTACACTACTCTAGCACTGTCACAGAGGCTTCAGGTACTACACTACACCAGCATCGCCACAGAGGCTTCTGGTACTACACTACTCTAGCACTGTCACAGTGGCTTCTGTTACGACACTACACTAGCACTGTCACAGAGGCTTCTGTTACTACATTTACTCTAGCACTGTCACAGAGGCTTCAGGTACTACACTACACCAGCATCGCCACAGAGGCTTCTGGTACTACACTACACTAGCACTGTCACAGTGGCTTCTGTTACTACACTACACTAGCACTGTCACAGTGGCTTCTGTTACTACACTACTCTAGCACTGTCACAGAGGCTTCAGGTACTACACTACACCAGCATCGCCACAGAGGCTTCTGGTACTACACTACACTAACACTGTCACAGAGGCTCTTAGTACTACACTACTCTAGCACTGTCACAGAGGCTTCTGGTACTACACTACTCTAGCACTGTCACAGAGGCTTCTGGTACTACACTACACTAGCACTGTCACAGAGGCTCTTAGTACTACACTACTCTAGCACTGTCACAGATGCTTCTGGTACTACACTACTCTAGCACTGTCACAGAGGCTTCTGGTACTACACTACACTACACCAGCATTGCCATAGAGACTTCTGGTACTACACTACACTACACCAGCATTGCCACAGAGACTTCTGGTACTACACTACTCTAAAACTGTCACAGAGGCTTCTGGTACTACACTACACCAGCATCGCCACAGAGGCTTCTGGTACTACACTACACTAGCACTGTCACAGAGGCTTCTGGTACTACACTACACCAGCATCGCCACAGAGGATTCTGTTACTACACTACTCTAGCACTGTCACAGAGGCTTCTGGTACTACACTACACCAGCATTGCCACAGAGGCTTCTGGTACTACACTACTCTGGCACAGTCACAGAGGCTTCTGGTACTACACTACACTAGCACTGTCACAGAGGCTTCTGGTACTACACTACACTAGCACTGTCACAGAGGCTTCTGGTACTACACTACTCTGGCACAGTCACAGAGGCTTCTGGTACTACACTACACTAGCACTGTCACAGAGGCTTCTGGTACTACACTACACCAGCATTGCCACAGAGGCTTCTGGTACTACACTACTCTGGCACAGTCACAGAGGCTTCTGGTACTACACTACTCTGGCACAGTCACAGAGGCTTCTGGTACTACACTACACTAGCACTGTCACAGAGGCTTCTGGCACTACACTACACTAGCACTGTCACAGAGGCTCTTAGTACTACACTACTCTAGCACTGTCACAGAGGTTTTCTGGTATTTACACTACACTAACACTGTCACAGAGGCTTCTGGTACTACACTACACTAACACTGTCACAGAGGCTCTTAGTACTACACTACTCTGGCACTGTCCCAGAGGCTTCTGGTACTACACTACACTAGCACTGTCACAGAGGCTCTTAGTACTACACTACTCTAGCACTGTCACAGAGGCTTCTGGTACTACACTACACTAACACTGTCACAGAGGCTTTCTGGTACTACACTACACTAACACGTCACAGAGGCTTTTTGGTACTACACTACACTAACACTGTCACAGAGGCTTCTGGTACTACACTACACTAACACTGTCAAAAGAGGCTTCTGGTACTACACTACACTAGCACTGTCACAGAGGCTTCTGGTACTACACTACACTAACACTGTCACAGAGGCTTCTGGTACTACACTACACTAACACTGTCACAGAGGCTTCTGGCACTACACTACACTAGCACTGTCACAGAGGCTCTTAGTACTACACTACACTAGCACGTCACAGAAGGCTTCTGGTACTTACTCAAACACTAGCACTGTCACAGAGGCTTCTGGTACTACACTACACTAGCACTGTCACAGAGGCTTCTGGTACTACACTACACTAGCACTGTCACAGAGGCTCTTAGTACTACACTACTCTAGCACTGTCACAGAGGCTTCTGGTACTACACTACTCTAGCACTGTCACAGAGGCTTCTGGTACTACACTACACTACACTTGCACCGTTACAGAGGTTTCTTGTACTACACTACACTAGCACCGTTACAGAGGCTTCTGGTACTACACTACACTAGCACTGTCACAGAGGCTTCTGGTACTACACTACACTAGCACTGTCACAGAGGCTTTCTGTATTTACACTACTCAAAGCACTGTCACAGAGGCTTCTGGTACTACACTACTCTAGCACTGTCACAGAGGCTCTTGGTACTACACTACTCTAGCACTGTCACAGAGGCTTCTGGTACTACACTACACTAGCACTGTCACAGAGGCTCTTGGTACTACACTACTCTAGCACTGTCACAGAGGCTTCTGGTACTACACTACTCTAGCACTGTACAACAGAGGCTCTGGTACTACACTACTCTAGCACTTTTCACAGAGGTTCTGGTACTACACTACTCTAGCACTATCACAGAGGCTTCTGGTACTACACTACACTAGCACTATCACAGAGGCTTCTGGTACTACACTACACTAGCACTATCACAGAGGCTTCTGGTACTACACTACACTACACTAGCACTATCACAGAGGCTTCTGGTACTACACTACACTAGCACTATCACAGAGGCTTCTGGTACTACACTACACTAGCACTATCACAGAGGCTTCTGGTACTACACTACACTAGCACTATCACAGAGGCTTCTGGTACTACACTACACTAGCACTATCACAGAGGCTTCTGGTACTACACTACACTAGCACTGTCACAGAGGCTTCTGGTACTACACTACACTAACACTGTCACAGAGGCTTCTGGTACTACACTACACTAGCACTATCACAGAGGCTTCTGGTACTACACTACACTAGCACTGTCACAGAGGCTTCTGGTACTACACTACACCAGCATCGCCACAGAGGCTTCTGGTACTTCACTACTCTAGTACTGTCACAGAGGCTTCTGCTACTACACTACACTAGCACTGTCACAGAGGCTTCTGGTACTACACTACTCTAGCACTGTCACAGAGGCTTCTGGTACTACACTACTCTAGCACTATCACAGAGGCTTCTGGTACTACACTACACCAACATCGCCACAGAGGCTTCTGTTACTACACTACTCTAGCACTGTCACAGAGGCTTCTGCTACTACACTACTCTAGCACTATCACAGAGGTTTCTGGTACTACACTACACCAGCATCGCCACAGAGGCTTCTGTTACTACACTACTCTAGCACTGTCACAGAGTTTTCTGCTACTACACTACTCTAGCACTATCACAGAGGTTTCTGGTACTACACTACACCAGCATCGCCACAGAGGCTTCTGTTACTACACTACTCTAGCACTATCACAGAGGTTTCTGGTACTACACTACACCAGCATTGTCACACAGGCTTCTGGCACTACACTACTCTAGCACTGTCACAGAGGCTTCTGGTACTACACTACACTAGCACTGTCACAGAGGCTTCTGGTACTACACTACACTAGCACTGTCACAGAGGCTTCTGGTACTACACTACTCTAGCACTGTCACAGAGGATTCTGGTACTACACTACTCTAGCACTGTCACAGAGGATTCTGGTACTACACTACACTAGCACCGTTACAGAGGCTTCTGGTACTACACTACACTAGCACTATCACAGAGGCTTCTGGTACTACACTACACTAGCACTATCACAGAGGCTTCTGGTACTACACTACACTAGCACTGTCACAGAGGCTCCTGGTACTACACTACACTAGCACTGTCACAGAGGCTCCTGGTAATACACTACACTAGCACTATCACAGAGGCTCCTGGTACTACACTACACTAGCACTATCACAGAGGCTCCTGGTAATACACTACACTAGCACTGTCACAGAGGCTCCTGGTAATACACTACACTAGCACTGTCACAGAGGCTTCTGGTACTACACTACACTAGCACTGTCACAGAGGCTCCTGGTAATACACTACACTAGCACTGTCACAGAGGCTCCTGGTACTACACTACACTAGCACTGTCACAGAGGCTCCTGGTAATACACTACACTAGCACTGTCACAGAGGTTTCCGGGTAATACACTAAAACTAGCACTGTCACAGAGGCCCCTGGTACTACACTACACTAGCACTATCACAGAGACTTCTGGTACTACACTACTCTAGCACTGTCACAGAGGCTCCTGGTACTACACTACATCAGTACCGTTACAGAGGCTTCCCAGCACACGTCTTCTTTCTTCATTGTAAGTTCAAGATGTATTAAATGTATGGCTTTCTGAGGACCTATAAGACGGACGCTCTTAATTAAATTTTTCAGAAGGTGTGAATCTTGGGGAAATTGAGTTCCTTCGGACGACGGTTCTTGAAGAACGAGTGTGTTTGTAGTCACCTGATTGTGCTTCCTGGAGTTGATTATAACTCTCGATCCCGCCTCTTAATTCTCTTTGATTACCTTTACTGATCTCTGACTTCCAGACATAAATGAAGGAAATTAAGCAGGATGCTACCAGATATCCAACTGTGAATGAACTAGTAATATGGATTTAAAATTTGATATTTTTTCCATCATACCTGATCTTGAAACTGTGTGGTGTTATCTCTACCACCTCACGTACATCATCTCGCAACACCAATTTCATTATGCAGGTTATGGTATCCCACCTAGCAATGTATTAGGTGGCGGAGTGCCACCTAACAGTGTCCTGGGTGGTGAGTGCCACCTAGCAGTGTCCTGGGTGGTGAGTGCCACCTAGCAGTGTCCTGGGTGGTGGAGTGCCATGGGTGCCACCTAGCAGTGTCCTGAGTGGTGGAGTGCCATGGAGTGCCACGTAGCAGTGTCCTAGGCGGTGGAGTGCCATGGGTGCCACATAGCAGTGTCCTGAGTGGTGGAGTGCCACCTAGCAGTGTCCTGGGCGGTGGAGTGCCATGGGGTACCACCTAGCAGTGTCCTGGGTGGTGGAGTGCCATGAAGTGCCACCTAGCAGTGCGTCTATGAGATGTGATCCAATCATGGTGGATCTCCTCTTTCTGATAACACAACCATTTTTCCATTATCGTAAGAAGGTCGTTTGATGCATCTCTGAACCATTATATCCCTCGGCCAGCAGATTTCCTTGCCCTCCCAAGCGCTCTCTTAATTCCATATTATTAAAGTGATTTCCACCAGTATTGCTTCTTCACAAGTAGTAATAGTGGTGGTGATGGTGGTAATAGCAGTAGTAGTGATGGTGGTGGTGGTGGTGGTGGTGGTAGCAGTAGTTGTAGTAGAAATAATAATAGCAATAATAATAATAATAATAAAATAAAGATGATAATGATAATAATAATAATAATAAAAATATAATTTAAAAAATAATAAAATAATAATAATATAATAACAATAATAATGATAGTAATTAATAATAATAATAATTATAATAATAATAATAATAATAATAATAATAATAATAATAATAAAAATAATAATAATAATAATAATAATAATAATATAATTATTATTATAATAATAAATAATAATAATAATAATATATAATAATAATATAATAATAATAATAATAAATAATAATAATAATATTAATAATAATAATAATAATTATAATAATAATTTAATAATAATAATAATATAATAATTATAATAATAATAATAATAATAATAATAATAATAATAATAATTTTAATAATAATAATAATAATAATAATATAATAATAATAATAATAATAATAAATAATAATAATAATAATATAATAATATAATAATAATAAATTAATATAATAATATAATAATAATAATAATAATAATAATAATAATAATAATAAAATAATAATAATAATAATAATAATAATTAATAATCTTTATTTCTACTAATACGTGATAAAAGTATTACAGACCATAACTGACATACTGACATCACTGACATACTATATAGAAAGTCCCTGGTTATGTACAACATTTCTGGCAACTTGGAGTAATCTTGTCCGCAGGATGCGACGCACACTAGTCGACTAACACCCAGGCATATTCTTACTGGTGGGTAAACAAGGACAGCAGCAGGTGTAAGGAAACATATCCAACGTTTCAGCCCGTGCCTGGGATTGGCCCTGGACCCCCCAGTGTGTAAACTGAAGAGGTGGAGTGGTGAAGGGTTCCTGATCCTTGGAACTTTAGCGACCTCCTATTATCTCGGATTAAACCTGAAATCACACTACCTAAAGTCTACCTGGTGGGTGTTCGGGGGGTCAACGCCCCTGCGGCCCGGTCCATGACCAGGTCTCGAGGTAGATCAGGGCCTGATCAACCAGACTCTTACTGCCGGTTGCAGGCAATCCAACATACAAACCACAACCTGGCTGATCAGGTACTGTTTTGGCTGCCCCTCCAGTTTGTCACTTAAAGTTCGAAGGGGTTTCCCTGTTGAAATTAGCACTCTCTATTATGTCGGATAAGACACTGAAATCACTTACCTAAAGTTATGTGTTTCTCTGGTGTCAACGCCCCTGCGGCGGTTTGCAGTCTGAGGTGATGGGCCCGATCACCAACGTTTTTGCGTTCGAGGAATCCAACTTCTGGTGTGGTAGATTTAGTCTAGTTCCGCTTGGATTTTCAGGTGTAACTATGTTGTACCCTTTTTTGTGTCGATGACACGATATCTTCTAGCCCTACCTTCGTCTTACCTAGCTGTCTAAACCTTGCTCGTCTATCCCGCCTGCCAAGTTTTCTTGCTAGGGAGTGCCTTGTCTAAACTAGTTCGTCTGGGATTCCCGTCAAAGGTCTTCTCTCCGTCGAGATCTAGATCTTATCTAGCCTACCTAGTCTAACTTAGCTCCCGTCAAACCTAGCCTCTATCGTCTAGCCTCCATTTAGCCTAGCCTTGTCTAACCTAGCCTCGCCTAGCCTAGCCCGTCTAGCCTGGTTTCTCCTTACTGATCTACCTCTGTCTTAATTTTTACGTCTAGCCTTACCACTCTGCATAATGTATTATAGATCCTTCTGCCACCTTAGCCCGCACCTAGCACCTTCATACAACCACAGCAACTCTTACTTTATTTCTAGCAGTTTTACCCATTTAACATGTTCTGCAAGTCAATGTATTATAATCCTTCTGCTCATTACACTGGCAGTTCAACTGAGAACACCAATCTGTTTTTCACCACGAGAGTCCAAGTCTGCTGTAGCAGCAGAGTCCAGAGCTGTTGTTATACCTCTACTGCTTTACTGGCAGAGTCCAGAGCTGTTGTTACACCTCTGTTGGTTCACCAACAGAGTCAGAGTTGCTGCTTCACTAGCAGAGTCCAGAGCTGTTGTTACACCTCTACTGCTTAGCTAGCAGAATCCAGAGCTGCTGTTACACCTCTGCGCCCTTCCGACTGCTGTTACAGCTCCAAAGAGCTGCTGTTACACCTCTGCTGCTTCACTAACAGAGTCCAGAGCTGCTGTTACATCTCTGCTGCTTCACTAACAGAGTCCAGAGCTGCTGTTACACCTCTGCTGCTTCACTAACAGAGTCCAGAGCTGCTGTTACACCTCTGCTGCTTCACTAACAGAGTCCAGAGCTGCTGTTACACCTCTGCTGCTTCACTAACAGAGTCCAGAGCTGCTGTTACACCTCTGCTGCTTCACTAACAGAGTCCAGAGCTGCTGTTACACCTCTGCTCTTCACTAACAGAGTCCAGAGCTGCTGTTACACCTCTGCTCTTCACTAACAGAGTCCAAAGTTGCTGTTACACCTCTGCTGCTTCACTAACAGAGTCCAGAGCTGCTGTTACACCTCTGCTGCTTCACTAACAGAGTCCAGAGCTGCTGTTACACCTCTGCTGCTTCACTAACAGAGTCCAGAGCTGCTGTTACACCTCTGCTGCTTCACTAACAGAGTCCAGAGCTGCTGTTACACCTCTGCTGCTTCCCTAACAGAGTCCAGAGCTGCTGTTACACCTCTGCTCTTCACTAACAGAGCCCAGAGCTGCTGTTACACCTCTGCTCTTCACTAACAGAGTCCAGAGCTGCTGTTACACCTCTACTGCTTCACTAACAGAGTCCAGAGCTGCTGTTACACCTCTACTGCTTCACTAACAGAGTCCAGAGCTACAGGTTCTGGAGTTTCTTACACATAAAATTCCCGCAGGTAATGGAGGTTCTTACAACGCTGGTGTATGTATCTTAGGCAAGAATCATGGAACAGTTTCCGTGCATGAGCGACTATGCACAATGTTATATAAGTCATTCCAAAAATAATTCCATGTGATAATTAGATTACGGCTCCTCAGATCAGCTTCAAAATTTCGAGTCTCTTGTATCCTACTTAGAAGAAACCATGAAACAGATGGGATTTGAACCCAAGGCGAGGGAGTAGTGAAACTTCAGGCTAGTGCGTACTCACTCGCCATGAGTTCAAGCCCCACCCGTTCCGTGGTTTGTTTGCAATCGTGTTTCTGCTTAGAAGTTTGTTTTTAGGTAATTAGAATTACCTTACGTAGTAACATATGTGTAAATTACCTAGGATAACCGAAAAAAAAGCCAGACAAAGTGACTTGTTACCACTGGAGTCCTTGGTAATATAATGGTGGTTTAGGACCTATTAACTACACTAGCGTCAAGGACTCCAGTGGAAATACATCACTGACTTTTTTGGGTGGTTACCCTAGGTAATTTACACATGTTAAATTCTGTATGATAATTGTGTTTATGTGTACCTCTACTAAGGTGTCCTGTGACCTAGTAGGCAACGCTCTCGCCTCACACATTGAGTGTCCGTGGTTCAATCCCCGGCCGGGTGTGTTTCTTTACACCTGCTGTCCCCGTTCAGGTAGCAAGCAAGTAGGCACCTCGGTGTTAGTCAACTGGTGTGGATTGCATCCTGGGGGACAAGATTTAAGAACCCCAATGGAAATAAGACAGTCCTCTATGACGCACTTACTTTCTTGGGTTATCCTGGATGGCTAACCCTCCGGGGTTAAAAATCCGAACAAACTCTTATCTTTTACTTAAACTTATTTAAGGCTGCACGTAACCTATTTCACCACTTGTTTTAATTCCTAAAATAGGGATTAAACTCCTAGCGCTGAGAGAAATACACCTCCGGCTGTATAGTCAAGTGCAGTAACCTTCAAGGGTACAGTGACTCGACTGGCTTACATTGTCAGTTCCTCGAACAATTAATTACCATTCCTTTCCCGGGAATAACACATATTACGCTTCCCATTCAAAGCATGTATAATGATAATAATTTAGCTATAATTAATAAAAGTATAATATTATAATAATAATAATAATAATAATAATAATAATTGATAATATTGATAATAAATTATAATAATAATAATAATAATAATAATAATAATAATAATAATAATAATAATAATAATAATAATATTAATAATAAATAATAATAATAATAATAAAATAATAATTGTGATAATGATTGATAATAATAATAATGATAATAATAATAATAATAATAATAATAATAATAATAATAATAATAATAATAATAATAATATATATTATAATAATAATAATATATATAATAATAATAATAATAATAATAATAATAATAATAATAATAATTGTGATAATGATTGATAATAATAATAATGATAATATTATTATTATAACAATAATATCTCTGAACATTACATCCATGGTGTATGTGGTTTCATGTGGAAGAATGTTACTGCCAGGTTAGTGTTCCTCGGGGATGATAGCGCCCCAGCGTCTCTTCACTGTGATTCATTTATTCAGAATGTATTTCAGATTGAATCCACAGTGACCAGGATCCTCTAGTTTGCATTTAGATTAGCTACCTTGCGTGCTTGTCTTGTTTATGTGGCACTTCTTGCTTATATGCGGTGTGGTGTGTGTGTGTGTGTGTGTGTGTGTGTGTGTGTGTGTGTGTGTGTGTGTGTACTCAACTAGTTGTGGTTGCAGGGGTCGATTCATAGCTCCTGGCCCCGCCTCTTCACTGGTCGCTACTGGGTCACTTTCCCTGAACCATGAGCTTTATCATACATCTGCTTGAAGCTAAGTATGGATCCTGCCTCCACTACATCGCTTCCCAAACTATTCCACTTCCTGACTACTCTGTGACTGAAGAAATACTTTCTAACATCCCTGTGATTCATCTGTGTCTTCAACTTCCAACTGTGTCCCCTTGTTACTGTGTCCAATCTCTGGAACATCCTGTCTTTGTCCACCTTGTCAATTCCTCTCAGTATTTTATATGTCGCTATCATGTCCTCCCTATCTCTCCTGTCCTCCAGTGTCGTCAGGTAGATTTCCCTTAACCTCTCCTCGTAGGACATACCCTTAGCTCTGGGACTAGTCTTGTTGCAAACCTTTGCACTTTCTCTAGTTTCTTTACGTGCTTGGCTAGGTGTGGGTTCCAAACTAGTGCCGCATACTCCAATATGGACCTAACGTCCACAGTGTACAGGGTCCTGAACGATTCCTTATTAAGATGTTGGAATGCTGTTCTTAGGTTTGCTAGGCGCCCATAGTGTTGCAGCAGTTATTTGGTTGATGTGCGCCTCAGGAGATGTGCCTGGTGTTATACTCACACCAAGATCTTTTATCTTGAAGTGAAGTTTGTAGTCCCTTAGCTCTGGAACTAGTCTTGTTGCAAACCTTTGCACTTCCTCTAATTTCTTGACGTGCTTGACCAGGTGTGGGTTCCATACTGGTGCTGCATACTCCAATATGGGCCTGACGTACAGTGTACAGAATCTTGAACGTCTGTGCGTGTGTGTACTCACCTATTTTTGGTTGCAGGGGTAGATTCATAGCTCCTGGCCCCACCTCTTCAATGATCGCTAATAAGTTCACTCTCTCCCTGCTCCATGAGCTCTATCATACCTCTTCTTAAAGCTATGTATGGCTCCTGCCTCCACTACAACACTCTCCAGACTGTTCCACTTCCTGTCAATTCTATGACTGAAGTACTTCCTAACATCCCTGTGACTCATCTGATTTTTCAACTTCAAGTTGTGACCCCTTGTTGCTGTGTCATATCTCTGAAACATTCTGCCGCTATCCATCTTGTCAATTTATCTTAGTATTTTGTATGTCGTTATCATGTCCCCCATATCCCTCCTGTCTTCCAGTGTCGCCAGGTTGATTTCCCTAAACCTCTCCTGGTAGGACATACCCCTTAGCTCCGGGACTAGTCTAGTTACAAACCTTTGCACTTTTTCTAATTTCTTGATGTGTTTGACCAGGTGTGGGTTCCATACTGGTGCTGCATACTCCAGTATGGGCCTGATGTACACGGTGTACAACGTTGTGAATGACTCCTTACATGTCGAAACGCTGTTCCCAGGTTTGCCAGGCGCCCATATTCTGCAGCAGTTATTTGGTTGAGGTGCATCTCAGATGTATGTGCTCGGTGTGTGTGTGTGTGTGTGTGTGTGTGTGTGTGTGTGTGTGTGGTGTGTGTGTGTGTGTATGTGGTGTGTGTGTTGGTTGTGTGTGACACTGTAAATAGCTACAAGGGTCGAGTCTTTGGTCTTAGCCCTGCTTCTCAACTTGCCGCTTGCCACATGCATTCCCTCCTTATTTGTCTTTAACTTCCAGCAGTGTCCCCGAGTTCCCGTTTCTCCCCTCTCAAACAACCTGTCCCTGTTTACCCTATCCATGTTCCCGAGTATTTTGTATGTCGTTATTATATCTCCCGTAGTTCTAACTTCCAGTGCGGTTAGATTTAATTCCATTTGTTTCTCACAGCTCAAGAACTTGCCGTTGCTTACTCCTGCACTTTCTTCGGTTTCTAAACATGCTTCCTTCCTCAGGTGTGTTTCACACTGGTTTTGCATAGTCCAAGATGAATTAACATATGTTGTATAAAGTACCCAGAAAGACTCTGCTGAGATTCCTGAAGGCCACACTTAGATTTACTACGCGAGCATTGGCTGAAGAGGGTGTTCTGTTGACACGGTCTTGATCACTCTGTGAATAACAAAAAGGCCATAATTACTAAATCCTGTCGGAGGTAATAAATTTTGACCCGAGGAAGAGTAGGGTAGCTCCAGTTCCTTTGCTTTAGAGCCCATGAAGGGGATGACCCCCGGGCAGGAAAGCTATAAGCCACCACAAGGTCAGGAGCACACAAAAACTGGTTCCTCCTATGTATTTTGGTTTTGTGCCCATGGCTGCCCCTGTGTCTCTGGGTCACCCTTCAAGCGGGTACCTTGATGCCTCTAGAAAATTCTTGCTTCAAGGAATTGAATATAACTTGTCATGAATGTTATATAATCTTTAAAAGGGTTGTTGGCGGGTAAGCCAGTCGAAGGCCTCAGTCATATGACCATAAGTTTCAGTGGAAATAGTCACAGACAAGAATAAAGAAACACGACAGCAGGACTACTTGCTCAAGCTAGGATGGTTTAATTCATATATCATGGAATTCCCCTAATAATGGCAATCAAGTCTCTGTCCCTGACTTCCGCTTGGCAGATTTCATAGGACTGAAAAATTACTTGGGTGGGCTGAACTGGAATGACCTGACTATGGGTCAGGTAGGTGGTGATGATTGCCGATATGACGTTTTCCAGGGCATAGTTCTAGTTGCTCAGACAACTTATGTTCCAAATAAGGAAATCAGATCAAGCAAAAATGATCCTAAATGGATGAACAATAGATTAAAACATCTCATTGGTCAAAAGAGAGGCATATATAGGCAAATCAAAAGAGGAGAGGTGCAATTAAGAAATCAATATATTCAGTTAAAGAGAGAAATAAAAAAGGGAATAAGAAAGGCAAAAAAGAGATTATGAGGTTAAAGTTGCAAGAGAATCGAAGACTAACCCAAAAGGATTCTTTCAGGTATACAGAAGTAAGATCAGAAACAAGATAGGCCCACTCAAAAGTTACTCGGGTCAGCTCACTGACAGTGATAAGGAAATGTGTAGAATTTTTAACACATACTTCCTCTCAGTTTTTACTCAGGAAGATACTAGTGATATTCCAGAAATAATAAATTATGTAGAGCAGGATTATAATAAACTATGCACGATTAGGGTCACAAGTGACATGGTTCTTAGGCAAATTGATAAATTAAAACCTAACAAATCTCCAGGCCCTGATGAACTGTATGCAAGGGTTCTAAAGGAATGTAAAGAGGAGCTTAGCAAACCTCTGGCTAATCTTTTCAATATATCACTACAGACTGGCATGGTGCCAGATATGTGGGAAAATGGCAAATATGATACCTATTTTCAAAACAGGTGACAGGTCCTTAGCTTCGAACTATAGACCAATAAGCCTAACCTCCATAGTGGGAAAATTTATGGAATCAATAATTGCCGAGGCAGTTCGTAGCCACCTTGAAAAGCACAAATTAATCAACGAATCTCAGCATGGTTTTACAAAAGGGCGTTCCTGCCTTACGAATTTATTAACTTTTTTCACTAAGGTATTTGAGGAGGTAGATCATGGTAATGAATATGATATTGTGTACATGGACCTCAGTAAGGCTTTTAACAGGGTCCCACATCAGAGACTATTGACGAAAATTAAGGCACATGGAATAGGAGAAATTTTTTCCTGGATAGAGGTATGGTTGACAAATAGGCAGCAGAGAGTTTGCATAAATGGGGAGAAATCAGAGTGGGGAAGCGTCACGAGCGGTGTTCCACAGGGGTCAGTGTTGGATCCCCTGTTGTTCACAATCTACACAAACGACATTGATGAGGGCATAAAGAGCGACATAAGCAAGTTTGCCGATGACACCAAAATAGGCCGTCGAATTCATTCTGACGAGGACATTAGAGCACTCCAGGAAGATTTGAATAGACTGATGCAGTGGTCGGAGAAGTGCAGATGCAGTTTACTATAGACAAATGCAAAGTTCTAAATGTTGGACAGGAAAATAACCATACCACATATAAACTAAATAATGTCGATCTTAATATTACAGATTGCGAAAAAGATTTAGGAGTCCTGGTTAGCAGTAATCTGAAACCAAGACAACAGTGCATAAGTGTTCGCAATAAAGCTAACAGAATCCTTGGCTTCATATCAAGAAGCATAAATATTAGGAGTCCACAGGTTGTTCTTCAACTCTGTATATCCTTGGTTAGACCTCATTTAGATTATGCTGCACAGTTTTGGTCACCGTATTATAGAATGGATATAAATGCTCTGGAAAACATACAAAGGAGGATGACAAAGTTGATCCCATGTATCAGAAACCTTCCCTATTAGGATAGACTGAGGTCCCTGAATCTGCACTCTCTAGAAAGGCGTAGAATTAGGGGGGATATGATTGAGGTGTATAAATGGAAGACAGGAATAGATAAAGAGGATTGTGTTCGCAGTAAAGCTAACAGAATCCTTGGCTTCATATCAAGAAGCATAAATATTAGGAGTCCTCAGGTTGTTCTTCAACTCTGTATATCCTTGGTTAGACCTCATTTAGATTATGCTGCACAGTTTTGGTCACCGTATTATAGAATGGATATAAATGCTCTGGAAAACATACAAAGGAGGATGACAAAGTTGATCCCATGTATCAGAAACCTTCCTTATGAGGATAGACTGAGGTCCCTGAATCTGCACTCTCTAGACCACCCCTCAAGGAAGGTTCCTTGATGTTGGTGAGGGGCTCTTGATTTAGGGAATTGGATCTGTGCTCCAGTTCCCCGAATTAAGCCTGAATGCCTTCCACATCCCCCCCCCCAGGCGCTGTATAATCCTCCGGGTTTAGCGCTTCCCCCTTGATTATAATAATAATAATAATGCACTCTCTAGAAAGGCGTAGAATTAGGGGGGGATATGATTGAGGTGTATAAATGGAAGACAGGAATAAATAAAGAGGATGCAAATAACGTGCTGAAAATATCTAGCCTAGACAGGACTCGTAGCATTGGTTTTAAGTTGGAAAAATTCAGATTCAGGAAGGATATGGGAAAGCACTGGTTTGGTAATAGAGTTGTGGATGAGTGGAACAAACTCCCAAGTACAACTAGTTATTGAGGCTAAAACGTTGTGTAGTTTTAAAAATAGGTTAGATAAATACATGAGTGGGTGTGGGTGGGTGCGAGTTGGACCTGATTAGCTTGTGCTACTAGGTCATTTTCGTGTTCCTTCCTTAAGTGAATGTGGCCTGCCCTAACTAGATTGAGGCATTGGCTTAAGTCGGTAGGAGACTTGGACCTGCCTCGCATGGGCAAGTAGGCCTGCTTCAGTGTTCCTTCTTTCTTATGTTCTTATGTGAGCCTGTGTGTGTGTGTGTGTGTACTCAACTATTTGTGGTAGCAGTAGTCGATTCACAGCTCGACCCCTGCAACACACGTGTGTGTGAGAAAGAGAGAGGGAGAGAGTAAATGTTGCTATGGTGCACAAGTCAGTTACACTAATAACACCTCACTGGTTGGTGTTGATGGTATCAGTAACACTTATCTTGCATGCTACTTTGTTAAATTTAAGGACTGTCAACTACACAAGGGCTGTGAAGTGCAGATCGTTAATAATTAATAATTATAATTATTATGGGAGGTAGTAGGTTGGTAGACAACCACCCAGGGAGGTACTACCGTCCTGCCAAGTGAGTGTAAAACAGAAGCCTGTAATTGTTTTACATGATGGTAGGATTGCTGGTGTCTTTTTTTCTGTCTCATAAACATGCAAGATTTCAGGTACGTCTTGCTACTTCTACTTACACTTAGGTCACACTGCACATACATGTACATTATTATTATTATTATAATCAAGGGGAAGCGCTAAACCCGGAGGATTATACAGCGCCTGGGGGGGGGATGTGGAAGGTATTCAGGCTTAATTCGGGGAACTGGAGCACAGATCCAATTCCCTAAATCAAGAGCCCCTCACCAACATCAAGGAACCTTCCTTGAGGGGACATGCATGTACAAACTTATATATACACACACCCCTCTGGGTTTTCTTCTATTTTCTTATTACTCCTTGTTCTTATTTATTTTCGTTCACCTCCATGGGGAAGTGGAACAGAGTTCTTCCTCCATAAGACATGCATGTCGAAAGAGGTGACTAAAATGCCTCCCTGATGAACCCAACAAAGAAAGAAAGAAAGACTTAAATGGCGGGAGGAAGGGGCTAGTAACCCCTTCTCCTGTATACATTATTAAATTTAAAAAGAGAAACTTTTGTTTTTCTTTTTGGGCCACCCTGCCTCAGTGGGATGCAGCCAGTGCATTTAAAGAAAGAATTAATATTATTTCGAATTGCCAAGTCCATAGGGGTCATAAACCCACAGGGATCATATCGTGCCAGGGAAATGGGAGGTACTTAGGTTTGATCTAAGAAAGTGGAGGATAAATCCAGTTTCTTGAATCAAGAGCCCCTCACCAGCATCAAAGGAAGGCCCATACAGCGCCTGGGGACTGGGAGGTAATCAGGTTAGATCCAGTGAAGGTGAGGGTAGCCATAATTCCTTGGAAAAAGCCCTTCACTGGCATCAAGAGTTTGATTCAAGTAATTGAAACTTCCCTTGAAGAAAGTGGGTATGTACCAATCCTAGCTGACCCCTCAGCTCACCCATGTAGAATCTGTCATCAATCATCTCCCTGTACACGTAGATGATGTCATCCATTTGAAACAACAACTCGACCTGTTGGTGCAAGACGATAAAGCCAAATTGCCCCTATATCTTAGGTGATATCACCCTTACTGGTTTAGTGCTTACCCATGAATATAATAATCTTATAAACATCCATTATTCACTTTGGATTGTTCATTTCTTTCAGTATCTCTCAGTGCTATCCTAACTCCTCCCTTCGAACAAATTTCCTTGATGCTAGGTGAGGTGATCGTGATCAAAGGAAGTGGAGCCATCCTCTCCTTAATTCAAACCTAATTGCCTTCTTTGTCCCCAAGGACTGTACGATCCCTATGGGTTAAGCTGTTCCATGATTATATATTACATTCATGAGGGGAATGTAAATTTTAATGAATAGCCCTGTCGAAGATTGAGACACTTATGCAGCATATGGGAATCTTTATTCAGGAAACGTTTTGCCACACAGTGGCTTCATCAGTCCAATACAAAGAGGAAGGCGTAAGGAGAGGAGGAGAATGAGGTAATCAGTCCCTCAACCTGGAGTCGATGTGTTCAGTCCATCAATCTTGTAGAATGTACAGCATAGGGCCGAATGTACAGCATAGGACTTATATACTGTAGTGAGGTGAGGTGAAGCAGGCGGAGGCGGGGTCATAGTGGTACCAGACACTGCAGCATCATGGGATCTTGTTACAAAGAATTCTTCAACACTTGTTCAACCTTTGGACGAAGACCTACTTCGACTAGTGGATGGTACCACTATGACCCCGCCTCCGCCTGCTTCACCTCACCTCACTAACAGTATATAGCCACGTCTATGGCCCTATGCTGTACATTCTACAAGATTGATGGACTGAACACATCGACTCCAGGTTGAGGGACTGATTACTCATTCTCCACCTCTCCTTTGCTCCTCTTTGTAATGGACTGATGAAGCCACTGTGGGAGAAACGTTCCTGAATAAAGATTCCCATATGCTGCATAAGTGTCTCAATCTTCAACTGTGGTTTTTCAACACATTCATCACAACTGTCAAGACACTGCAGCATCATGGGATCTTGTTACAAAGAATTCTTCAACACTTGTTCAACCTTTGGACGAAGACCTACTTCGACTAGTGGATGGTACCACTATGACCCCGCCTCCGCCTGCTTCACCTCACCTCACTACAGTATATAAGCCACGTCTATGGCCCTATGCTGTACATTCTACAAGATTGATGGACTGAACACATCGACTCCAGGTTGAAGGACTGATTACCTCATTCTCCTCCTCTCCTTATGCCTTCCTCTTTGTATTGGACTGATGAAGCCACTGTGTGGCAAAACGTTTCCTGAATAAAGATTCCCATATGCTGCATAAGTGTCTCAATCTTCAACTTGTCGGTTTTTCAAACCACTCATCACAACTGTCAGACACTGCAGCATCATGGGATCTTGTTACAAAGAATTCTTCAACACTTGTTCAACCTTTGGACGAAGACCTACTTTGACTAGTGGATGGTACCACTATGACCCCGCCTCCGCCTGCTTCACCTCACCTCACTACAGTATATAAGCCACGTCTACGGCCCTATGCTGTACATTCTACAAGATTGATGGACTGAACACATCGACTCCAGGTTGAGGGACTGATTACCTCATTCTCCTCCTCTCCTTATGCCTTCCTCTTTGTATTGGACTGATGAAGCCACTGTGTGGCGAAACGTTTCCAGAATAAAGATTCCCATATGCTGCATAAGTGTCTCAATCTTCAACTTGGAAATATAAACACATATGCAGTATAATGTGATCCTTTATTGACTACGTTTCGCCCACACAGTGGGCTTTTTCAAGTCACAAACAGAACTACCGGGGGTGGAAGGAACGCGAGTATTTATAGTCAGGTTCAAAATTTGCTGAGGTCAGGTGGAGAATGCTGCATCTGATGATGTACCGAGTGGGGTTATAGAGTCTAAAATCTTGGGTACTTGGAAAGGAGATTGGACAAGTTTGTGAGCAGACCTTCTACAGTGTTCTTATGTGGGATAGCGATGAAAAGCTTTTTGGCAAGTGGTTCAGCTATGTTATAGAAGCCACTATTCTGGTTGAAGTTTTTCGGATATAGAAATAATGATGATTCCAGGATTCTTCGGTATTGATGTTGTCTTCTGTGGCGATAAGTCTTGAGTTTCTGTATTTTTATCAAGGGGTTTGTGTGAATTACGGTGTTGTACGCAGGCATTCCTTGTGTCGTCAGACCTGCTTGCATATTGGTGTTCTGAAATACGTTTTTGGAGGTCTCTTGATGTTTTCGCCAACATATAACTTGTTGCAGTCATTACAAGGGATTATGTATACCCCTGCAGAGGGTGGAAGCTTGTCCTGTCTATCACTGGTAATGTCCTTGATGGTCGTGGTTGGGGGAGGTAGATAAATTGAAATGATGTATTTTGGAAAAGATTTGGAAACGTGTTTTGGCAATGGAGTTGGTGGGGAGGACTATTATCTCTTCTCGGCAGTTCTTCTCCTGGGTGTGTTGAAGATGTTAATGCCCGTCGTCTGCAGTCTCTGATGAAGTGACGAGATATGGAGTTTAGAAAATACTTGTTCAATCATCGTGCATTCTTCTTTCAAGAACTCATTGCTGCAGATTCTGAGTGCACGCAGGAAGAAGCCTATAATTACACCACTTTTGGTTATTGGTGTCGGGGTGAGATAAAAGTGGAGAAGATCGTTTTTTGGTTGGTGGGTTTTCGATAGGACTTTAAAACGAAGTTCGTGGTCAGCTTTGCAAAGTCAGAACATCAAGGAAAGGTAAAAGGTTAGAGTTGTTGTCGACTCTTCTTCAAGTGTGAACTGGATTTGAAGGCTCGACCGGTTGAGCTTGTCTTGGAAGCTTTAAACATTGAAGCGTTTAGGAGTTTTATGAGGAGAATGTCGTCAACATAACGGAGCCAGGTGACAGACGAAGGCATAATGTGTGGAGAAACTTTTCGCTTCAAGATGTTTCCATGTATATGTTTCCCAGGACCGCACTGATGGCGAACCCATGGGTAATCCAAAAGTCTGCTGAAAGAGGGGCTTTTCGAAAGGAGAAACCATAAAGCCAACACATATTTCACAAGGACGATGAAATCACTGGCTGTGTAATGGGAAGATCAAGTGAATCGTCAATTTTCCTGCGGCTATAGATCGTGGCTTGTGTAGTAAGGAGTACTTTGGTGAAATAGGGAAGTTTACTTCAAGGCTGGAAAGTTCTTGTTCCTGATGTTGATGTTGTGAATGCGATGAGAAGATTGCACCCGGATTGTTTTTGAGATGGTGCTGGACTGGATAGTGCCCAAGAGTTTAGAGAGGTGTTTAGCGAGAATTCCTGAGAGTGGTGGGGAGCACTGCTAATTCCCGAGGATATTGGCCTCATACATGGAAACATCCTTGAAGCCCGAACGTTCTCCACCATATATTTCCTTCGTCAGTCACCTGCTCCGTTATGTTGACGACATCTCCTCATAACTCCCTAACGCTTCAATGTTAAAGCTCTCCAAGACAACTCAACTCAGGTCCGAGCCTTCAATCCAGTTCACACTTGAAAAGAAGTGACAACACTCTAACCTTTTTAACCTTTCTTGATTGTTCTGCTTTGCAAATCTGACGCACGAACTTCGTTTAAATTCTATCGAAAACCCACCAACCAAAACGATCTTCTCCACTTTTTAACTCTCAACCACGACACCAAAACCAAACTGTTGTAATTATAGGCTTCTTTTCCTGCGTGCACACAGAATCTGCAGCAATGAGTTTCGTGAAGAAGAATGCACGATGAAAGACAATTATTTTTCTAAACTCCACTATCCTCGTCACTTCATCATAGACTTCAGACGACGGGCATTAAACATTTTCAACACCCCCAAGAAGACACTCCCGAGAAGAGTACATAGTCCTCCCCCCCCAACTCCTTCCCAAAACATTTTTCCCAAACATTTTTTCCCAATACCTTTTTAATTCTTACCCCACAACCATGACCAAAGGCATTACCATATGACGGACAAGTTTCCACCCTCTGCGGGGGTAACAAACCCTTTAATGCTGCACAAGTTATTGTTGGCGAAACATCAAGGGACCTCCAAACACGATTTCAGAACACCAAAAATGCAGCAGGTTGACGAACAAGGAATCCTCGTACAACACCGTAATTACACAACCACTTGATAAAAAACGAAACTCAAAACTTTCGCCACAGAAGACAACACTCAATACCCAAGAATCCTGGGTCATCACTTATTTTATATCCGACAACTTCAACCCCGAATAGTGGCTTCAAACATAGCTAACCATTGCCAAGAAGCTTTTTCATCGCATCCACATAAGAACCTGTGGAGGTCTCTTTCAAAATTGTCCAATCTCCTTCCAATACCCAAGATTTTGACTTATAAACCCCACTCGGTACATCATCAATCACATTCTCCCCCCTGACCCCCGCATTCTAACCTACAAAAAATACTCGCGTTCCTTTCCCTCCCCGGTAGTTTTTTTGTTTTTGACTTGAAAAAAACCCACTTGTGGGCGAAACATAGTCAATAAAGGATCACATTTCTGCATATATTTTTTTATATTTCCCTTGTGTGGGTTTTTTTTAAACCCTTTATTCCAATCTTCAACTTGCGTTTTTCAAACCATTCATCACAATAGCCCCTTTCCCAATTTCCCCCCAGTTTACAACATCAGGTAGTCTCCCCTCCCCCCAGATAGAGCATTACACTAACAATTGTGACATATGTCATCTTGAGAAATGATAGGCAATATTATTATTATTATTATTATAATCAAAAAGAAGTGCTAAGTAACAAGGGCTATACAGCATGATAGGCAATAGTAACTCCAAGTTTGTTGGAATAAAATCTTTGATGTTCCTGTAGCTGCTGAGCCTTGAGTGAAATGCTTGACAATATCATCATTGGCCTACTTAAGTCTCCCAGCTCTGGTTGACAGATTTCATCAATTAATGTATAAAACCCATCCTGGGTGATGGAATATGACAGGAAAACATAATTAGTTTTTGTACTTAGGCAATTATCATTAGGAGTAGGGTAGGAGCACACTATGGGTGTTCCCACTATGTAACTATTATACAAGAGGATAACAACACACTTTGGTTGGACCTACTATATAAATCTATCATACAGGTATTCCCACTGTGTAAGGGCAGTGGGTTTGTGTTGCATTAACATGACTGTACGTTGGGCATGCTCTGTGGATGGTACCTCTCTATGGTTCCCAGGTGTATGACCGTGGTAGAGGAATGCTGAAGTTAAAAGTCTTCTGTGAAAAAGTAAGCTTTATTTATAAATGTTTTTAAAAAATGATGTTTCATATTTTTAACTGAGTTCATTAATTAAACACAATATTATATGTATACAGTGGACATAAATTGTGAAAATTTAACCTAGAGTTAAGTCAAAGCCAAATAGTATGATCATATTCCTGCCCACTAAATTAAAATAATATACAATGGAACCTCGGTAGGCAAGCCTAATTCATTCCAGAAGGCTGTTCGAGTACCGCTCTGTTTGAGTATCGAACAAGTTCTTCCCAACCAGTTTTCTGTGTGGTTGGCTGTTATCACTAATCTTCGTAGGCCCCATGGTGACTTTATTTATACAAATAATACAAAAAAACCACCAAAAAATGCGAAGAAACACGAAATAGTTTACAGTGGAGTTCTGGCAGGTCACATTTGTTTGGTAGAGTGCTGAGCTTTGTTCGAGTAGGGAGCTGGTCGTTTACCGAGGTTCCACTGTATACCCATCACATAATTCAGTATGACTCTGGCTGAATGCTCCAGTACCACAGTGAACAGACATTTTGGCTGCCTCTTTTGTAGTAGCTTGCTTCTGTTTTTTTTTTTTTTCCTTGTGTCCTGGGTTACTTCTTAAGTAAATACACAGGAAGACAAACGTACACCTTCACTGGAACATTTGTTTGTTCACATGTACAACTACTGAGGTTCACCTACTGGAGTTGACCTAGACAGTCACATACAAAACTGATGAGTCCTTATTTAGAGTCTTCCACAAGCTTGGAGCTTTAAGATTATGTTCAAGATTAATATCTCATACAAGAACTACCTTTGTTGCTGGTGCTGCTTATATTTATACCATACCACATAACGCAAGGACCCAAGCATCGTATGATTTATGTATTCGGTGCTTCCCCATAACTAAAATAATAATAAGGCAAGTTTCTATAAGGGCTAAATTAATGTAGCTCTCCATGGGAAAGTGGAACAGAATTCTTCCTCCGAAAGCAATGCGTGTCGTAAGAGACGACTAAAATGCTGGGAGCAAGGGGCTAGTAACCCCTTCTCTTGTATACACTACCAAAGTTAAAAAGAGAACCTTAATGTTTTTTGGGGGGCCACCCTGCCTTGGTGGGATAAATCCGGTTTGTTGAAAGAAGACTCTATAGTGTATAAATCTATAATGTGCTAGTTTCTTGGCTTGTGTTTGTATGGACTGGAGTGTGTACATTTCCTTTGATGGCATTAAAATCAAGATGTAAAGTATCCTTTGTATGTAAATTTATCAGCAATCATTGTTAGGTTTATTTATACACTGTACTTAAAAATACATCTCAATAAAGTTTTATGAGAGGGAATTTCTCTCACAATGAATATATTATATGGTTTACAAAAGGTGCTCTTCAGTGTGGTGTTTTGATATTGGTGAAGGGCTCTTGATCCAAGGAATTGTAGCTACCCACCCTTTCCTTGGATCAAACCAAATTACCTCCCATTCCCAAAGTGCTGTTGTAACTCCCATGGTTTAGAGCATCCCCATCAATATAGTAATCTAAAGGCAACAAAATGAAATACCAGAGGAGAGAGGACAGTTGTGACGAGACAAGGAAAACCATCCTGGGGTATCCGTGTCCTGAGAAAGACCAGGAATGGCACTCTGGAGTGGTCATGTGAAAATATTGTCCCAAGACAGGTGACAGGAATGCTGTTTCTGAATTACATAAAGGACAACTAATTTTTGTCTTTAGTGCTTGGCAGTAGTCAATAAATAGAAAAGTATTCTCCACTTTGTACAACTTTGAATCACTGAGAAGTGGACAGTGGAGGAACATTCCTATGAACACTCTCAGTATGCTTAGGACATGATGTAAATGGTTTAGAAAACCAACAAGTTGAAGAATGACACACATGTGCAACATTTGGAAATCTTGATTGGGGAAATGTTTTGTCAGCCTGTAGTTTTTTCAGTCCATTTTTTGTGTATTGGACTGAAGAAGCCACTGGCTGGTGAGACATTTCCTCAATAAAGATTCCAAATGCTGCACAAGTGTCACATTCTTCAACATGCTCATGGCATGCACATCACAAGGAAACTTAAAACTTCTGTGTTAAACAATGGAGAGCCTATGTGATAACCAGTTTTAAGTGAAGACAAGCCAAGTTAACAGAATAGTTAGGACCATATCTGGCCTACAACTCCAAGGTATAAGGAAGAATCTTGCCAGTTAGTCAACTGTTTGTGAAGATATGATATTTCAACCTTAAAATGTCTTGACTAATGAGGTGATTAATTCTAGTTTTCACATCTGTTATTTGCAAGGCAAAGTGCTAATAATAAAAATTCTCTTAAAATAATTTAATATTTTGTAACAAAGAAGAGAATTACAATGAACAATAACATTCCAGCCCTCAGTAAAAATAACTATGATCAATAGATCAAACCTGTTAACCTCCCATTACCAAGGTGCAGACCAAACCCGACCAGTTTAACAATCCTTGTAAATAATAATAATAACTAAATAACACTCTATATAACTAAGTGGTGAAAGAATCCAGCATTTGAGGTTAAATGAATTCCTTGATTGCACAAACTAAGTGTCAATCACTGTACTTTATCTGAATTTATTAATACAGTATTTATGCAAGGTCTTGGTATTTAATCATTATTAAGAGCAATTTATTACCAGATTCTGATATTTAGGTTTCAATAGAGGAAAGGGATGAAAATGACTCCAATTCCTCAGATCAAGAAGCCTTAACCTATAGTAAAGAACACCCCCTTTCAAGAAATGAATAATGTTATAAGCCTTACATGAACTTGGTACATGAAAGACAATACAATAATAATGTAACAAAAATGTGCATTTCTGCATTTGTTATAGCCATGGGTGTCAAGTGGGGTAGAAAGGGAGCAAATAATAATGTAACAAAAATATACATTTCAGCATTTGTTATAGCCATGAGTGTCAAGTAGGGTAGAAAGGGAGCAGTTGCTCTCACCTTCAAGACTGAGCCTGTGTCAAGCACCTAAAGTCAGTTCCTGATCAGCCGGGCTGTGGCTCGTACGTTGGTTTGCGTGCAGCCAGCAGCAACAGCCTGGTTGATCAGGCGCTGATCCACCAGGAGGCCTGGTCACAGACCGGGCCGCGGGGGCGTTGAACCCCGAAACTCTCTCCAGGTAAACTCCAGGTAAATACTGATGTCTACTTAGGTCACAGACATGTCAATTATCCTCCTTTTTTCTTGCATGTAGCAGTGATTGCTTCAGCAATAGCTACCTAATCATGACTAAGAAAATAAAACCTTGTAGGTTTCCTTCTCAGAATTAATGGTACACATTTACCAATATTTTAATTCAAATTCATAAAGAACCACTGCTCATCTTATAAACATATTTTGTAGCTATTTCATCTCATCATTATAAACAAACTAAATTCATTTTTCACATTTTCCTTGCAGGTAATGAAACATGCTGGACTTGCTGTTGTCAAATTATGAGGTTCTGCCATATACTTGTATGATAGTTTAATCACAGCAGAATTGCCTATGATAAATACCCCTTTTAAGGGGCACAAAGACACCAGTAAGCTGCAGAAATATTTTATTAGGACATTTCTCCTTGTAGAGCTTTATTGGGTCATATTGAAGGTACAGTTGCCACATACTCTATATATGTATGTACTCCTGGAGGTACGGTGGGAATTATGAACGTACCTGTGATTGGTTTTGAAAGTTTTTTTTACCCTCACAACCTGACGTGCCGTTGAAGTGTGAGCAAAATAACATTTATGGAGGATTTTAGGAATACCAGTTAGCCAGATTCAAATCCTGGAGGTGGGAAGTAGAGTGCCTGCACTCTGAACGAGGGGTAGAAATATGTTGCAGTTTTGAACTGTGGTAACAGCTTGCCTCTGGCAAGATAGTGATGGAGAGAGTGATGATGAAAATGTTTCTTCTTTTTTCAGGTCATCCTACCTTGGTGGGAGATGGCCAGTATTCAAAAAAAAAAAAAAAAAAAAAAAAAAAAAAAAAAAAAAAAAAAAAAAAAAAAAAAAAAAACTTGGTCTTTAGCCAGGCTAAAGACCAAGTTCAACCAGCCTGTTGCTGTTAGCAACCCACTAGCCTATATATATATATATATTTTTAATCAGGGAAAGTGCTAAACCCATAGGGGTCACATAGCACCTTGTGAATGAGCATGGTTGATCTGGCACTTAACAGAGGCATTGATTCAGTTTACTCTTGAAGACTTCTAAATTGTTCCAGCAATATTTTTAATATCTGCTGGAAGCATTTGAAGAATCTTGGGCCATGGATGTTAATACAGTGTTCTCGTATTGTGCCCATGGAGCCCATGTTTTTTTCACTTCCTCCCATATTTCTATCTCCAGTAAGTTGTTAGGGTACCATAGGTGAGGTATCATAACAATTTACTGGAGTTGGAATCATTGAAGTATGACAGCTGAAAGATTATAGGACATATATCAAGATTCCTGGGTTGATAGTGCAAATAGAGGAGCAATGTAACAGGTCTAGTGGTTCATGCTAGATTTTGCATATCGTCCCATCATGGGTTGGTAGCTGTCCACATTATATGTATGCTAGAGGCTTGGCAGAGACAAATGCATCTTAGCTTAATCAAATCTCTAGTGCACGCACATTATATGGACAGTTAACAACCCCATGAATAGGAAACTTACTGCATTTCTGCCCTACTCCATCTTGTCAACCAGGAACCTTTACCTATACCTCATGACTCTTACGATTCTACTCACTTCAGTGATTCCAGTTATGACAACCCCCATCCATGAGAAACCTTACCACTTTTACTCTAACCTAATCTCTGCGAGTATATACATATACCATGTACAGTGGAACTTCAGTACTCGAACTTAATTCATTCCAGAAGGCTGTTAGAGTACTGATCTGTTTTGAGTACCGAACAAAATTTTCCCAACCAATTTTCTTTTTGGTTGGCTGTTATCACTGATCTTCTTAAGCCCCATGGTGACTTATTTATACAAATAATATAAAAAACACCAAAAAATGCGAAGAAACATAATAGTTTACAGCAAAGTTCTGGCAGGTTGTGTTTGTTTGGTCAAGTGCCGAGCAAACGGTTGACTACTGAGCAATTTTTTTTACCGAGCAAAGCGTTCGAATACCGAATTGTTCGAGTACTGAGGTTCCATTGTATGTGTGCTAACAGTAACCTTGGCAGAATTCAATAAAGCTCTACCCAGAGTGAAACATTGTTGCATAAAATTTTCTGCAGCATGAAATGTTATTCTTTATATTTTATGGCAATATGCCATTTCATCTACCATCCAAGGGAGAAAAAGGATTCTTTTGATGCTGGTAAAGAGATATTCATGCAAGGAATTAGAGCTACTATTCCTTTCCTTGCATCAAACCTGATTACCTCTTATTCCTCAGATGTTGTATGTCTCCTAAGGGTTTGGCACCTCCCATAAATATAATGTGATCAATGCCAGCCCTCCTTCCCTCTTATTATTCCAGAGGCACTCAAAGACAACATGCAGACTGATGATGTAGGTTTATAAACAGATACTCACTATTATATTTTTTGTCTAATGTAAGCATATTTGTTTCTGACAAATTTATAAGGAAGCACTAAACCCATAAGTCATACAGCACCTTGTCAAATGCATGTATATATATATATATTTTTTTTTTTTTCCAACAAGTCGGCCGTCTCCCACCGAGGCAGGGTGACCCAAAAAAGAAAGAAAATCCCCAAAAAGAAAATGCTTTCATCATCATTCAACACTTTCACCTCACTCACACATAATCACTGTTTTCGCAGAGGTGCTCAGAATACAACAGTTTAGAAGCATATACAGTGGACCCCCGGTTAACGATTTTAATCCGTGCAAGAGGGGTAATTGTTATGCGAAATAATCGTTATGTGAATGAATTTTCCCCATAAGAAATAATGGAAATAAAATTAATCCGTGCAAGACACCCAAAAGTATGAAAAAAAAAATTTTTTACCACATGAAATGTTAATTTTAATACACACAAACTGAAAAAGGCATGCACACTTACATGACACTTACTTTTATTGAAGATCTGGTGATGATTGATGGGATGGGAGGAGGGGAGAGCATTATCTTCTTACTGTTTAGAAGGGGAATCCCCTTCCATTAGGACTTGAGGTAGCAAGTCCTTTTCCGGGGTTACTTCCCTTCTTCTTTTAATGCCACTAGGACCAGCTTGAGAGTCACTGGACCTCTGTCGCACAACAAATCTGTCCATAGAGCTCTGTACCTCCCGTTCCTTTACGATTTGTCTAAAATGGGCCACAACATTGTCATTGAAATAGTCACCAGCACGGCTTGCAACAGCTGTGTCAGGGTGATTTTCATCCATAAAGGTTTGCAGTTCAACCCACTGTGCACACATTTCCTTAATCTTTGAAGTAGGCACAATGGATTCCACAACTGGCATAGGCTTCTCAGGGTTAGCCCCAAACCCTTCAAAATCTTTCTTAATTTCCATACTAATTCTCACCCTTTTTACCACAGGGTTGGCACTAGAAGCTTTCTTGGGGCCCATGGTCACTTATTTTCCAGAAACACCACCGAAAACACTGTAATAATACGAAATATTCCGAGTGTATGCTTGGATGTTAGCGCGGAGGCTGCCTGGTAAACAATGGCACGGGCGGCACATGTGAGGCTGGGTGAGGGCGCACATTGGACGCGTCTCGGACGAAAATCGGTGAGCGGGTTTTTAATCGGTATGCGCGGCAAAAATTTTGCGATTAAAGTAAGCGGTATGCGAAATAATCGCTATGTGATGCCATCGTTATGCGGGGGTCCACTGTACGTATAAAGTTACACAACATATCCCTCCAAACTGCCAATACAGTGGACCCCCGGTTCGCGATACTAATCCGTTCCTGAGAGCTCATCGTAAACCAAAAATATCAGAAAGCGAATAAATTTTCCCCATAAGAAATAATGGAAATCAAATTAATCCGTGCAAGACACCCAAAAGTATGAAAAAAAAACTTTTACCACATGAAATATTAAGTTTAATGCAATAGAATAGTAATTACAATAACAATAACAATAAATAACAATAAATAACAAAAGAATAATTGACACTTACCTTTAATGAAGATCTGGTGATGATTGATGGGATGTGAGGAGGGGAGAGTGTGGATGGTGTTAGCATTTAGAAGGGGAATCCCCCTCCATTAGGACTTGAGGTAGCAAGTCCTTTTCCGGGGTTACTTCCCTTCTTCTTTTAATGCCACTAGGACCAGGTTGAGTCACTGGACCTCTGTCGCACAACATATCTGTCCATAGAGGCCTGTACCTCTCGTTCCTTTATGACTTTCCTAAAGTGGTTCACAACACTGTCAGTGTAATAGTCACCAGCAAGGCTTGCAATAGCTGTCTGAGGGTGACTTTCATCCATAAAGGAGCTTTCTTGGGGCCCATGGTGACTTATTTTGCAAAAAACAGGCACCAAAAACAGTGATAATATGGATAATATGGAATGTACTGAATGTATCCTTAGATGCGCGCACACTGGCTGGCTTGTAAACACTGGCATACACGGGGCAGTTCAGGCCACACATGGACACGTCTCGTACGTACCACATCGCATACCGGGTTTTGTATCGGGAAGCGAGGCAAATTTTCTGCGATATAATGCATCGGTTACCGGATTTATCGGATACCGATAGCATCGTGAACCGGGGGTCCACTGTATGTGGTGTAAATATTATGCAGAAAATTCGGAGTGTGGAAATTAGGAGAAGGTGTGGAGTTAATAAAAGCATTAGTCAGAGGGCAGAAGAGGGGTTGTTGAGGTAGTTTGGTCATTTAGAGAGAATGGATCAAAGTAGAATGACATGGAAAGCATATAAATCTATAGGGGAAGGAAGGAGGGGTAGGGGCCGTCCTCGAAAGGGTTGGAGAGAGGGGGTAAAGGAGGTTTTGTGGGCGAGGGGCTTGGACTTCCAGCAAGCGTGCGTGAGCGTGTTAGATAGGAGTGAATGGAGACGAATGATACTTGGGACCTGACGATCTGTTGGAGTGTGAGCAGTGTAATATTTAGTGAAGGGATTCCGGGAAACCGGTTATTTTCATATAGTCGGATTTGAGTCCTGGAAATGGGAAGTACAATGCCTGCACTTTAAAGGAGGGGTTTGGGATATTGGCAGTTTGGAGGGATATGTTGTGTATCTTTATACGTATATGCTTCTAAACTGTTGTATTCTGAGCACCTCTGCAAAAACAGTGATAATGTGTGAGTGTGGTGAAAGTGTTGAATGATGATGAAAGTATTTTCTTTTTGGGGATTTTCTCTCTTTTTTGGGTCACCCTGCCTCGGTGGGAGACGGACGACTTGTTGAAAAAAATATATATTTTATATAATATATATATATATATATATATTTTTTTTTTTTTTTTTTTTTTTTTCAACAAGTCGGTCGTCTCCCACCGAGGCAGGGTGACCCAAAAAAAAGAAAGAAAATCCCCAAAAAGAAAATACTTTCATCATCATTCAACACTTTCACCACACTCACACATTATCACTGCTTTTGCAGAGGTGCTCAGAATACAACAGCTTAGAAGCATATACGTATAGAGATACACAACATATCCTTCCAAACTGCCAATATCCCAAACCCCTCCTTAAAGTGCAGGCACTGTACTTCCCATTTCCAGGACTCAAGTCTGACTATATGAAAATAACCGGTTTCCCTGAATCCCTTCACTAAATATTACCCTGCTCACACTCCAACAGATCGTCAGTCCCAAGTATCATTCGTCTCCATTCACTCCTATCTAACACGCTCATGCATGCTTGCTGGAAGTCCAAGCCCCTCACCCACAAAACCTCCTTTACCCCCTCTTTCCAACCCTTTCGAGGACGACCCTACCCCTCTTTCCTTCCCTATAGATTTATATGCTTTCCATGTCATTCTACTTTGATCCATTCTCTCTAAATGACCAAACCACCTCAACAACCCCTCTTCTGCCCTCTGACTAATGCTTTTATTAACTCCACACCTTCTCCTAATTTCCACACTCCGAATTTTCTGCATAATATTACACCACACATTGCCCTTAGACAGGACATCTCCACTGCCTCCAACCGTCTCCTCGCTGCTGCATTTACCACCCAAGCTTCACACCATATAAGAGTGTTGGTACTACTATACTTTCATACATTCCCTTCTTTGCCTCCATAGATAACGTTTTTTGACTCCACATATACCTCAACGCACCACTCACCTTTTTTCCCTCATCAATTCTATGATTACCTCATCCTTCATAAATCCATCCGCCGACACGTCAACTCCTAAGTATCTGAAAAACATTCACTTCTTCCATACTCCTCCTCCCCAATTTGATATCCAATTTTTCTTTATCTAAATCATTTGATACCCTCATCACCTTACTCTTTTCTATGTTCACTTATATATATTATATATATTATATATATATATATATATATATATATATATATATATATATATATATATATAGCTGCCACTTTACTCCAGCCACACCAACTGGGCTTTGGGGTCTCTCAAGGCAGTGAAGCTGCAGCTCATGCGGCAAGGGCCTACATCAGGGACCTACCAGAAGACAAGGCCATAGTCAAACTTGATTTTAGAAATGCCTTTAATATGGTGAGAGAGATGCTGTTTTGCCAACTGTTCGGTTCGGTTCCCCAGTCTCTTTCCCTTCATTTCACCCGGCTACAGCAAACCATCAATTCTTTTTTTTTGGAGAACATGAAATTCAATCATCAGAGGGTGTTCAGCAGGGTGACCCACTTGCTCCACTTCTCTTCTGCTTGGCAGTAAGAGAACTAACTTCCAGCCTACGCAGTGAGCTCAATATCTGGTCCCTGGATGACGCACTCTGGCAGGTACTGAAGAGTCCCTCGTGGGGGACCTACAACTGGTGAAAACACAGGGAGAAGGCTTGGGACTCATCCTCAATCCCTCTAAGTGTGAAATCATCACAGCGAACCAGGAAATTAATCAATGCTGTGCAAAGAATCCTCCCGGAAATCTCAACTACAACTCCGTCCAACAGTACCCTCTTGGGGGCACCCTGGGTCACCAGGCCATCGATTACTGTCCTCAGGGACAAATTGAATGACCTTATGAGAATGGAGGAGAGAATAAGCGATCTTGATGCCCCTGATGCTCTGTATCTCCTCAACAAGGTGTCTTACTATGCCAAGACTCACTTACTTCTTGAGGTGTGCACCCTCTTTGACAACCCCAAAACTCGATGAATATGACGCACACCTGAGATCAACTTTTAAGAAAGGCATGGAAAACCCGTCACTAGAGGATGAGCAATGGGATCAGGCAACCCCCCCAGTGCGACTAGGAGGTATTGGGGTGCGGGAAAGCAAGCATGTTTGCTTTACCTGCTTTTTTTGTCTTCGTGTTTGGGTTCCAGTGCATTAGTCAAGAAGATAGTGCCCGAAAGCTTGAGAGACTTGGTAGGAGCTCAAGACCCCAGGTTTACTGAAGCAGCAATTTAGTGGGACACCCTTACAGACTCCTCCAGTAGACCAGCTCCTCCCAAACAGCACAAAACAGTCCCAAATGGGACAAAAACCCATCATGGAAAAAATCGCCAAAAACAATGCTCTCCAATGCTTCAGGAAAGAACAAAGCTCGTCTCCTGGCAGTGGGAAAGGCACCACACTCAGGAGATTTCCTGTTAGCTGTTCCCAATTCCTCCCTGGGCAACCCCTCTCAACCCACAGGCAATTCGGATTGGTGTTGCTCTTCGCCTAGCCGCCCCCATCCTCACCGAACATAGGTGTATTTGCGGCAGGGCGACAGCTGATCAATTCGGACTCCATGGTCTCGTGTGCCACACAGCAGAAGGGAAATATGCCAGACATGAGGAGATCAATGACATAATAAAGAGAAGCCTCGCCACAGCCCGTTGCCCCGCTCACGGGAACCCAAGACAGAGGTCTGATGGAAGTCAAAAGCGTCCTGATGGAGCCCCCTATGCTACCCTGGAAGGATGGAAAGCAGATTGCCTGGGACTACACCTGTGCTGCCACATTGGCAGACACCTACTTGCCATACTCTGTAGTGGAAGGGGGTGGAGCTGCCAGCCACAGGGAGACCCAGAAGATCCGAAAATATGAAGACCTTTCCCCTTGCTATAACTTCATTCCAATAGGGTCGGAGACCCTTGGAGCATGGGGCAGTGTGCTCTAAAGTTCCTCAAAGAGCTGGGTGAAAAGCTCATCATAGAAACCAAGGACCACAGGGCGACCAGCTTCCTCTTTCAGAGACTCAGTGTTGCGATCCAGAGAGGAAATGCCTGCAGCATTCTGGGCACGCGGCCCACGCAGGGGAGCTGGACGAAGTATTCGAGATGTAGCTCTGAGTTACCTATGTTGTTTTACTTTGTATCATATTTTTGTGAATGTTTTGTCAATGTATTTTGTCTTTAAATAAAATATATATACATAATATAGGGGTGGTAGGAGAAATTCTCAAACAGCTTCAGGGAGAGTCTTGAGTTTTCCCTGAAGCAAGTTTATTCTTTTCTCTGAGGATGAGGGTCCCCATAATAGTTCTAGAGGTGGTACCTCCCTATATTTTATATAATATATATATATATATATATATATTTTTTTTTTTTTTTTTTTTTTTAGGGGGACAAACTTTCTAAACCAAGCACATTGAACAACAAGTGTAATTAAAATTCTTGATTACTAAATAAGTGAAAGTACTGAAATAAAATATATTAATACATCCCCATTGTGATACACTATTTTACATAAATTTAATATCCAAGTCAAGTATATAATAAATAACACATTTAACCCTTTGACTGTCGCGGCCGTATATATACGCCTTACGAGGTACCGTGTTTGACGTATATATACTCATAAATTCTAGCGGCTTCAAATCAAGCAGGAGAAAGCTGGTAGGCCCACATGTGAGAGAATGGGTCTGTGTGGTCAGTGTGCATCATATAAAAAAAATCCTGGAGCACGCAGTGCATAATGAGAAAAAAAAAACTCTGACCGTTTTTTTTAATTAAAATGCCGACTTTGTGGTCTATTTTCATATAGTATTTATGGTTGTATTCTCATTTTCTTGGTCTCATTTGATAGAATGGAAAACATATTATAGAAGTAGAGGTGATTTTGATTGATTTTACTATAAAAAGAACCTGGAAATGGAGCTCAAAGTAGGGAAAATGTTTGATTTTTGCCAATGTTCAAAAGTAAACAAATGATGTCATTGTCCAATAAATGTCCAACTAGCCATTCTAATATGCAGTCATGAATGGGTTGATATAATTTATACAATTATTACAGTATTGCAGTAGTCTGCATAATAGTAAGTCTTCTATTTTTTGTTTGAATAAAAATTCAAAATAGAAAGCAAGAGTAATATCAGAGGGGCCTGGAGACATGACTGATGAACAAAGAAAATGTTATTTTACAGCCAGGAATGTCTGCATTATTCATTCTGGACCTTATTTTGAAATTGTCATATTTTTTAATTTTCGTGAAATTGGCCAAATTGCAAATTTCTGACCACATTATTGGGTAGTTGAAATCAGTAAATGGGCAGTTTCTTGTACTCAATCGATAGAAAAAATGGAGTTCTAAAGAAATAGCTATGAGTTTGGTCGACTGGTACAATGGAATTAGCCGAAAATAGGGCTCAAAGTGGGCGAAATCTCCGATTTGTAAATATCGCCGAGGTCGCTAACTTCGCGAGAGCATAATTCTGTCAGTTTTCCATCAAATTTCGTTTTTTTGGTGTCATTACAATCGGGAAAAGATTCTCTATCATTTCATAAGAAAAAATAATTTTTTTTTTTTTAAATTTTGCGACACCAGGAGACACCTCAGGATTGGGGGTTGCGACAGTCAAAGGGTTAACATAGAATAAACATGTATCCCTTGTACAACATAAAATGCAATTTTATATTGTACATTAATAGAAAATATTATATTACAGAGACATTTATTAGCTGAGTAATTTTCCCAATTCTGGTTAATATCTTTGGCTTGATCCATGTTATATTAAAGATAAATAAAAGCCACAATACAGTTGCTGGAACAATTTACAAACAACCTACACCCTAGAAAGGAAACTTTAAGAATTTTGGTCTATCTTAGACCATTAACAAGAATTTATATGGTTCAGAGCAGACTGAAGTGTTACTGAAAGTTTTGCCACCAGTGTGGGTTTGTTGTGAACTATATTACTGTTAACTTATGATGTGATGCCATATTTTAAACTACATTATTCCAACATTCAAAGACAGATCTTATCCCACTTTGTATGTTTCTCTTACTTTAACTTTCATTAAGTTTTTTAAGCTTCAGTGCAAGCCTTTTGTTTTTTTTCTGTGTTCCACTTTACACCACCTGAAGTTAACTTTTACATATGCACATGTAACACCATTAAAGCAACCTTCATACAAGTTTGTTAGTGCTAACCATTGCTACCGAGTCCTCTTGTTGCTAAAGCATTCATCAAGGGGAAGGGGTTTCCTTGATGCTGATGAATGGCTTTTGGTTCATGGAGATAATCTCACTTTTCTTGGATCAAACCCAATTACCAGGCACTGTATGACCTCTACAGGTTTAATGCTTCCTCATGAATATTATCATATAGCATTTTTACTCAAGGTTTTGAAAATGCTTATAAAATTTCAGATTATGGTGAATTATTATTATTATTATTAAAAACAAGTACCAAAACCATATGATGGTGAAACAGTTTGTTTTCTTGAATATAATGTGCAACAGTACAGTACAAAATTACATATTACACATACTTTAGCTATTGATTTTCAGTTAAATTAAAGATTTTTTCCACTTCATTTTCAATAGGTTTGGTTAAAACATTTATCTGCTTAAAGTCTTGCAAGGATTGAAAATGGTCTATTTGTGCCTTATGGAGTGGAACTTTCATCATAGCAATCAGAATGATTATGTGGTTATTCATGGAGTAAATTGTTTGTAGTTGTTGGAACTCTGCTACCTGCTTATTATTCTGCTCCAGAAAGTGCTGACAACGAGCTGTTACTCTGCTGAGAAGGGCAGACAAGGATTGTTGCTCAGTTTCCATTTCCTGTCTGTAAAATGATATAAATTACTTAATGAAGGAAATGACAAAATATTATTATTATTATTCTTTGTGAATACAGTATAACTGTCCTGGAAGTGGGAAGGGCATTGCCTGCACTCTGAATGAGGGGTGGGGATGTTACAGTCAGAGGATACAGCAATCTGAACTATGGGTCACCACACTTCTGGCAAGACAGCAACTGAATGAATGATGATGAATGTACTTCCTTCTTTGAGTCACCCTGCCCTGGCAGGAGACAGCCATTGAGGTAAAAAAAATTGAAACAAATACATTAACCATTCAAAAACAATATACCTATCTGCTTTAGTATCTCCTTCAAGTCTACCCACTTCCTCCATACTCACCTCTGGCTCTTCTCTCTTCCTAATACAGTACCTACGGACATTTTAAAGAAATAAAATTATTATTTCTCTTGCTCCATGCATGAAATCACTGCCTCCCTTTCATCTACGTGTAACAACTCAAAATATTCTATTAATATTTCCCCCTAATATCTAACCATGTTCATTAACTGTCAATTCTATTTCCTTCTCAAGCTTTCTCTGCTTAATCTTTCTTCAATTGTTTCTTCTTATTCTCATATTCTTTTCATTCTAATCCCTCATCACTCATTTAACCATTTTATTTATTTGTTAAGTAATCAGTAATCTATTAAGTTTAAACTGCTCGTAATGCCAAGGCATGATAGTGGCTCTCTTTACACTACATGTCATTGTAAACCCTCACTGTAAACCACCTATGTAAATATACTTCCTACAGTATGTCAACCATATTGTAAACTTGCAAGGCAATAAACAATTTGAATTTGACATACTTTGCCTTCCATGTATAATTCTTGTATCATAGAAACTTTTCATATTGTAACTTAAAAGGCTTATAAATTATTAATAATATAAGTGAATTACAATAATTAATCATAAAAAATATTCAAGGTCTCATAACTCATGATTATACTTATTATGGAGGAAATTGATTAAGATGTAAAATGTACTCTACACAGTACAGCATCTTTTTAATGAATTAGTTTTGGTCAACCACTTGTGGAGTGAAGATTGGCTACTGATTAAGAAAATGTAAGTAATTAGCATACATCACAAAAAAAAATGAATAATTACAATGAATTCTGCATAAATTCATTTGTGAAGGGAGTCAGAGAAACTAGTTAGCCAGACCTGAGTCCTAAAGGAGTGGCGGGGATGTAGTTCAGTGTCATCTGAGCTGTGATGCCAGCATGCTTCTGGCAAGACAGTGATTCGGTGAATGAAGGTGCAAACATTACTTCTTATTTGGGTCACCCTAATTTGATGGGAGGTGGCTGGTGTATTAAAAATAAATAAATACACTATAAACCAAGTAGTATATCCCAGTTTTGGAAAATGAACTGTGAGCACCTCCATCACATAGCGATCAAATTATTGTGCACATTAATACAGTACAGTACAGCCTCTCCTCACTTAACGATGGAATGCCGTTCCTAATACCGCGTCGATTAACAAGTTCGTTGCTAAACGAGGAGCTTACTATAATGGTAGTGGGTTTATGTCAACCATCTTTGATATTGCTTTAATGTCACCCTCTCACCATTTATAATATTTTTAGTATATTTTTAAATGTTTATGCAGTAGTGTACTGTACAGTGGAACCTCGGTTTTCATTTGCCCTGGTTTTCATCGGATTCAGTTTTCGTTCATCGCCTTGGTTTTTGTCTGGTTGGCAGTGGTCTGCCGTACTGAATGTGTCTGCCCGCACCCACACAAAGCATCCCAAGCATTCTGAGTCAGTCTGGCTTTGTTTCTCATTGGTAGAGGATGGTAGTGATAGTGGTAGAGGGTGGTAGTGATGGTGGTACAGGGTGGTAGTAATGGTGGTAGAGGGTGGCAGTGGTTGTGATGGTGGTAGTGGTAGTGATGGTGGTAGAGGGCAGCAGTGATGGTAGTAGAGGGTGGTAGTGATGGTGGCAGAGGGTGGTCGTGATGGTGGTACAGGGTGGTAGTGATGGTGGTAGAGGGTGGCAGTGGTTGTGATGGTGGTAGTGGTAGTGATGGTGGTAGAGGGCAGCAGTGATGGTAGTAGAGGGTGGTAGTGATGGTGGCAGAGGGTGGTAGTAATTGTGGTAGAGGGTGGTAGTGACAGTGGCAGAGATAACCTCTCCTCCCTCTCCCCTCCTCGCCACCTTCCATACGCCAACAAGTTTTCAATAAAGGTAAAAGTGATGTTCGATGTTTATTTATCCATTTCAGTAGTCCTCTATATTTATTTCTATTTTCTGTAAAACTATAGTTATCTCTATAAAATGCATTTTTTGTTAATACTTTTGCATGTCTGGAATGGATTAATTGGATTTACATTATTTCTTAAGGGAAATATTGCTTCAGGTTTTGTCGAATTCAGTTTTTGTCAGACTTTCTGGAACGAATTAATGACGAAAGCCAAGGTTTCACTGTATATTGTAATACACCGAATAGAGGAAATCAGCTCTAATATACATTATTTAGGTATGCATACTGGTCAGAGAACTCGTCGTAAGTCTGAGTCGTCGGTTAACGAGCACGTCGCTAAGTGAGGAGAGGCTGTACTATATAATGCCGTACTCGGATTATTATATACAAGGGTGCTGTGAGGACCACACAGCACTTGAGAAATGGGAGGCAACTAGCTTTGAATCAATGAAGGGGAAGGTATCTCCAGTTTTTTGGAACAAGGGCTCTCCACCAGCATCAAAGCACCTTGAATAAAATAAGCACTGACTTTCCAGTGAAGTCACTATACAGCGTGGTATATAACCCACACTACTAAACATTATGATCAGGATTTTAAGAGGGTTAGGTGGGAGAGGATGTGAGCTGATGTATGAATGAAGAGAGGCAAAATAGCATAAGCTTTCATTATAACAGCAATTCTCTCAAGGGGAGCTTTATCTTGTTATGATGAGAAAACATTATAACAAAGGCTTGTGCAGATGTGTGTGTGTCTTCACCCATCTTGTAACATGCTTACATATCTTCTGCGAGGTTATGAAGTTCTTCCATTATCTTGGATTCGATGGTGATCCTGACTGCTAGGAATGTATCCTGAGGCATGTTGATTCTAGCCTTATCACACCTGTAAAGTTAATTATGTATTAAAATGTACTTCATGCACATTACTAACACATATATGTTACTAAATGACAGTAACTAGCGTTGCCATAAATATACTCAAATTTAATGCTTAGTTTAAATTTACCATTGTTCTATAACAAGTTAATATACTATAAAGCTATTTCTTTCTTAAGCACTCACTACAAATAGTCTAAATTCACCAAAAATAACAAGAACACTAGGAGTGCTTATAGTGACATGCTCATGAGTACTCTTATTATTCACACCTAAAAATTTGGAAAAAAAAAAATCGATGGATTTACAGGTACCTATCGTTATATGACCCTTATGGGTTTAGAGCCACCTGATTATAATAATAATGGAAAATTCTGATTAGATTTTGTCCATTAAATTCAAAATTAATTAACCTAGCAGATTGTAAGAATAATGGACAATTCTGCATTGAACAGACTTTGTCAGTTGCTTCCAAATGCTGTCTGGCCACTGATTTTGTCTGTTAACCCTTTGAGGGTCCGTGCCGTAGATCTACGGCTATACGTTGAGGGTCCAAACCGTAGATCTACGCCATGAGCTCAGCTCACTCTGGTAAGCTGTGAGAGGTAAATTTGGGCCTAGATATGAGAGAATACATCTATGTGGTATGTGTGCACCACAAAACAAATCCTGCAGCACACAGTGCATGAGAGAAAAAAAACGAGACTGTAATTTTCGATTAAAACAGCGATTTTGCAGTGTTTTTTCATATGTTTTTTATAGTTGTATTTGCGATTTCTTGGTTTCATTTGATAGAATGGAAGATATATTACAGAAATAGAGATGATTTTGATTGGTTTTAGCAATGGAATGGGTTGCAACTGAGCTCAAAATAGCAGAAATGTTGTTCAAGAGTAAACAAATGATCCCACACGTCTAATACACGCCAGCAGGTGGGTCTAATATACATTCACAAATGTGGTGATATTATTATACAATTATTACAGTATTGCATAACAGTAAATCTTCTGGTTTTTGGTTTGAATAAAAATTCATTATGTGAATAAAAAATCAAAATGGAATTCATTTGTAAAGCCTGAAAACGTAACTAATGAACAGAAGAAACGTTAGTTTAGTTCCAGGAATGCCTGCATTGTTTATTCTAGACCGTATTTTGAAATTAGAAAATTTTGAACTTTGCATTAAATTGGCCAAATTACCAATTTCCGATCACTTTATTTTGTAGTTGAAACAGTTGACTTGGTGATTTCTTGTGCTCAATCAATAAAAGTAATGCTAGTGAAATAGCTAAGAATTTGGTCGACTGGAGTAATATAATTGGCCTAAAATGGTAGTCAAAGTCAGCAAAATCGCCGATGCGTAAATATCGCTGACACATGAAAATTCGTGAGAGCATAATTTCATCAATTTTCCATCAAATTCTGTACTTTTTGTTTTATTACCTTCAGAAAAAGATTCTCTACTATTTCATAAGAAAAAATAAAATTATTTTTTGAAAATTCTTGGATACTGGTACGCACTTTGAAATTTGGCCTTTGGACCCTGAAAGGGTTAGCCGAATTATACATGACTCCTGTGAGAGTTGATGCACTAATTCTGATACATTGTTATCTATACCTGGATTAAGATGCAAGGTGTTAGTACTCAGGTAGTAGTCATCATGAGCTTCTGCTTGTATGGAAAACTGGGATATTCAAGCATACATTACGTATATAAATGCCCATGATATCATTACTATGCACACAGTAAATGTAACTGCATAAAGGTTGATTATCACTATTATTCATAGGAAGTGCTTATACAGCAGGTTAGGGCCCTGCTTATACAGCAGGTTAAGGTCCTGCTTATACAGCAGGTTTGGTTCTGGGCTACCACTGTAAAGTGAAACATAGCCTTTTTTTTTTTTTTTTACTTTCAAATGTATATTAAAACCTGATAACATTTTTACAGGGAGCAAGGGGCTAGTAACCCTTTCTCCCATATAAATTACTAAATTTAAGAGAAACTTTCGTTTTTCTTTTTGGGCCACCCTGCCTTGGTGGGATACAGCCGGTGTGTTGAAAGAAAGAAAGAACATTTTTACACTATCATACATTAAGTGAGCAGAAGAGCTAGGCCTGAAATATGCACATTACTTCCCATAAAATATTTTCATCCTTAACTTACAGTGAGTGGTGAATATATTTATTGTAGGAAGTCTGAATAAATGAAGAATGGGTATAATTGAAAACTGCTGCATTAGTGAAATGCTGTAAAGTGAAGTGCTCTAAAGCAGGGCCCTCCTCTAGGGGTCATACAGTACCTTGCCAGAAAGTGATCCTTAAGATGCTCAGATATAAGGTGGGAATCTGCTTGACCGGAAGTGATAAGAAAGATGTATCCCACAATTCCCTTGTTACATAAAAGGAAATAGGAAGCAATCAGGTTTGACACAAAGAAAGAGACGGTACTGCCAATTCTGTGGATCAAGAGCTCAGCACTAGTGTCAAGGTAACCCAATGAATTGACATAAAGGTTGAGTTGACATACATGTTGCCTAGTAACATAAAAAAGTGCTTTACAGTATGCTTTCCTATAAACCCCCTCTATATAGAGCAACTTTTTGTAAATGTGATTGAAGAATCACATCAACAACTGAACAGCTCCTAGAAAGACATTCACAGTACATGTTATTTAATTCTGGATGTACTTTTTCAGTTGCATTTGCAAAAAGTTGCACTATACAGAATAGCTTTATAAGAGAGCTTACTGTATAACAGTATACCACATGGGTTTTAATAACTGACATACATATATATATCATATAACTGTTTGCTTGCACAGTATATATACAGGGGTTATATGTTTGAATTCATTATTTTTCCCCAAAAAGTACTGTATTCATGAGGAAATGCTAAACCCATACAGTGCCAGGGAAGTAACCAGGTTATATCTGAGGAAGGAGAGAGGTAGCTCCAATTCCATGGATTAAGGCACACCACCCCCTGAAATACCTGTCAAAAAATAATTTCCATCCTTCAATACAGTATGTGGAGCTCCATATATGCACATAAAAAGACACGTACACAACATTAAGGTGATGCATCACCTTAATGGTGGGTGAAACATCTCCCTAGTAAATGTCTTAAACTTGCATTCTTGTCTATTTACATAGTTTTTGGTGTTAATCACCACTTTAATCTAAGACCCATATAAATACAGCCTCTCCTCACTTAACGATGGAGTTCCGTTCCTAAGACCACGGTGGTAAACAAATTCGCCGCTAAGTGAGGAGCATACTATACTGGTAGTGAGTTAGTGTTAACCATCTTTGATATTGTTTTAATGTCACTTTTGCACCATTTATAACATTTCTGGCATATTTTTAAATGTTTATACAGTAGTGTACTGTATATTGTAATAATATACATTATTTAGGTAGGCATACTGGTCAGAGACCCCGTCGTAAGTCCGAGCCACCAGTAAACGAGTAGGTCGCTAAGCGAGGAGAGGCTGTATTAGCCCCATTTTAAAGGCAGCATAAATGATAACTGATATAAAGCTTCTACTTAATCTATTCAAGTGAGCAGCAACCTTACCTTTCCATCCCCATAATTTGAGTTGCTAATGAATGAAGAGTACTGCAGTGTTTCTTCCATTTTTGTAAAATAGTCTTGAATGATAACCATATTGCAGATGACTCGGCATATCCATCTAATCCCATTTCTAGTTGTAGGTTTTGCCTTTCTTCTCCCTTTGCAAGCTTTTACTGGTGAATAATGATGTATTTCTTGATCTGTCTTGTATGTGGTGGAAGGAGTTTTGAAAACAGCATAAAAAAGATAGCAATGGATCTATACTGGTATTTGGATCCTTACACACATTACAGATGATATACTCTCCTCCTGTAAAGATAATGAAACGATTGCCATGGCTTGTACAGTACTCACTCTTAGAAGCATTAACACATTCATGATATGCTGAGCTGAAAACTTTTTCTCATTGTTCATATGTTTAGAAATGGCTGACTGACTTTTAACCTCAATCTATCTAACTGGTTACCCTGAATCCCTCCCTTGATGTTACCTTGCTCAACTTCAACAGCACGTCAAATCTCAAAAATTGCTTGTCTCTACTTACTCTGATCTAACACACTCATAAGTATCTACTGAATGCTAAAGTTCCTACCCTCTTTCCAACATTTCCTGAGACATTCTCTTTCTAAATACAATTGCTATTAATTAAACACTCCTATTGTCATTACCCCTGGCATTCAAAACTTTTCTATTACAATATGTACTCTACTAAAATGGTACTAGAGCATTAAGGTCCCCCAGAACAATCATTCTTTCATTTAATTCGAAATTTCCTAAACATTCACTTAACACCTCCCAGAATTCCATAATCTCTCATACATTGTACATATCTCTCACCTCTATTTGCATAAAAAAATCACAACCCACTTCTCATGTTATACTAATATTTTTTTTAATTTAAACAAACTTGCCCCTCTTTTCTTTCCATATATTTTCATTTAACATTACCACAACTCCTTTTTTTTCTAAGCCCTCGTTATCATGAATACACCAGATTTGATCCATTTATTCCTTCCTATTCAAACACTCTCACCTTACTGAATTACATTTCACTTAATGCTAGGACAGCCAGCTTCATTTCATTTATAACATTAACAGTCATCTCTCTTAATATCAATACCACTTCTGTATACATTCAAACCTAACCTCAAAATTTTCTTTTCACTTTAATAAATGTATACAAAACCCATGTTTTCCAAAGGGACTGAAGAGGATACACTACAGTGACAAATGTTAAGGAATATAGAAGAGAACAAAAACAAGTGTATACAAGTATGTTGACTGTATATACAGTATATAATACACACACGCAGACTACATATTGAATATCAATAGAAGTTTGGAAGACTTAAACACAGTCACAGCCTGCAATGAAATTAAATTAAGAACAGAATGAACAGAGAGGAGGTAAAGGAAATGACTACTTCAACTACTGTATTCTTGTCAGATGAAAATGACCATTATTTTCAGCTGGCTCTGAAAAAAGAAATCACATCAAAAACGGACAAAGAATGAGGAAACAGAACAAATGAGTGAGACAACAGCACAGCAGTATAGGCAAAATGGAAAAAAAAAAAAAAACTGACATATGTATAGGTCAAACATACATAAGAGACAAAGAAACAGGAAGGCTACAAAAATTTAACCATTAGACAAGACTTATTAAAAGAGGAAATGACAAAAATAAAAGATATACACACTGCCAAAAAGTTTAGTAATGAAAAATTAGCAAGAAAAGAAAATTACTAGAGAGTAATAATATCAAACTAGTATTATCAAACATAGTGCAGTATCTCAAAAACCAGAGGATGGATAAAAAAAGGGGGGATAGATAAATACAATTCGGATACAAATACTGTGTATGCAAACACAGATGGAGTGATCTCAAAAAGACTAGAATTAAGGGATAATGAATTATAAATGAGAAGTCTGACATTGTAACTGAAAGCAAACATTAAAACAATGTACATTTTCTATATGAAACAACATTAAAGATTAATTACACCTGGAGATGAGAGAGAGTGGAAAGAAAGGTAAAAACTTTGTTCTATTGGGCAAAGAATCACTACAAACTAGAAAAATTAAAATCACTAGCATAAATGTCTAACATTGCAGTGCAAGAAATTCAAGATAAAAGTGATATTCTGTAGCTACTTAGAACTGTGAATACATAGAGTGCATCATTCAGCAACATATGGGGGAGAAGCATTTAACAAGACAATTGAGAGGCTGCAAGTTGCATAGCAAACTCTTTAGTTCTTGATCAGTAAACACCTGTATATTAAATATATTAAGCTCCTATAACAGTCACCAAAATTATTCAGTAAAGAAATGGATGGGTACACTACATTTACAGTGGACCCCCGCATAGCGAACTTAATCCGTGCAAGAGGGCTGGTCGTTATGCGAAATGTTCGCTATGCGAATTAATTTTCCCCATAAGAAATAATGGAAATAAAATTAATCCGTGCAAGACACCCAAAAGTATGAAAAAAAATTTTTTTACCACAAAAAAATGTTAATTTTAGTACACACAAACTGAAAAAGGCATGCACAATTACATGACACTTACTTTTATTGAAGATCTGGTGATGATTGATGGGATGGGAGGAGGGGAGAGAGAGTGTTAGTGTTTAGAAGGGGAATCCCCTTCCATTAGGACTTGAGGTAGCAAGTCCTTTTCTGGGGTTACTTCCCTTCTTCTTTTAATGCCACTAGGACCAGCTTCAGAGTCACTGGACTTCTTTCGCACAACATATCTGTCCATAGTGGCCTGTACCTCTCGTTCCTTTATGACTTTCCTAAAGTGTTTCACAACAGTGTCATTGTAATAGTCACCAGCACGGCTTGCAATAGCTGTGTGAGGGTGATTTTCATCAAAAAAGGTTTGCACTTCAAGCCATTTTGCACACATTTCCTTAATCTTTGAAGTAGGCAATTCCTTCAATTTCTCTCTCCCCTCCTCTGAACCAGTTTCCCCAGGTCTGGCCTCTTGCTCTTGAAGTTGATCTATCAGCTCATCAGTGGTTAGTTCTTCATTGTCCTCCTCCACCAACTCTTCCACATCCTCCCCACTAACCTCCAACCCCAAGGACTTCCCCAATTCCACAATTGATTCCTCAACTGGTATACTACTCCTCTCAGGGTTAGCCTCAATCCCTTCAAAATCCCTTTTGTCTACACATTCTGGCCACAGTTTCTTCCAAGCAGAGTTCAAGGTTCTCTTAGTCACTCCCTCCCAAGCCTTACCTATAAGGTTTACACAACTGAGGATATTAAAGTGATCCTTCCAAAACTCTTTTAGAGTCAATCCAGTGTCTGTGGTCACTTCAAAGCACTTTTGAAACAGAGCTTTTGTGTACAGTTTCTTGAAGTTGGAAATGACCTGCTGGTCCATGGGCTGCAGGAGAGGAGTGGTATTAGGAGGCAAAAACTTCACCTTAATGAAGCTCATGTCCCCATAAAGTCGCTCTGCCACGTCTGTAGGATGACCAGGGGCATTGTCTAACACCAGGAGGCACTTAAGGTCTAATTTCTTTTCAGTTAGGTAATCTTTCACATTGGGGCAAATGCATGGTGTAACCAGTTATAGAAAAATTCCCTAGTGACCCATGCCTTACTGTTTGCCCTCCACAGCACACACAAATTATCCTTGAGGACATTCTTTTGCCTGAACGCTCTGGGAGTTTCAGAGTGATACACTAATAAAGGCTTAACTTTGCAATCACCAGTAGCATTGGCACACATGAGAAGAGTAAGCCTGTCTTTCATAGGCTTATGTCCTGGGAGTGCCTTTTCCTCCTGAGTAATGTAGGTCCTGCTTGGCATTTTCTTCCAGAACAGGCCTGTTTCATCACAATTAAACACTTGTTCAGGTTCCAGTCCTTGTTTCTATGTACTCCTTGAATTCATGCACATATTTTTCAGCCGCTTTGTGGTCCGAACTGGCAGCCTCACCATGCCGTATCAGACTATGGATGCCACTACGCTTCTTAAATCTCTCAAACCAACCTTTGCTGGCCTTAAATTCACTCACATCATCACTAGTTGCAGGCATTTTTTTAATTAAATCGTCATGCAACTTCCTAGCCTTTTCACATATGATCGCTTGAGAGACGCTATCTCCTGCTAGCTGTTTTTCATTTATCCACACCAATAAGAGTCTCTCAACATCTTCCATCACTTGCGATCTTTGTTTCGAAAACACAGTTAAACCTTTGGCAACAACAGCTTCCTTGATTGCCGTTTTCTTGCCCACAATAGAAGCGATGGTTGATTTTGGTTTCTTGTACAACCTGACCAGGTCGGTGATACGTACTCCACTTTCATACTTATCAATGATTTCTTTCTTAATTTCAATGGGTATTCTTACCCTTTGAGGTGTAGGGTTGGCACTAGAAGCTTTCTTGGGGCCCATGGTCACTTATTTTCCACAAACAGCACCGAAAACACTGTAATAATACGAAATATTCCGAGTGTATGCTTGAATGTTACCGCGGAGGCTAGCTGGTAAACAATGGGACGGGCGGCACATGTGAGGCTGGCTGAGGGCCCACATTGGACGCGTCTCGAACGAAGTTCGCTGAGCGGGTTTTTGTCTACTATGCGGGGCAAAATTTTAGCAGACAAAGCGTTCGCTATGCGGAATGTTCGCTATGCAAGGCGTTCGCTATGCGGGGGTCCACTGTAATTAGATTTCAAGAATGCTTTAAACAGAGTTCCTAATGAAAGATTAATCTGAAAACTACAAAACATACTGTAGGAAGCAACCATTACTGAGGATTTTATGTTGTCTGATTAAAAGAAATATGCTAACAATGGTAAGAAAGTGGGATGCCCCAAGGACTACCACTTGCCCTGATGATGCTAAATTTACGTAAATTAACGGCTTTAATTATGGGTAAGTTTTCAAAGCATTAGATATCTCCTCATTAGTTGACAGGAAGAAAAGAGAAGACATAATCACATAAGATAATAAACAAATACAAAAGAATAGACTAGGAAGATTTCCTAACATCATTAATAAGGATACTAAACAGTTGCTAACAGAATGGCAGTACAATGAGATAGCTTACAAGAGGAGGTAGTAAATACAGTAAACCTTCAATATAATAGATGCTGATATAATAGACTTTCAACCCTTTCAGGGTCGAGAGGCCCTCTCCTAATCTCGTTCTCAGGGTCGAAAATTTTTCGGAAAAAAAAAAATTATTTTTTTCTTATGAAATGATGATCTTTTCCCGAGCATAATGACACCAAAAGTATGAAATTTGATGGAAAGCTTACGGAGTTATGCTCTCGCGAAGTTAGCGGTCTCGACGATGTTTACGCATCGGCAATTTTGCCCAATTTAAGCCCTATTTTCAACCAATTTCAGTGTACTAGTTGACAAAAATCATATCTATTTGGTTAGAGCTCCATTTTTTCTATGGAATGAGTACAAGAAACCACCCATTTACCGATTTCAAGTATCCAATAAAGTGGTCAGAAATTGGCAATTTTGCCAATTTCACACAAATTTCAGAAGACACCAATTTCCAAATAGGATCCAGAATAAGCAAGACAGAGATTCCTGGAACTAAAATAACATTTTCTTTGTTCATTAGTCATGTCCCCAGGCCCCTCTTACATCTGTTTTGCTTTCAACTTTGAATTTTTATTCTCACAAAAAAATAGAAGATTTACTGTTATGCAGATTACTGCATTAGTGTAGAAATGGTGTAGAAATGGTATAAATAATGTCAGTGCACTTGTGGAAGAATATTAGACTCACCAGTTGATGTGTATTGGACACTTGGCATGATTTGTTTACTTTTGAAATTTGGTAAAAATCGAACATTTCTGCTACTTTGAGCTCAATTTCAAGGTACTTTTCATTGTGAAACCAATCAAAATCATCTCAATTTCTGTAAAATGTCTTCCATTCTATAAAATGAGACCAGGAAAACTAGAATACACCCATAAATACTATACAAAAATACACTGCAAAGTCACTGTTTTAAACCAAAAACATGGTCGAAGTTTTTTTTTTTTCTCATTATACACTGTGTGCTGCAGAATTTTTTTTATACTGTGCACACTGACCACATAAGACCCATTCTTTCATATGTAGGCCTACCAGCTTTCTCTCACTAGATTTGAAGGCGCTAGAATTTAAGCATTCTAGTACGTCAATAACCCTGGTGCGTAAGCCATACTAGTACGTCGGAAACCCTGAAAGGGTTAAAACTGGGCAAAATCCACTGGGTAAATTGTACTTTTATTTATTTTCAATGTTTACTGCAGTGTATCTGTAATTTGTGGTAAGTGCTATATTAGGTATATACAGTAGAGTACTTTAGTGCATTTTATTGCTATTTTTTAACATTGTTCAGATATATCAGACATCCCTTATTAGTTAGTTATATCGAGGGTGTTACTGTAGTAAAACCACATGTAATTTGAAAAAATTATTAAATAAAGGACATAAGCATAGATCTGCGCCTTAGTTACAAAAGAATACATTCATCCCCACAAATTCAAGAGTTTTCATATTCACAGATTTTGATTATCCAACTTTTATTTGAGGGCAGTTGCCAAAAAGATTCAGTTATCCAACATTCTTTCTGGCTCAATGACGCCCCATTTTTTTTATGGTCATTATTTCTTATGAATGTCAACATTAACCACATAAGATCAGTGCTGCATATTTACAGAGATATGGTATCTGAAACATAAAATGAACTCAAATCTTAAATATTATTTGCAGTGTCCTTCACAGGATCCCAAGGAACCTTTCCCATGAATTTGTAGGGAAGACAGTAACTACAAATAGGTAACTACACCTACACCATCCCCCCCCCACACACACACACAGCATTTATATATCATACACTCTATGCACACAGTGTACAGTTGTACATACAAAATACATATGGTAATTCAATTCTAAATTCAGATAGAAACTTTACTCCTCTACAATGTACTGTTAATGTTTTGAACAAATTAAATGTAAAAGGTTAGATGGAAATGTTTTCCCAGGTTAAAACTGTAAATAGTTCTTGAAACTGTATAGAGTACTTCTATTTAAAGCAAAATATAAAAGAAAACTTCATTTATACCATTACAAATTACAGCATTTCTTCATGCAGTTTATTCTAAGTGGCTTGAGCGTTACTGTAAAAAATTTATCATACATAAGTTATAAGTTAATATATGTTGAAAATAAATTTTTATAACGTACTGGCATAGGTATTTAAAAATAAGGAAATACAAATATTTTTTAGTACAGTACAAGTGTCCATCGCTTTATGTGAATCTGTTATTATGCAATGTCCTGGTTCTATTACTAATTGTGTATATGCAATATACATTTGCTGTATTCAGTCAGCATAGCTTATAAAGCATACTAAAGATTCTCATTGTGCTCAAATAAGTGTTTATGGCCTAGAACACTTATACCGCATAAAACAAGGGACACCTACTTAAGAATGCATGCCAATTCTGTAATATAATGTACATGCCACTGATATAGCGAAAAAAATACTCACATCCGACCACTTGAAATCATGTTATGAACGTGCAACATTTTCCCTGGCCTCAGTGCAACACATTAACATTATAGTTTATAACCCTATGTCAGCAACTATGCAGGAAGGGTAATAGGATAATCATTAAGAGGTGTGCATGAAACAGAAGGTTTTGCAGTATACTTTTATCTACGTAAGAGGTTTCTCCAATTCAAGCATGTAGTTTAAGAATCTTAGCATCAACATTCTGCACAAATTACCATCAAGCTTCCACATATACTACCTACATATTCATTTGTTTCCATCTGTCACTGAAAGAGGACTTACAAACCTCTTGGTCTTGAGCTGATTATTACAATGATCAGCGAAAAACCAAAACACTCGTGTATTCCCAGTCAGCAAAGACACAACAGAGATCAATATAAATGCAGTGGATAAGAGGGTTCAACTGGTCTACAAACATAATGCAGCTTTTCATTTCCATGCATATGTAATAAAAGCCTAAAGTTTAAATCATGTAATCTCTTAACTAGTTTGCAATTTTTCAGTGCACTAAAACAGCTCATACTTACCATCTATTGAACATCTGATCGCTACATCCTTCTATGCTTACCCCTACTTAATGCTATTTTACAAAACCACATCTTTCATTTGGCTAACAGCACTACATTCGATTTTGTTAATTTATATCCAGCCACTACTCAGATTTACTTATTTTCATCTAATTTTACACTTTTGGATAATTCCATTTTATTATCCTTTAAATTTTAATATAAATTAAGGGTACCTAAGAATGCTGAATCCTTACATCTCTAAAGGGTTTATTTGGTGATAACATCAGGAGTACAGTATATCCATTCCTTTTATCATTTGGAATCATTATATTGAATCATCTTTGCAAAAGCTTCATGTACTGTACCTGGTCCATGTAATGTAAGCATGAAAAGAAATAAAAATAAAATGACAGACCAAACAAAATGTCATTTTTTTCCATCTACAGGAGCATACCTACCAAGCATAAAGTATATCCTCCAGTATACATTTCCTGTAAATTCTACAAGGGATTTTTAAGTTACTTGCACAGTACCAGTTGTACCAACTCATCTAATTTATTGCAAACTCAAAATACAGTTACAGTATACAGTGGACCCTCGACCAATGATGGCATCGTCTAACATTAAATCTGACCAGCGATACATTTTAACGCAAAAATTTTGCTTCGCCTAGCGCTAAAAAACTCGACCAACACGATTCGTTCCGTTCGAGACGCGTCCACTTGTGGCCAGTGTTTACAAGCCAGCCAGCCACCGTGGTCCCATCTAAACATACAATTGGAACATTTCATATTATCACAGCGTTTTTAGTGATTGCACCTGCAAAATAAGTCACCATGGGCTTCTAGTGCCAACCCTACAGCAAAAAGGGTGAGAATTACTATGGATATGAAGAAAGAGATTATTGCTAAGTATGAAAGTGGAGTGCGTGTCTCTGAGCTGGCCAGGTTATACACAAAACCCCAATCAACCATTGCTATTATTGTGGCCAAGAAAATGGCAATCAAGGAAGCTGTCTTGCCAAAGTTGCACCTACGTTTTTGAAACTGAGATCGCAAGTGATAGATGTTGAGAGACTGTTATTGGTGTGGATAAACGAAAAACAGATAGCAGGAGATAGCATCTCTCAAGCGATCATATGTGAAAAGGCTAGGAAGTTGCATGACGATTTAATTAGAAAAATGCCTGCAACTAGTGGTGATGTGAGTGAATTTAAGGCCAGCAAAGGTTGGTTTGAGAGATTTAAGAATCGTAGTGGCATACATAGTGTGATAAGGCATGGTGAGGCTGCCAGTTCGGACCAAAAATCAGCTGAAAAATATGTACAGGAATTCAAGGAGTACATAGACAGTGAAGAATTGAAACCTGAACAAGTGTTTAATTATGACACTGACATTGTTTAATTATGACACTGACAATGTTGTGAAACACTTTAGGAATGTCATAAAGGAACGGGTACAGGCCTCGGACAGATATGTTGTGCGACAGAGGTCCAGTGACCCTCAACCTGGTCCTAGTGGCATTAAAAAAAGAAGGGAAGTAACCCCGGAAAAGGACTCGACACTTCAAGTCCTAATGGAACGGGATTCCCCTTCTGAACACTAACACCATCCACACTCTCCCCTCCTCCCATCCCATCAATCATCACCAGATCTTCAATAAAGGTAAGTGTCATGTAATTGTACATGTCTTCTTCAGTTTGTGTGTATTAAAATAAATATTTCATGTGGTAAAAAATTTTTTTTTCAATACTTTTGGGTGTCTTGCACGGATTAATTTGATTTCCATTATTTCTTATGGGGAAAATTAACTCAACTAACGATAATTTCGATTAACGATGAGCTCTCAGGAACGGATTAATATCGTTGGTCGAGGGTCCACTGTACAGTACTTTAGAATAAATATATGTATAATATACGTACATGTATTGTATTCCTGAATAATTCAGTACCATACTATAGTAGATAATGAGATTTAATTACAGGTACTTATTTATATTATGAACAGTTAAAGGAAAAAAAGGTTATTAGAGCTGTCAATACAAATGACATTCACTATCACAGCAATACTGACAAAAAATAATACAGTAATCTGCTATGAAGACAGGAATAGAAGAAAGTGTTTCAAAGTCAGTTATCTTTAAGTAGAAGCGATACCATGATGTAAAATATCTAGCAGTATGTATCCAGTATGACCTCGATTTCAATATTTGGAGGTGCGACTTTGCTGGGACAATTTTTTTAATAAAATAATTTTTTAAAAACACACGGATTTACGTAAGTGGTAAACGGTTTGGCAGAGGATGAGATAAGTGTGTGGGCATGTAGTGCCTGTGGTTCAAAATGATGATAATGGACAATAAATCTGCTAATGAGCTAAAAGTGTACATTTTAAACTAATTTAAGTACATGTATGTAGCCTTAAAATCTGAAATCAGAATTGATCCAACACATAAGGATTGTTTTGGCTACATAAAAATTGGAAAAATTTTTCATACAATTTGAGTATTCCTGAGAAGCTGATTCCAATTAAATAGCATGTACATACATCAATTGTGCAATATTCTTGATTTTTAATAAAACAATACATTACAAAAAAATATTTAAGTAAAAATCCTGACCTGCCAGGGTGACTCTGACTTCAATTTTTGAAATCAACATACTTGAGTTAATAAACTGCATATACATTTATAGCAGTGACAGACAAATCTGTTTTTTGTCCAGTGTAAATAGTCATAAATGGTTACATGGTATTCAATAACACTGAAAGAAAATGTAGAGTATAACTTTGGTGTATCTGTGTCTAGCACCAGGAATAATATTAGGAGAGAAGTAAATAATGAAACTGAATTTTATAGGAATGCAGTTAGAAGCCTGGAATGCATATAAGTATGTTTATGGAGCAACTTGCAATGTAGACAGACTGACAGATGTTGTAGTGGCCAGGCTTAGGTAGTGTATGTCTGGCAGTGTGACAGAGACACAGATGATGATCAACCAAATGCAAAGTATGTGGTCAGTCCTATGGTCACAATCTTGAACACTGTGTTTAATTATCTACTTACTGAAGAATATACAGATAGACAGTATAGTAACCTATGTGATATGGCAAGATATCTTATTAATGAAAATAAGCTACCAGACATATTAAGCAACAACTACTCCCAAATTGCTAGCAACAGGTAAGTTAACTGTAGATATAAATTCAGATGTACTCCTGTAAACCCACCCTTCTGGGCCTAATTTCTAGGCCTTTTGTGTATCCATATCCTCTTGTGATACTGTCCACCGGATGGACATGGGGTGAACAATAAACTAACCACTTTGGTGGCAAAATCTAATCTATCCACAATAAACTCTTCTTACTGCTTTTTCTGAATTTCAATATTAACACCATAAAATTCATAATAAAGGAAATATAGTCAAAAAGGTTGTGAAAGTGACCCACTAAAATTGTGGTGACTGCATCTAAAAATCAAAACCATCCACAGAATATATTTACAAATAATAATTGTTATTATTATAATCAGGGAAACACTAAACCCATAGGGGCTATACAATGCATGGGTAATGGAAGATGATCAGTTTTGAACAAAGGAAGAGGAGAATTAGTCCACTTTCTGGAATCAAGAGCCCTTTACTGGCACTAAGGTACGTACTTTCCTTGAGAAAACTGAAATATGAACAAAGGATCTTCCCAGACCAAATATCTGTTTCATTAAGTTTTTATGAGACTGAATATTAATACTGTTAGAGACATATTTTAAGGAAAAATGACCACTGTGTATGCACTATACACCTATGGGTTGTGAATGTTGCAACAAGGAGAAGGCTGGAGGCAGTGGAGATGTCATGTTTGAGGGCAATGTGTGGTGTAAATATAATGCAGAGAATCCGTAGTTTGGAGATTAGAAGGTGTGGGATTACCAAAACTATTATCCAGAGGGCTAAGGAGGGGTTATTGAGATGGTTTGGACATGTAGAGAGGATGGAACGAAATAGAATGACTTCAAGAGTGTATAAATCTGTAGTGGAGGGAAGGCAGGGTAGGGGTCGGCCTAGGAAAGGTTGGATGGTGGGGGTTAAAGGAGGTTTTGTGTGCAAGAGGCTTGGACTTCCAGCAAGCATACGTGAGCGTGTTAGATAGGAGCAAATGGAGACAAATGGTTTTTGGGACTTGACGTGCTGTTGGAGTGAAAGCAAGGTAACGTTTGTGAAGGGATTCAGGGAAGCCGGCGGGCCAGACTTGATTCCTGGAGATGGGAAGTACAGTGCTGTCACTCTGAAGGAGGGGTGTTAATGTTACAGTTTTATAACTGTAGTGTAAACATGCCTCTGGCAAGACAGTGATGGAGTGAGTGATGATGAAAGTTTTTCTTTTTCGGGCCACCCTGCCTTGGTGGGAAACGGACGTGTTAATAATAAAAAATAAAAAAAATTTCACTGATATAGGGGATACACCAGCTAGCTTGAAATCCAGATAATAGTACAGTGCAGGATGAGCCGCACATACGATAACCCGCATGCAGGACATGTGTGGGTTGCAAAACACTAAACCTATGCACGATATTAAGTGCAAGGAGTGGTGAAGGCTAAATTCTCTACCCACTTAGATTGAGACACAGGTTGTACTAAGACTTTTCCCATCTATGGAAACAAAAATTAATTGCTTAATATTAAGAAGTAAAATTTAAATGTAGTATCAAGTTTTACATGTAACAGCAGAATGCTTTCTTATGCTGCAAATAGACATCTTTTATAATTAATTATTAAAGTTAATTTTGCATGCACTGTGCCATGTAAATAATATAAAGGTGTTTTTTCAAATGTATGAATGAACAAATACTATATGTATGCACCATTTTGTATAGAAACCATCAAACCATAATTTTTCAGTTGAAGATTATAAGACAATAGATTTCACCTAATTAAGGTAACTAAATGTACAGCCTCTCTTCACTTAGCGACGTACTTGTATACTGACGACTTGGACTTATGATGGGCTCTCTGACCAGTATGCATACCTAAATAATGTATATTAGAGCTGATTTCTTTTATCTTGTTTATGACAATATACAGTACACTACTGTATAAACATTTAAAAATATACTAAAAATCTTATATATGCTGCAAAGGTGACATTAAAATAATATCAAAGATGGCTGACACAAACCCACTACCATTATAGTATGCTCCTTGCTTAGCGACAAATTTGTTTACCGACGTGAAGAGAGGCTGTATACTATGTACTCCCTTCATATCCACAAGTTCTGTGTATATATTCAAATATCACAAGCTAGTTAGTTACCTATACAGTGAGTAAGTGCATGTACATGTGCATGTAAGCCCATTATTTGCAACTAGGTTTTTTTCAGGCATTACTATGGCATTATCTGTGGTGAAAACACCCAAGACTGTATTGATGTACATACCTGAAAATTCACTATTAACAAGTAGCCTATGTTGATATAAAAATGAACAGTACTTCAATTTTACATAAATCTTTTATGAAATGCATCAATATTTGTTTCATGAATGTCTGATGCATGTTTCATGGACTCTCATTCTATTGGTATACATGTGAATTTTATTTAAGTTTTCTGTATTAATGTAAAACATTTTGATTTTTTTTCTTTTGTATCAGATGTATTTATAATTTGTACTACATACTGATGCATAAAATATTACACAAATTATGATATAATTTCTTATATGATTATTATTATTATTATATTTATGACAGGGGCACTAAGCTCACTTGACTCGTATAATGCTTGGGGTTAATGGGAGGCAATCGGGTTTGATCCAAAGTAGGGAAGGGCAGGTTCAAGGAGTCTCCCTTCAGAGGTACATTTTATATAAGTATACATTGTAAACTGATAGTGAAAAATTGCGACTATTAAAAGTGTTTGGAAAGCAACCAGTTTCTCAACAATATATTGTGTTTACTTTGCTTTACCACAGTTCTCCTAAACACATCTCTTACAAAAATCGAGGTCTTACTGATCTTTCTCCCTTTTATCATAAATATATTTATCTTTATGAATACTGTACATAATTCTAACACTTCTAACAGAACAAGAGGAACAATACACTATTAATTTACTTTCTTTAGCTTATGTAGTTTGTTGTTAAGAAAGAGCATAAAACGCTTCAGAATTTGAATGAAAGAATTGACTAGTGGACCAAAAGTGTTGTTGCTGTTGCTATAAGATACCTATAATATAATTATTCTTTATACTGTATCTAAGCAATACTTTGTAGACCATGAAAGTCCAAGATTGATCTGAAAACATTTATTGATCAATTACATTAGTTACCAAATGGAATGCTCTTCTTTAAAGAAAGAAAATACTACAATAAAATGCATAATTTTTGTTTTTTGAGTAGAGAGAGAGGTGCATAACAAAGGACAAACTTAGAAATAACTTTGGAAAATTTTAAGCTATTAGTGCAAAAATTGAATATAATACGTAGAGCAAACCAAAGCTAGTTGTAATCATAAGCTTAAAACAAAGAAGAGCAAGAATAAATCTGACTCACCCCAAACATCAAATGGTGCAGCTTTGACAGGTCACATGAGCAATACCACAAGAAGCATATAAAAGCAAAATGCCCCATCAAGGGTTTTTCTTATCTTTGGTAATAGAAAGAGAAACAGGTGCAACACCAGAAACTAATACTTTACTATGCACAGCCAAACATCAGATTAGAACCTAGAGATCACAGGCAAGACTATAATAAATTTCTACGTGACACTAACAGTTTCCCCACTGAAAAGCTGCCACAAAAAAAGCCATACAGTCCCCAAACATATTGAGGAAGTTAATCACACTAGAACCACTATGTGCACATCATACAAGTTTTGGCAAATATTACACTTTGGATTCAAATAAGTTGTCAGCATTTAGTATCTGCTGCTTGAAATGTTCTGGTGTAGAGACATTCTCACTATGAGCATCATCTTCACTTATTTCTGTAATAGTTACTCCAGCACCACTTCCTGCTCCAGACGGCAGGTTCATCTGTTGCATTCTTCGCTCAATTTCACGGGTTAATGCAATACGATACATTTCATAGCTCATGACAATACCGTGAAGCTCATGTTTAAAAAGTCTATTTAACATAGCTTGATAACAGTCAAGCTCAGGGAGCCGGAAAAGTTCCCATCTTAACTTGTGGTCATGATCAGGAGATGCTTGAGAATAGACACGGAGCCAGTAAGGTATCTCTTCATGCAAGTACGGAGAAGCTGGCATCAAAGATAAAGGCTGACGAAAATCAGTATGGTGTGGAATGGGCAGGGCTCTGTGGGGTCCTAAAACAGTATTCTCTGGAATTCTTGGAAGATACTGCTGTGCACATGGGTGTTCATACTGAGCTTGTCGGGTAATATGGTTTACATAGTAAACGCCATGTTCAAGAGACTCAATTCGCTCCCATCCAGCTGGTAATCCCTCTTTCTCTAAAGGATGTGACCAATGTGTTGTCTTTGTGTTATGATCAATGTAGTACTTGCGACCTCTTAATGTATAATCAACAGACCAACCAGGAGGAAGTGGTAGTTCTTGCTCTAATCTTGGAGAGGGAGGCTGAGGTGATCCACTTCCCATGTGAGTATTGGACTGAGATAATTGATTTTGTCCTGACTGCACTAAGAAGGAATAGCATACACCCTGTGGTGTCTGATCTAAAGGAGACCTAATATGATTCGGACCATATAAAATTTGGTCCAGGCTGTGTTGGGAACCAGTATAATGATTAATAAATGTATGATTAAACATAGCTGGTGAAGAAGGTGCCTGTTGCTTCAGCAATCCATCTAAACTGCCTCTACTCCCTAAGTACATGCCACCTAAATGCTGTACAACTTCTCCAACATTAGGTGTGTATTTTCCTTCAGTTCCTCCATGAGACATGCCATTTAATGGCGCTCTTGAGCTAGTAGAGTATTTTTGGACCATTGGTGAGGATTGATGAGATGGTGGGTTGCTGCTGCTAACATATGGTGGGGTGATGGTGCTTTTTCTTTTTCTCATGTCGTTTTGATTTGCATTCGGCCAAACATTAATAATGGGCACCTCTGGAGGAGAGTCTTTCTTGATGTATTTTCCAACAAGGCTGTCACAACTAGCTGTTGTATCCTTTTTGCGGGAGTTAGACAGCATTTTGAAGAGTATAACACAGGTGTTGATTCAGGTCACCTCTGCTTCTCTTCACTGATGTCTTAACTAGCCATCTCGACACTGTAAGAGATGTTTCTAATTAGCCACAGTTGCTTTCGCAGTGTTGTTTGCTCTGTACTAGTTAATACAATATGCTTTCAGTATACCAATAATAAACACCACAGCTGTACATATATAATCAGCCTTTGTTTAAGTGCATATGAGATGATAAGTACATATTTTGTTTTAAATTAGAAATTCATAATTTTGAAAAAAATATATCACTTGTTTGTGATGAAATGAAGAAAGAAAATAGTGAACCATGAGAAAGTTGTATACTGCATATTAAGTGTTTGCAAGGGTATTTATTAAGTGAAGACAGAGAGAAGTCCTGTACAATACAGTACAATTAAAAGTACTTTACTCTGTGGGGGAGGGGGGAATAGAAAAACAAAATGTTAATAACAAAAATGTATTCAATGAAAGTAATGGTAAGAATAGGAAACAAAAGTGGCGGTAAATAAAGTACAGTATAACAAATACATACTGTTTATGACTTCCATGGGTCATAGAAGCAAGTAAAGTTTGGTGGTAGATTTTTCCTTTTTAGATGAAATGCTGTTAAAGTACATGTACGTATTATGGTATGTATTATATCATATTCTGTACTGTACTGTATACCAAAACAAAATGAGTAAATTAACTAGAGCTAACATTTTTTCCTTTCAAAATTACTACCCATATTTGGGCAATATTTCCTTCCATATACCAGAAGGCAGGGTTCAGTGTAGAATTCACTGATGACCCTTAACCCTTAAACTTAAACCCTTCTATGTCCATGTGCAGGGGACTCCGAACGTAGATCTACGTTTTTTTTTTTTTACATGCTTTCAAATGGGGAAAATCAAGGCTGGAGCGCTACGCATGTGAACATAGATCTATGTTTCGACAGTTTAAGGGTTAAACCTCAACAAGCACTACTGCCCATTAATTACCATAACTGTACAGTATGCACAGAAAAGGAAAGATAATTTACATTTTCATAATTTTAGAGCATTATATGCACTTTCATTATCCTTAGGGAATGGCATAACTGCTACAAGAACTAGTGATGATCACACCACCAGTGAATGAAGCCATTAGTAATCATCATCATCTTCCATTCACCAGTCATGGTACAGTACTACCAAAATATCGTCCTCACAAAATGGCTAATGATAACATAAGTAATGAACTGATTTTGTAAAGCTGTGAAATTATAAGGATGCTGAGTAACCGCACACGAATGCAATCTAAGAGGTTACAGTACACGTAATTCTTGCTGTGCAACACCACAAAACCCTACAGAAGAACTGAACTGCCAAATCCACAAGCTACAACAATTGCAGCACACTGACATGTTACTGAACATGCCTGATGGTACTTGGAACTGTGGTGGTGGGTACAAAAAAAAAAAAAAATACTGTACCATGCATGAGCAGTGAGTTAGTCTGATTGGTCACCTTGTCGACTGCTTGGATTCAGAAATTTTGTGCTCCAATTGTGATGTTTTCTCAAGAATTGTGGAGTCTTTAAGTTTGACAGTTCCCGGATAGACCTACAGGCGGCAGGTTGTGTAGCGGGCTAGCTGCGGGATTTTCAAGGATAGCTCCTGGTCAAAGAGGCTGACCAGGTCCCTACTTAACAGAACTCAGTGTGAATGCTTTGAGAAGATACCAAAGCAGCGAACGGACATCCCAGTGCATCGTTTCAGCTTAAATAGTTGAAGTGTTGTGCAGTTTCAGAGGATTTGGTGTTGTCGAGTCAGGACCAGTCAGCGCCTCCCCCCCTCTCCGCTGGGGGGGAGGGGGAGGGCGTGTGTAGTAAACAGTGACCCTCTCATAACGCCTCACCCCTGCCCAGTCCCCGCCTCACCCACCCAACTCCCAGCGCCACCCCATCTGTAGAGGGTGCTTCTCCCCTAACCCACGATGTCAGCGATGGCACTGCAGGGAGTGCCGGGCTCACAGGAACTTCCACTACAGGGACAGCATCGTGGAGTTCGGCCGCAAGGCAGCTGCCAGGTGTGCCACAGGCAGTGTGTACTCAGTTCCTTAAGCTTCAACATCCGTGCACACGAGGGCCTGGGATCTTCAATCAACTTGGCGTCCACCAGGACGCTGACATGTCCCTAGGGGAGCTCTGCATCGGGCTGCTAACGGAGTCACTGGCTTCTTGGACCTCTTGGGGAGGGTCGATGGTGCTCGTGCAAGCAGCAGATCCCGGGGCAACTTGCTGCTGTTTGCAATGGCTGTCTACCGAGGAGAGACAGGCACCTAGCAACATCTGTTGTTGGGGCAATGGATGAATTCCCTGCTATGTTTGTTAACTGCTCATTACTCTGTAATTTGTCTATGATTGTAATCATGTGATAACGTGTTTATCATTCATTACCTTTGAAACTTGTCATGATTTTGACCAGCTCTACCTGGAGCTCATTACCTTTGTAAATTCTCATGATTAATGTGTTTATGATTCATTACCTTTGCAATTATTCATGAGTGTGACCAGCTCTACCTGGAGCTCATTACCTTTGTAACTTGGTCATGATTATGACCAGATCTAGTTCATTACCATTGTAACTTGCTCAGCTATCAAAACTTTGGAGTCCAGTCCCTGGACCAATTATGTACCTCTGTAATCTTTTGACTACCGCCCACAGGATGGGTATGGGGTGCATAATAAACATATTAAACTAAACTTTAAGTTTGAGTTTTCATCTATACATCTAAATTCACTTGTCTACTGTGGCATATGTGCTCTGGGAAGGCTGATGATGTAGAACAAGCCTCTAAAAGATATATGAAGCAAAAAGCATGATGATAAGCAGGAACACAGGATGGATTCGCTGCCTCTTAGAAGTCAAGTGAAGCTCCAAGTATGGTGGTTGCTTGACAGAATGACCAACAGTTATCCATATACCAGGGTCAACCCAAAAAAAAAGGCACACAGATAAAGGATAAAAATATTGGCCTCATCTGTTGACCAGTATACAAAGAGGAAATGAAAATAAAAAAAATTAAGAAATAATACTGATTGAATACCACTTGAAATACACTGCATATTATCCTTAGGCAGGCCTAGCCAGTCACATTATCCACCTCATTTGCCTACTATTTGAAGACACCTTATAGTCATGTATTTTTTATATAACAAGTATTGTGATGCCTGTGCACTTCTAGAAAGATAACTCCAAGGGTTACTAACTCAGGACAACCCAAGAAGCCAAGAACAGAATGGGTGAGTATCATTAGGGTCTTTTTTTTTTTAAGTCCTCCCCAACGATGCAACCTCAACAGATGACTAACTCCCATATGTTTCTCCTGACCCAAGGTTTAACTTGGGTACTTTCAGCTATAATCCAGATGTACTACAACTGAAGGTGAATGTGTTTCCTATGCTGGGTCACCCTCCCTTTGTAGGAAACAGCGAATGCATTAAAACCTCAATAATGACTACTAAAATGAGATGCTACATTACAAATAGCTAATGTTAGATTGGAGCTAGGAGGCTTAAGTTAGGCTCTGAGCCTAACTTGCAGATGCAGAAAACATGTACACATTTCCACAGACAAAACATTAAGAAACTGATTCATTCACCAACCGATTTTGGCTGTGGTGGTTCATATTCATTTCTGCTGTACAACGTCTCATCTGCCAAGAATAATTTTATTATATAATTTTTTGTTTTGTTTTGCAAGAGTACTCACTACAGTACAGTAGTGCCATAGGGGAACAAATTAATGTATCCTGTGTCCTTAAATAATGAAAATAGCACTGCAGAGGAGTAAAGTATGGGTTTGTATTTCAGTTTAGTCCTGAAAATATATACACATGTACAGTATATAGAGTGATACCTTGCATATCTGGCCTGCCATTATCTGAACCTCACCAATGTCCGAACCGGCCCTGGGAAAGGGAAAAATTCTAAAATTATTACCAAGACATCTGAACAGCCATTCGGATAGAAGGCTGAATCAAATTTGGTGTGCACTTTAGTGTACCTGTTGGCCAGTAGGAGCCATGCTCTTCACCACCCTCGACACCCACTGTTCTCAGTCCCGCTATTGTCTCCTAACCGAACAGGTGCGCATAATGGCGGTGCAGTCGGAAGCAAGTTTGTGGCGGTTCCTCTCCTTCTTTAGCATTATTACAGCTGTGTTTTGTGTATGGCACCAAAGAGGGGAAGAATGTGCTTACTTAAAAAAAAAAAAAAAAAGAGGGAAATATTGTTGCCCGTGGATACAGGTTGGTCCAAGGCTGGGGAAAAAAAACATAGAAGATGACGTGCAGGATTGGCTAGTGTTACGAAGACGACCCTGGTGTGTGCAATCTCTGACGGATGCAGAGATTGAAGAATTAGTGTTGCACCCGGAACATTCCAAAAGTGACAACGACAACCCAATGCCTCCAAGACCAAAAAGTTCAGCAACAGATGTCAAAGCACTTTTGGAGTATTTGGAGCATCCACTGTCCACAGCCCATTTGAAAAGCTATGGTCCTGTGGTCCATGAAATCCAGGAGGCTGTTATTCGAGCCCAGAGTGTCTGGTCTTACTGTCAGACGATGTTGAACTCGTTTTTTAAACCTACAACGCAGTCGCCAATGGCAATATGATGGGGTATGGATGACGATATGATGGTACAGATGTGCATTTTTTCCCCCTCACATATCCAGAAACTCCATGTTTCCGAACCAGTCTCGGCCCATATAGTTCGGATATGAGAGGTATCACTGTACATATTTTTAACACATCAAGCATCTCCCACCAAGTTAGGGTGACCCAAAATGAGAAATTAGATTCAGTGTCATTCCTTCAATTGCTGTCTTGCCAGAAGCATGCAGACATCACTGTTCAATGACTTTTTGAACTACAACTTCATCCTTTTTTCAGAGCACAGGCACAGGACTTCCCACCTATCAAAATGGTCATACAGTTTGGATCATGGGGGTAATCAAGTCTGATTTCAGAAAGGGGAGGGTAGCTCCAATTCCTTGGATCAAGAGCCATCTGCAAGTATTGATGTAACTAACTCCCTTAAAGCTTTGTATATTTAACAGATCTACAACTGTGCGTAAGTAGTTTACACTATGTATGATAATTGTACTTATGTGTACCTGTGCCATAATAAACTTACTAGCTACAGTAACAGAGAAATGCAAGTGATCCTAGCAACTTTCCCATGTCTTCAATCAGTCAGATGTGTCTAATATTTTCTCCTGTGTATAAATTTAGCAAAACTATTGCCAATCAGTAACCTAACATAACCTAATGCAAGCAATAAATAGGTTATTTGATAACTTATGGTTATATTTGGTAACATTTTACAAGTCGGTGATCGTGTGGTGTGGGTAATTTGCTAACGTTGGAAATTTAAAGAGTCAGTGACACTGCCTAATGCTGAGCATAGCTACAGACTGATTTAACTAAAAATTTCTTTGTATAGCACTATTAAGTGACTATCATATCTTTATTCTGATAAGGGTAAATATATTATCATTATTGTAAGATAAGATAAGATAAGATAAGATTTCGTTCGGATTTTTAACCCCGGAGGGTTAGCCACCCAGGATAACCCAAGAAAGTCAGTGCGTCATCGAGGACTGTCTAACTTATTTCCATTGGGGTCCTTAATCTTGTCCCCCAGGATGCGACCCACACCAGTCGACTAACACCCAGGTACCTATTTGCTGCTAGGTGAACAGGACAACAGGTGTAAGGAAACGTGTCGGAATGTTTCCACCCGCCGGGAATCGAACCCGGGCCCTCCGTGTGTGAAGCGGGAGCTTTAGCCACCAGGCCACAGAAATTGTGAGTATTAAAAAGAAACAGGTAAACACTAGGACATAATGTTTTCTAATATCAGTATCAATCACCAAGGTTTATACTAAGGAATGAATATATGTGAACTTAAGGAGATAATACAGTGTTAAAATTTAATTATTACAGTTTTATTACCATTATATTTAAAAACAAGTGCTAAACCTGTATGGTTCATAAAGCAGCAAAAAATGTAATAATGTAGTATGTGGAGTCAGTGTGGTTTCATACAATGGGTTAGGTGGGTGTTGTTATATCTTTATTTACTACAAGTACATATACATGGTATACAGGCCTAGCTGACATCAATGACATGCATGTACTACTATATAGAAAGCCGCTTATTATCAGAGCATTTCGGACAAATTAGGCCAGTTTTGTCCCAGGATGCAACTCACACCAGTCGACTAACACCCAAGTACCCATTTTACTGATGGGTGAACGTAGACAATCGGTGTAAGGAAACACGTCCAATGTTTCCACCCCTTCACCAGGAATCAAACCCGGACCCTGACCGTGTGAAGCAAGAACTTTTGCCACCAGGCCACGGGGCTCAGTTCAAGTGTAAAATCAACATTGTACATTTCATACTATAAATATCCAAAATCCTCAGAGGAGCAGGCTTCCACTACTACCATTTAAACTTACAACGATCATATATAATACATGAAGGACCCTAGGTAATTAACATGTTGGTATGTGTGATCATTGTCCTTATGTGTACTTGTACCTAAAGAAGCTTATTTACATTATACATAATTTAACCTAATATCACCAAACCATTGCATAAAACATACAATAACTTGAGTACCATAGAATGGTCAGCATTTTAGGCAAAACTTTTGACTAATTTTAATATCCACATAGATATATTTTTTAAGGATCTAACAAATAGCATTAAGTTTACTTAGGCACAGGTACACATAAGTACCTGTGTAAATTACCTAGGATAACCCAAAAAAAGTCGAAGTGACTTACAGGTATTAATAGAAACTTAAGTTTAGTTAGACTATACAAGTCACTAATGGAAATAAAGCAAACTATATGCCTATACTGGGTTATCCTCGATTAAGTTTTCATCATTTATCACAAATGTATGACTAAAATAATCATGTGCTTAATCTATATTTTAAAGAAAGTTAAAAAAAAAAAATTGTGCAATCATATATTTAACTTGAATAAAACTTGTTCTACACACCACGAAGACGTAGACTCGGGTTATGAATTTTGGCTGTAGTTTGAGGTAGAATACATCTAGGTTAAAAACTTTGGTTGTTCCAAATTTTCGAATAAAAATATATACGTACATAGCCAGTAGTCCTTGAGCCAGATTTGTTTACATCAGTGAGGATGTTAAGAGGATCCAACCCTGTAAATAATAAGACTTGAAACTGTTCTTAATTGTATGTAGGGTCGGATTCTTTTATCTGGAGGGGAAATTTGGTTCTAATCTTTTGATGAATTAAAATAAAACAACTGGCAGTCAATCTCTATAATGTAACGGGGTATAATGAATTAAAATGTTTATTTATTCTCTAAAATCATATGTCTACATCAGAGTTACGTGATTATAAAGATTTGAGCTATTATCACTAGAGAATAAATTTGTCTTATTTAACTGACATACTTGATATATCCCCCTATATATGTCTATATCTGGGTGTATATAGTGTACACTGAGAGATTAACACCTGTTGTAGATGTTATAGTATTCTTAGTATACAAGTGAACTGCAGCGTTAATGACCTACGTACAGTCGATTACCTTTAAAGAAAACAAACTAACCGGCCTAATAACCTAATACATCTAACTTAAGCCAGTTGCATTTGCCTTTAAAAGAGATAAGACTACGTAGTGTAGCCATGACAGGTGGTGGGTGCGGGTGCGCACAGGAACAGCGCGAAGAGCTGCAGCAGCAGCAGCAGCAGCAGCATAACGTGAACTAAGAGTCAGTTGTCAATGAGTGTTGCAGGTGGGAGGTTGTGTTATCTCCCTGGTTCCTCCCTCGATTCTAACTGTTTATTTAAAACGCTTGATATTCACCAGTTTATAACTGAGAGAATACGAGAGACTTTCAGCAGAATAGTTGCCAAATGGAAGCAGTTGACGACTGATCGAAATTCATGGTAGCAGCAAGTGTCTAGAGTGAGAGTAGTGGAGAAGATTCATCTCTCGTGGGATTTTTTTTAATATTGAGATCAACTCGATGTGTAACATGAGTGAGGAGGGCGGGGAGCAGCGAGCCCCGCTTATTGAAGAGACATCTCAGCTGCTTAACCCATTTGTTCACCGCCTTGAACTGAACACAGCCTATGACAAGTTCAAGGTCAGTTCAAGGATGTATTCTCTCTCCAGCCACCCTGGTGAAGGGCTTTTGATCCGAGGAACTGAGGCTATTCACTCCAAACTTGATTATCTTTTCCTCCAAGCACTCTATGACCTTTGCGGGTTTAGCGCTTCTCCATGAATGCGGGTTTAGCACTTCTCAATGAATAATTATACAATGCCTTCAAGATAGATTATATTGAAAATAGCATCAAAAAATTTGGAATCAGGTCAACACGTATAATAGCTTTCTCAATGAAAATAATTGGCCTAATATACAGAGCAGGTTCTTTTAATTAAGAAATGACGTATTATGTTCTTTATTAAAATGCTGTCTATCCCCCGGTACAAATTATTTCTTATGCAATTTTTTTTTTGAGAGAAAAATGTCACTTGTACATTTTTTGGTTTATTCTGGGTAATTTACACTATGATACTTATGTGTCGCTGTATAGCCTTTGTGGTTTAGCGCTCCTTTTTTATTATAGTAATAATAATGTACTTATGTGTACCTGTGCCTAAATAAAATTATATTTTGGGTTACCCTGGGTAATTTACACTTTGATAATTGTACTTATATGTACCCGTGCCAAAATAAACTTACTGACTGGCAGCACGTCAGGGCCAATCAACGGTTAGTATTGACACTTCTGGCCAATAATAGTGAACGTAAACAAAGACACGCCAGCCCCATACCTACCGCTGGCTGAGTAAGGTTGAGTTAGGTTAGGTTATTTAAGGTTGAGTTTCGTTAGCCCCCGAATGGAAATAAGTCACTGACTTTTTTTTTTTGTTATCCTAGGTAATTTACACGTTACTATGTATGATGATTGTGCTTACATAAATTTACTAGATCATTTTACGTTTCATGAATCTGTACAACATAAAACAATGTCCAATGAAAATAATTTGTATAAAATACCGACACAATGGAAACATAAACACACATGCAGTTTAATGTGATCCTTTACCTTCCACCCCAGGTAGATCTGTTTGTGACTTGAAAAAGCCCACTGTGTGGGCGAAACGTTGTCAATAAAGGATCACATTAAACTGCATATGTGTTTGTTTCCATAAAACTATGTCCACTGAACAATGCCCATGACAAAACCAACCTAATATTAGACATGTCAGAAATCTTCAAACACATAAGTACCAGATTTTCATAATTACCTATATATGATATTTATCTTTAATTCCCAGGTTAAATCCAAATAATTTACCACCAGTGGATTTAGCGTTTCTTTTTGATAATAATAATAATAATAATAATAATAATAATAATACCACCAGTGGAAATAAGTCAGACTTGTTTAGGTTTATCCTAGGTAATTTACGCACGTTACTATGTAAGAGAGTTGTAATCGTTCAAAAATTGTGTAAACTTATACCCAAATAAACTTATAATCCAGCTTGTATAAATTTTAAACAGCACTGTGTAAAAGTAGACAAACAAATATTTCGAAGAAACCCCGTTTTATTGATTAAAAGTAGCTTTGGCCAAATTTAGGCAATGATTCTGGTAGTCGATAGTCTTTACACCAAACACCCAACCATACATTACATCTTTAAAGTTAGCTAATAAGAGTAATGCTATCCAACAATATTTGGAAAATGTTTCAAATCTTTAGCAGATATATGTTATTTCTTTAAAAAAAAGGGTCATTAAATTGTAAAATGGAATCTTGGTCGTCAAGGAAGTACACAGCAACGAACAACATGAAATATGCATGTACGTAATTCATGCATCCCTTGCCTAGTAATGTCAAGCACCGTTGACTAAGCCAATAAATGGATCAATAAGTTATATTTAGGCTTAGGACCTAACTTTAAGCTTTTACAATGTTTTTATTTTAGTAAATTACGCAGAATTTAACCATAAATAACCCGATCAAGCTAATGTGACTTATTTCCAGTGGGGTCCTTGAAAGTATGTGCTAGCAGCAATTGGTATTCCCAGGTACCAACCAAATTTTAGGCTACATAACTTCGCTGATCAGAAGAGTAGCAGTGTGCTCAACGTCGTATAGTCGTTGGGCAGACGTAGCTAGGGAGGTCTCGACACTGTAGGTTTTGCGTCCTTAGTTTGATATTCCCATTGCCAAAACTATAAAACGATTCGGATTATTAAAACCAGAAGGTTAATAATGTAGGATAACCAAAGAATGCCAAGTGGCTTACTTGCGTTTGGTCCCATAGGCAAGTTCCAGACTCAGTGCTAATTGCAAAAGGGCAACAGATGTATAGAGACCGGGTCATGGACCAGGCCGCGGGGACATTGATGTATACTCAAGGTATACATCTCACCACTCGCTAGTTTTGAACCGGATCTTTTCCGGTTGAGTCGAAAGAATGAGAAAGTCACATTGTTGGACTTAATCTTAGCTTAAATGTAAATAATATACTTTTTGTGCACATAACATGTCCTCAAAACCATTGTATTTTTTTCTGTTGTATAAAAATTTACCACTGAGCAATGAAACTTCTAAACGTTTGTGTATCATTAATAACCAATATTTTATTTTTTCCATTCTTTTATCTTTACTTTCGATGAATTCCGAGAGTTTTCCTACTCCCTGAGCCCGGTCATGGGCCAGGCTCGTTTGGTGCTTTCCTGGTCAACCAGGCTGTTGCTGCTGGTGACTCGTTGACCCACATATCCGTCACAGCCTGGTTGATCTGGCACCTAGGGAAGTTTCTAAATGTAATTCATGTACGGTAACATTCGACTGCTGAATAACACAATTCTGCGCTATCAGCACACACAAGTTGACTAAGATACCTGCTACATGAGCTCAATGTAAACACAACTCTGTTACTATGACTTTAATGGGTTATCCTTGATTAAATCCGAATAATTTATTACCACTGTGTGCCAGTATGTCGGTTCTTTACACGAAATTTGCAGAAATTTCAAATAGTTAAAAAAAATTGTAAATTTAACCCGAATGGAGCTTACTTCCGGGGTTGACGGGGCGAAGTAAAATAGTGCTCCCTGGAATGTTAAAAATGTAGAGTATTGAGAGAGCGAGCGCGCCTTAAGGGAGGGGAAGGGGGATACCTCGATGCCCGTGAAGGAGTCTTCATTCAAGGAACTGTAACTATCCTCCATTGCTTCCTACCTGATTACCTTACATTCTCCCTTGGCGCTGTACGACGTATGGGTTTAACGCTTTCTCATTACTAAAATAAAGATCCCTCAAGAGAGGTTCCTATATGCCGGCGAGGGGGCTCTTGATTCAGGGAATTGAACCTGCCCTCCTCCTTGGATCGAACATGATTGACTCATCGCCAGGCGCTGTGACCCATACCGGTTTAGCGTTTTCCTTTAATAATTCAAGAGCTGAATGTTACCTCTACTGTACTTGTCAAATACCAGAAAAAATGATAGTAGGTACTGTGCTTAATTCCCGATAAGTCTCCGCTCGAGGAGTGACGGAGGCTTGATGCTCCGACCGTTAATTTCAAGACAGGAACTCTGGTATTTTCTGTGGGGTGATTCCTAGAGTCATCGACCTTCGTGGCTAGGTATGGGCAAGTCTCCAAATACTGGGTGTCCCGTAGCTCGATTGCTAACGCACTCAGCTCACGCACTGAGCTCGAATCTCCGGTACGGCTGGAAAACATTAGGGACGTGTTTCCATAAAACACCTGTTGTCCCTGTTCACCCATCAGTATAAAATGGGTACCTGGGTGTTAGTGGACTGGTGTGGGTCGCATCCTGGGACAAAACTGACCTAATTTGCCCGAAATGCTCAGCATAACGAACGGTTTTCTATATAGTAGTATGTCATTGATGTCAACTATGGTCTGTATACCTTGTACAAGTACTTGTAGAAATTAAGATATTACTTAATGCCCCTGTTACCTAGTAATTATTACATGTGGGAAGTGCTAACTTGTAGGGATACAAGATTTCAATAGGTTTATTAACCCAAGATAACCCGTTAAGTTACTTATGACTTATTTTCCGTTGAAGTCCTTTGATTCTTCTCAGGATGCGACCCACAGGAGTCTTCTAACTTACTGCTAGGTGAGCTGGGGCGACAGATATAAGAAAACATTCCCACCATTTCCGACTGTGCTAAGATTGAACCCAGATCATACAATTCTTGGGAACGGGAGGTATTCATGGTTGATCCAAGGAAGTAAAGTGTAGCTTCAGTTCCCTAAACTAAGGGCCCTTTACTGTTGTCAAGGTGTTAGTTGGCTGATGTGGGTCATATCGTGGAAAAAAGAACTCAATGTAATTTAATGGAAATAAGCCACTCCGCTTGGCTTCTTTGGGTTGTTCTGAACTGATACCCCTGAGGCTTACTAATCCCATTAAGTATTCTTTTTCTTAACAATAAATTTGTCTTTGTATTCGATACGCATACCTTCGTTAATCTTTAAATATTCAGTAACGTTGTCCTGTAACAGTATATTTTGTGCTGATTGTGCAGTACCTACACTTAGCAAACATTCACCAGCCATGACCAATAATTCTACTTTTGACTACCACAAGTAAACGGAGAGTGCATCGTCTGGGAGGAAGTGAGAGGCTGGGCTGGGAGCCAAAGATTTAAACGCTAGCACCCACCACCGATACATTCCTTGCCATTATCACCACCACCACCATTACATCCCTTCACATTATCGCCACTGTCAGTATGTATCACCACCAATACACTCCTTCACAGTATCACCACCACCAGCACACTAACAGTATGACCATCACCAGCACACTTACAGTATACAAGAAACTTTTCGCGTGCCATGAGTATACTATGGAGAAAGAGCTTAGATATGGGTGAAATGTCAGTCACTAAAAACAACGGACATAGCCCCACTCCATAAAGGTGGCAGCAAAGCATTAGCTAAGAACTATAGATCAATAGCTCTAACGTCCCACATCATAAAAATTTTTGAAAGAATGCTAAGAAGCACGATTGCATACCACTTGGATTCCCAAAAACTGCACAATCCAGGGCAACATGGGTCGCTCTTCCCTCTCGCAACTACTGGATCACTATGATATGGTCTTGGATGCACTGGAAGAAAAACAATGCAGATGTAATATACACAGACTTTGCAAAAGCCTTTGACGAGTGCGATCATGGCGTAATAGCGCACAAAATACGTACTAAAAGAATAACTGGCAAAGTGGGGAGATGGATCTTCAACTTTCTAACCACTCGAACACAGAGTAGTGGTCAACAGAATTAAATCGGAAGCTGCCATAGTGAAAAGCTCTGTTCCACAAGGCACAGTACTCGCTCCGTACTGTTCCTCATCCTCATATCAGACAGTGAAAAGCTCTGTTCCACAAGGCACAGTACTCGCTCCGTACTGTTCCTCATCCTCATATCAGACATAGAGATGTAATCCCCAGCACCGTGTCATCCTTTGTAGACGATACTAGGATCTGCCTGAGATTGTCATTTGTTGAGGATACGGTTAACCTCCAAGATATAAACCAAATTTTCCAATGGGCAACGGGAAACAATATGATGTTCAATGACGACAAATTCCAACTACCCCGTTATGGAAAACTGGAAGAGATAATAACTAGAACTGAGTATACTACAAACTTTGATTATACAATAGAGCTGAAAAATAATGTGAGGGACCTGGGAGTAGTAATGTCTGAGGATTTCACGTTCAAGGATCACAACAGTGCCACGATCACAAGTGCAAAGAAAATGATAGGATGGGTAATGAGAACGTTTAAAACGAGAGATGCCAAGCCAGTGATGATCCTTTTCAAATCACTTATTCTCTAGGCTGGAATACTGCTGTACATTAACATCTCCGTTCAAAGCAGGTGAAATTGCAGATCTAGAGAGTGTACAGAGATCCTTTACTGCACATATAAGTTCTATCAAACATCTCAACTGCTGGGAACGCTTGGAAGCACTTGACTTGTACTCGCGTGAACGCAGGCGAGAGATATATATCATAATATACACTTGGAAAATCCTAGAAGAAATGCCCCGAATCTTCACACAGAAATTACTCCCTACGAAAGTAAAAGACTGGACAGACGGTGCAAAATATCCTCAATGAAAAGTAGGGGCGCCATTGGTACACTAAGAGAAGACACCATAAGTGTCCGGGGCCCAAGACTGTGCAACAGCCTCCCACCATGCTTAAGGGTAATTACCAATAGGGCCCTGGCTGCTTTCAAGAGGGAGCTGGGCAGATGCTTAGTCGGTGCCGGATCACCCGGGCTGTGGTTCGTACGTTGGACTACGTGCGGCCATCAGTAACAGCCTGGTTGATCAGGCCCTGATCCACCGGGAGGCCTGGTCGTGGACCGGGCAGCGGGGGTGTTGACCCCCGGAATCCCCTCCAGATAGGTAGATCACCAGTACACTCACAGTATCACCATCAAAGCCTCAGTGTGTACGTTTTATTTAAGCAATCAATACGTAACATTGACAAGCATCCCGTATTTAGGAGAGGAACCTTGTGACGACGTTTCGGTCAGTTCTTGACCATTGTCTACACAATGTTCCAGGAAGGACCGAAACGTCACCATAAGGTTCCATTCCTAAGTGCAAGTTTTGACTTTTTATTAAATTGGTTAACATACATGGAATGTTTTTATAATTTCCATAAAGGCACAGTTTGGTATCTTTATTGAAGAGACGTTAAGCCTGCTCGGCAGGTTTCTTCGGTCGAATTACAGAGGCGACAACAGAAGTAGTGAAGATGTAGATACGACGTGATAGTCTCTTTGCCTTGAAGTAAGGTTGAGGTGGGGAGTCACTCGGCCCTTGGTGTGTGTTAGACCCCATAGCTTCGATCAGTGTACAATCTTCCTGAGCAGGCCTGGTCGTGGACCTGGCCGTGGGGGCGTTGACCCCCGGAACACCTCCAGGTAGACTCTAGGTGTCTTGCTCATCTACTTGTCGACATTGTATACTAATAATATAAACCCTTATCGGTATTATATAATGTAGATTTTATCTAGGATGACCCAGTAAAGTCAATGTGACCTCCGTTGGGGTCAGAAAGAGAGAGGAACGAACGAACTCAAGCGTGTGTGAAAGCAAGATCCCAAGCATGCAAGAAAGCGAGTGCGCGAGGGCAAGGACACGTTATAACACAGGCACACGCAAGCGCGGACGAATCAATACTAAAACCACTACGTTTCCTGATATATGTAAATTACTTGTCATATGGGATCGCATCCTTTGCAGATAATGTGACGCTATTAAAATGAATAGGAACAGGAAAGGACAATGAGGGTCTCCAGGGAAATTTAGACATGGTATAGGGGTGGTCAAACAAGTGGCTGGTGGAGTTCAAGCAGAGTAAATATGAAATCTTGAAATTCGGTGAAAGGGAGGGGGAGAATGTGAGACGAACTAACGACTGGGCGAGAAACGGTAAAAATATTGACGAAAGGAAAGAATCTGAGTAACGTCAATGAACACATGGCTGGAAGGTCACATTAACCGTATGTCTCCGGCAGCCTATACGACAGTAATCAATATCATCGTTCTACATATATTTTTCATATGAAATTTATGTCTCACCTCGACAACAACGCTATCTTATTTAAGCACATTTGAATACTACTAGTCAGCCACAGATAGGAAGTTTTTCTAATTATGTGTTATACTCAAAATTTAAGTTTTTTTTTTTTATGATGGAAGTGTGTCCCACGAAATCGTAATAACATGATTGCAAACAAACCACAGTGCGGGTGGCGAGTGAGTCGAAAAAGTCCAGGCCATTGCGTAAGCCACTGTGCCAGCTGGCTACAATAAGATTCATCCAACTAGGTATATTTATACTCCACAGGGAGGTTAGCATGGACCCCCTACTGTGACTACAAATGGAAGTTTTTATAGACGAATTTTCTGCCAGCGTGGCTATGGGGAACTCGGGCTCAAATCCCCTCAAAACAGCCTTCATGACACATTGGCCTGGAGTGTTAATCCTCACTCGCCATGGGTTCAAACCCCCACCCGTACCGTGGTTAGTTTTTAGAAAGTGTGTATTTGCCGGGCAGCGAACAGTTTCGCAGACTTGACGCTTCATCCCTCAAGGAAAGGTTCATTCATTCCGGCGAGGAGCTCTTCCAGTGAATTGGATGTAACCTTTTTCTAACTGGAACCTGAGTGTCTTTAATTTCCCCATGCGCTGAGTGACCCTCATGGGTTGAGCGCTCCTCCCATGAATGTAATATTAATATTGAAACGGTTACACAAACTTATAAATACGTATATTTAACCACAAAGAAGCAGATTGAAAACAAGGAACGCAACACATCTGGTAAAGCCGTTCAATATCTCTACGTTTGGGCAACCGACTGCCAGTCAAATAACATTGGCCGTTTATGTTACTTCTGTTTCAAGAAGTTATAGCTCATTTTATGTTATGAAATGTACTGAGCTGAGGACGAATTCGCTAGGAACTCCACTTGATACGTTCAGCCATTCAGATATTTCTTCACTTAAAATCTACCTTGCAGAAGAGGCTTTTATTGAAACAACGTATCACTGTGTAGTTTTATAAAGCTCTTGACTTGAATAGTAATCACTCGTTATTTCCCATCGGCGAGGTAATCATCGACTCAGTCTGAAATATGTCTCTCATACCTCTTCATTGTATTTTAATATCATTTGTAGTATTTCCGGAAATGGAGTTACATGTGTCGGCACTGAGACATTGAGTGTGAGTAAAACAAAGAAATACCAATGTTTCAAGTAATTATATTTATTAACTGACTCAAGAAATTATCATGGAAAGTGCTATACACAAGTGTGTTACTTCAGCATGGTTCACAGTATTGACAACTCTGCTTATTTATCAGCTAATGATGGTGGAATCATCGTCCCAGGCCTCCTAAAATTGAAAGGAATTATTACGGAATGAGAATTATTAAAAAATGTGAAAATGTAGATAAGTGCATACTGAATGTAAGTCGAAGTTTGTATAATTTACCTTCCATCTTATGGGTTCACGAGACAGAGAAGAGACAGATAATCTTGCCAGAGTGTAAAATATTTAATGGGCTTCCGTTTCACATTTAGATTACAGCTACTAAATGGAACACAAGTGATTGCTGATATAGAATTTTTTAAACCAGGTCCAAGAAATTTGTGCACTTTCAAGATTCCTCGTTTATAACTGTTAAACATTGTGCCATTAATTTTTCATGCCTCATTGTAACGTCTTGATTTCTAAATATATGATTAATATTATGTACTCAACTTGGAGTGAGTACTGGCTCTCAATATAAATAATAATGTGTAGTTGCGTGTTCTCAGAACTGGCCTACCTTAGGGCATTGAGTGTCTCCTCTTGCATGAGTGAAAGTGAGGCCGTACTTTTACTCTATACTTTACTACCAATTTTTTTTTCGGATAGGTCTCGGAGATGAGAATCAAAATCAAATTTAATGTAATATTTGACTTGAGTAATTTTCGGAAACATTTAATAATAATGGATTATAAACACGTGGTAGCAGTAAAAGAAAGCCAAGTTTTATAATTTTTATTGCTGAGTCATTTTCCAAACCTTATAATTAATATTTCATTAGTGAAGTATGAAAAAAATAAGATATTTCAAATATAATTAAAAATGTTTACAGCGACATCAATAAAAATACCTGTAGCAATTTGCAGTTTTAGTATTATCCTTAAATTGGAATACTAACTTCTGTGGGCATACAAGACGGAAAAATGTGGTTTAACGTGCAAGCATCTGAGAAGGTATGTAGGTTGTTGAGTTGACATTCCATATATACAACCAGGAACTAAGTATGCGAATGGATACTTGGCACCGATAGAGCGGTTTTGAGATGACCTTATTGTACTGAATGAACCTCGAGACTTCTAATGCTTGTGACCTTGCCAAGCCATGGTGTCATCGACTAATCTTGGATGTCTTCCTTCTCCCCACCATTTCTCCCCTCTTCCTGTATTCTGTCTTTCGTTCTCCAAATACTTTCTTCCCTCTTTCCACCTTTTCTTTTTTTTCAGTCGCTTCCTCTTATCACCCTTTCCTTCCCTCTCTCCACCTACCCTTAGTTTTCTCCGTTATTAGAGGGTGAGGAGTTTTTGTTCAGCGTTTTCTCTTATCCTGTATCAGCTTCTTTCAGGCGTCAACTTGATCACGGATAAAAGACCAGCAGTAAATTGCTTTACAACTATTACTTGCATGTGAAATTTGTTCAAGGTCTGGTTTCCAGTTCTCCTGGTTTCTTATTCTCCTTTATTAGCAAATTAGGCTTCTTGAAATCCCAGAAGTGTGTAGAACAAGTGTCTTGTAATGGTGTCTCCGTTATCCTTTGGTTGATGTGTAGTTATTATCGCATTTGATGCCTCGGACAAGTATCTAGTTGGCACTTTCTTGAGAATTATCAACGCTTTCCATATTGTTAAGAAATGAGAATTAATGCTTAATTCAAAACACCCTTGACTTAAGGTGACTGAAGTATACTATGAAAATTTAGGAAGAAAATAAGAACGTAAGAACATAAGAACGATGGAACACTGCAGAAGGCCTACTGGCCCATGCGAGGCAGGTCCAAGTCTCCTACCGGCTTAAGCCAATGCACCCAACCTAGTCAGGTCAGGTCACATTGACTTAAGGGAGGAACACGGCAACCGACCTGGTAGCACAAGCTATCAGGTCTAACTCACACCCACCCACATCTTTAAGAAGTTAGTCTTCGGGTTGTCAACCCCCGGAGAAAGTCAAGCAGTATGACTATGACTTCCGTTTGGATACTTCCGGTGCTTCCCTGTGATACGATCCACAGCAGCCGGGAAAACATGTGTACGGAAACTTACCCAGAAGTCTTGGCTCACTCGAGAATCGAATCCAGAACTTTTAAAAAAAATATTGTTATTACCAAGTTAACTTGTAGACAGAGCAATAATGGATGTGTAACATCGCACAAGAAAATAGATCGGATTACGCAAACTGGAAAATGTAACATGCTGAATGGATATCATTTCAACGCTGTTGTTGAATCAAGCACAATATTCCTTAAGGACAACGTAGCTCTCACTCTTCACAGATTATATACGGTACATAGATGTGTATGCCGTTTACTTTAATCCCTATTTTAGGGACTAAATACTTCGAACATCTCCAAGTCTTGAACAGTAACACCTTTCCAAAAACTACACAAATCGGGAAGTAAAACTAGATAGTGTTTCAGGAATACAAACAAGACGTAAAATATTCATTTCTGATTTGTAGGTTTGTGAATTTACATCTTCTTGACAGTGTGGCACTTTATTTCCGACCTCTCAGCTCCCTGACCTACGTAATCGTCTGCCCACTTGTTTCAAACCGCACCCGGCCTTTAAAGCAGATTCTCTATAAGATTTTTTTTTTTTTTAACCGTAAGGTGTTTTTCTGCACTAACTTTGAATTTTTACTTTTGCCTTTTGTTCTCTTGCTAATTTAGAATTCTTTCTTTTGCCTTTTGTTTTCACTCTTCGTAATATTGAATTTTCTTTTGCCTTTTGTTTTCAATTTCGGTAATTACTTGTCTTTTTATTCCTGTCCTTAGCTCCCCCCGTTCTCCCCATCCCCTCCCATTTTTTTTTTATCAAACAGAACGGAGTTAAATGGCCTACACGGATTTAATGCCTTAAGTATCCCTAGTTTTACCTAACGTTGCACGTGTATCTTTTAGTAATTGATCCATATTATGTACATGATGGATACTTCACGGCCCGGTCCCAGACCATGCTTTCTGGTGGATGAAGGCCTGATCAACCAAGCTGTTACTGCTGGCCGCATGAACCACAGCCAGGCTGGCTAAGAACTTGTTGGAGAAATTTGCCAAGTTCCCTCTTGAAAACAGCCAGAGGTTTGTTTGGTAATTTCCCTTACGCACGGATGGAGTTCTCTCTTAGTGTACTCGTTGTGCCTCTGCGTTTTATTGGAGATGTTTTCCACTCTGCCAAGTCTCTTGTGATACAGTGTGATTTGTGTTCAGGTTTGAGACCCTTCCAGTATTTTCCAGGTGTAAATTACTGTGTGCCTGTCTCGCTTACGCTCTGTAAAACACAATCGAAGGGACTTCAAGCTTTCCCAGTAGTTCAGATGCTTGAGTGTATACAGACAGTGAAAGCTCTCCACTTTTACCAACTCGGGAATCTCGCTTGCCTTGAAGGGGACCGTTAGTATAAAGCAGTATTCTAGCCTGGAGAGACCCAATGACTCGAAGAGTATCATCATTGGCTCTTGTTTAATAAAATATTGATAATGGAGCAAAAATAAATTAAGAGTTGTAAAGGATGAAATTTTTGTTTTCCTATATGTTATATGAGGAAAAATTATCTGGGTTGAGTCATGTTTGACCAATAGGCAAGAACGTGAGTAAATGGGGAGACATCAGAATAGAAACCGTTACAAGTGGTGTGCCACAGTGGTGGGTATTGGGACCCGTGTTCACAACTTACATATACGACATAACGAGGGAATATACAGGATGACATGGATTGTTTGATGTTGTGATCGGAAACGTGGCAGATGTAGATGTAACGTTCTAATATACAGAGAAGGATGAAGTTGATCCCATATATGAGAATTCTTTCCTGCGAAGATAGCCTGACGGTTCACTCTCGAAAAACGTAGAGTTGGAGAGTTGTTGGAATATGATTGAAGTGTACAAGGGAAAAACAGGAATAAAGGGAATACAAACAGCTTGTTGAAGCAGGGAGTCTGTATAGTATTCTGTCCATCAGTGCAGCACTGCAATCTTCTCAACCACAACCAAGGCTGATATCATCCTCCGTGCTGTGGCTTTAAGTACCGATTTAAACACCCAGTAATTTATGCTTCGTGTCATGCAGGCAAATTCAACTCAATATCTGGTATCGTGCTGATTTGCTTGTATATGGAAAGCTCTATTATTGGGCTGAAATTTGTGCTTTGTAAACAAATTTATAATTCAGCCTTATATGTGTTGTGGTTTATACGTCTGTTAAAAGCTCAAGGTGATCATTGTCTCCAAGGACCGGTCTTTGATGAGGCCTTTTAAATTCAAAAGGAAATATAATAATATCAGATATTAAGAAACTGGTTGAAGCTAACTGAAGTTAAACAGTGCAAAACCTTGTATGATATACCTGCCATTTTAGTCGCTCATGAGAGAAAGTAAAGAGAGAGGAAATGTTTAACAGGTTTCTGCTTCATACTTGTATGATAGGTGGATGGTACCTCACTGGATGGTGGTTGTTCTTCTTCTTGTTGATTCGCCGGTACTTCCGGCCCGGGTCTTCTCCAGATGGTGACCCTGCTGGATGGTGGTGGTTTTGTTGTTTTGTGCCAATCCATTGTTGTTTTATTTCTTGTCTTGTGTTACGATTCTTTTGATGTCTCGGGTTGTTAACCGGTGAAGGAAGCGTCTTGATGCTTTTCATTCAGAGAAGTGAAATGCCTTATCTTTGGCTCGAACCTGATAACCTCTCGTTCTCTTGTTGCAATTGTGACCCTACGTGTTTAGCTGTTCGCTATGAATATATTTATTGCAAACGGGTGAATGGTGGTGGGTTCACATGCAGGTGAGGGAGAGTGACATGTGAGGGTTCACAGGCAGGTGAGGTGGAGGGACAGGTGGGGGTTCACCGGCAGGTGAGGTGGAGGAACAGGTGGTGGTTTACAGGCATGTGAGGGAGAGTGACATGTGAGGGTTCACAGGCAGGTGAGGTGGAGGGACAGGTGGGGGTTCACAGGCAGGTGAGGTGGAACGGCACGTGGGGGGGGGGGTTCACAGGCAGGCAGTGTGACATCTTTGGTTCACAGACAAAGAAGTGTAACATGTGGTGGGTTCATGGGCAGTAGAAGTGAAGTAATAGGTGGTGGGTTCACAGTCAGCCAGAGGAGGTGGGATGACATCTTGGGTTCACATGTAGGAAGATGTCAGTAATCGTATAGTCATAAAATATTTATCATTCTAAGCTATAAACATGAAACTCGGACGTTAATGGAAATTGTATTTAAATATGATAAGTCTCCCGAATTCTTCTAGTGTCGGAAGTCATATTTTTGGTGAGCAATTATTCAGTCAGCCTGGAAGCAGTTTCACACAGCCCGGCTGACCATTTACATAAGGTACTAACTTGTAGAATTCAAAAGTAGACACTTCTACATTTGTTTCTCCGATATTTCTTAACTTTGCTCATAGTAGATTGAAGAGTCGTGGTTTTTTGATGTTTGAGTTCTCTCATTGCTCACATGTAATCCTTTCTTAAAACCGAAGGATCCGTGCTCGATCCTGGGGCTACCGGAAACGTTGGGCATATTTCCTTCCATTTGTTGGCCTCTGTTCACCTAGTAGTAAGTAGGTACTACTTGGGTGTTAGTCGACTGTTGTGGGTTGTATTCCAGGAAAGAGGGGCTAAAGGACCACAATGGAAATCAGCCAGACTTTCTTAGGTTAACCTGGGACTAACCCTTCTGGTTAATAATCTGAATAGCCGCCTACTTTCCATTTTTTTCGGATACAAATGGTGTATTGCCGTCTGTACCGACGACTCGGTATAGAACAAGATTTTATTGGGACAACGTTTCGCTCTTTGTAGAGCGTAACACTGTCCCAATAAAAGCTTGTTCAGCGAACGTGTCTTTTCTTCACTCTACTTTTCAATGAGACTATTCTTTACCTCCTCGTACCTCAACAACAGCGCGAAAATGTTTGTTACAAGAATCACTTTTAGTGACATGAAACGATATTTGTTTTCATGTTCGCGTAACTTCATTGTACTTGTGAAATTCTTTAATTTCTTGTGCAGTTTAATTATTTTAGCATTGCGTTTTAGTTTTCTAAACATTTGAGTGAAAGTAATTCTTTCAAGGGAGGCATTTTCATACCATTATTATTATTATTATTATTATTATTATTATTATTATTATTATTATTTTTATTATTATAATCAAGGGGAAGCGCTAAACCCGGAGGATTATACAGCGCCTGGGGGGGGATGTGGAAGGCATTCAGGCTTAATTCGGGGAACTGGAGCACAGATCCAATTCCCTAAATCAAGAGCCCCTCACCAACATCAAGGAACCTTCCTTGAGGGGATTTTCATACCAGAGAAGGACTTGTGAGACAAGGGTATCCATTACATCATACAAACCATTCACATCACAAAGACAAGGGTATAAAGCTTCCTTCCCTTTCCTTAGATCATATCTGATTACCTCAAATTCCACAGGCGCTGTATGGCACTAGCAAGTTCAGCTCTTTACCGTGAATATAATAATATTACAGGTTTTTATTTACACTCAGTATAAATACACCTTTACTTTTATATGTGTTTTTTAATGTAGATCTTAATCTTGTAATATTTCTTTTCCAACCTACAAGGCATG
>NC_069468.1:21136922-21279007 GCF_026875155.1 Cherax quadricarinatus
CATCAAGGGAGATTCCTTGACGCTGGTGAGGGGCTCTTGATCTAGGGAATTGAATCTGTGCTCTGGTTCCCTGAATTGAGCCTGAATACCTTCCATCCTCCTCCCACATGCGCTGTATAATCCTACGGGTTTAGCGCTCCCCATGATTATAATAATGTGTGGTATTATTGATCTTAACATTTCAGATGGTGGTGACCGAAGTGTTGTTACTAAGACCTGTGTTGATACATAATTATTTCTTGTTTCAGCTGGTGTTCATGTCGATCTTCGTGGTGCCAGTGCGGGTGTTGGGCATCATTATGTGCCTGTTGATAGCCTACATACTGGCGTCTGCTGGCCTGTGGGGGCTCTCCCGGGAGGACCTTGCTGCCAGACCCATGAACGGCTGGCGTCGGTAAGTCAATCAACGCTCTCACCCTACTCTCCTGCTGGGGGAGGGCTCTTCATCCAAGGAATTTAGCCAGCCTCTCTCTTACTCGGATTAAACCTGATTACCTCCCACAGACCCTTCGTTTTCCTTCACACACCCATCAAAAAGGGATATTTTGATGCTGTTGAAGCTACTCTCCTTCCTCTAATGATTACCCCAGATAACAAAATATCAGTTAAAAGGGGGGGGTACTGTCCCGGGGGGTTGAGCCTAAACCCTCATTTAATGCTAAACCTCGGAACCCGGGCCCCATGTTATAGAATTTTTTCTACCTAATGTTACAAATGTTCCCCTCCTTGGAACATTACAGTTCCTGTGTTTTGCGCTTCTTGAATTTAAAAATTTTGTGTTTACTTTTAAATGCGTTCCCGGGGCCCGGGGGGTTTTAAAGCCTCTCCGCTTAACGGGGGGGGCCCGGTTTCACCCCAAGGGGTTAAAAACTTGGGGGGGCTTTCACCGGTTGCAGTTCTCCATCGTTAAAAGGGGACCTGGGGTTTGTTTTTTGCATCTAAAAGATTTTCCCCCGGAAATTCTCTCATAAACCTTTTAAAATTTATAGTTTAATTGATGTCGCAGGCTGTAAACCTTGTTACATTTGCAAAAATAAAGATGTATTTATTATTTTTTATTATTTTATATTATAAATTATATTAAGTTCGTAATTTTGCTTTCATTATAAAAACCTTGTGTTATTCCCTTTAAGTTTTTTGGTCCCTTTGGATGTTTTGGTCTCAACTTTGGCTTAAACGCCAAGGGCACACCCCCAGTTAAAACTGGGCCTTAAGGTGTAACAAAAAGAAAGTTTTTTGTTTGGGTTTTTAAACCGGACAAAATTTTTTCCCCGGGGTTTTTTATTTTTTTTCCTTTTTTTTTTTTTTTTTATTTTTTTTTTGGGTTTTTAAAAAAAAAAAATTTTTTTTTTTTTAAAAATTTTTTTTTTTTTTTTTTTTTTTTTTTTTTTTTTTTAATTTTTTTACCAAAAATTTTTTTTTTTTTTTTTTTTTAAATTTTTTTTTTTTTTTTTTTTTTTTTAGCCCCCCAGGATATTTTTAAGGAAAAGTCAATGCGTCGGGGAAAATGATTTTCTTAATTTCCCAGGGGTCCCAAATTTTTGTTAGGAGACCACACGTAGGCTAAACCCAAAGGGCAGGGCCCCCTTTAAGGGCCTAAAGTTTTCTGGGCCGGGATTGAACCGGACATCAGTGGGGGGGGGAGGTGTTAAAAAAAAAAAAAAAAAAAAAAATTTTTTTAAAATTTTTAAAAAAAAAAAATTATCCCTAAAAAAAAACCTAAAATTTAAAAAAAAAAAAAAAAATAAAAAAAAAAAAAAAAAAATAAAAATAGGGTTTCAAAATTTAAAAAATAAAAAAAAACCCCAAAAAAAAAAAAAAACAAAAAATAAAAAAAAAAAACTTATAAAAAACCCCCCCAAAAATTTAAAAAGCAGGAAGAGGCAGCCGTTTCAAGGTGGTGGTGATGGTGCATTCCCAAGGTGTGGTAAATTCCATTTTTTTACGTGCATGGATTCTTAGCCTCTGCTCCCTTGAAAGATTTTTTTAGTTAATTTATAGCGCAAACCGTGTGTTCGACACAAAAAATTTGGTTTGGGGAGGCTTTACCCTCCGGCTGCTACTTTCTCTCAAGGAGGGGCTGCACGCTACTAGCTTTCCCGCCCTTACCTGCAGGGAAAAAAATTCTTGTTTCTAGGCTGCCCCCCATGTGGTTTTACTAATTTCGGAACAAAGGTAAAAAATTTACGGGAAACCCTGAACCCCCCTTTTCAAGTCCCGGTTACCAGTTGTCAAAAAGGGGAAGTCTGTCCTGGGCCCGGACTGCGGGGGTGAAAAAACCCTCGGGTCATTACTATAGTAAACCCTTTTTATTTTTCAGATATTAATTTTTCCCCGGTAAGCAGTGTTTGTTCCTTGATAACATTTCATTCAACTGCCCTTGTTGTAATAGGTGTTCTGAGATTTGCGAGTTTAAGGTAAGTAATAACCCCAAACTCTGATAGAAGGAAATTTTTAAAGCTGCCGTAATTTCCCGAACCCAAAATGGAATTTTTGACGATTCCTTATCCCCTTATGAGGTCTCCCAGTCGGGTGGCAATTTGCTGAAATTTTTTAAACCCTTTTAATATTCCCCAGAAGTGGATTTTTTAAAAAGCCAATGTATAAAAAACTCGACTTGATGAAAGTATTCAAGGGTTTGGGGGTAAAAGGTACCAGTGCATCTAATAAAAAAATTTGTTGAACTTCCTTCGTGAAAAGGGTGGTTAGCTAAATGTAATTCTTGCCTTTCTACAATATTTTTTTGAGCAGGTTGAAAAGGATATATATTTTTATATTATATATACAGAGAGTTATATATCGTGTATTATATTGAAATTTTTCTTCTTCCCCTTATTTTAAAGATTACGTATCCTTGATGGTGGTTAAGGGTATCATGCACCCTTAAAAAACTCTCTTTTTTAAGCTTTAGACCAATAATAATGTAGAACGGTATATCACAATGCGGTTATAGGTTTTTTTTTTAAATGTCAACCACTATTCTGGCCCTTAAAAACTTCTCACGTCGGGTTTAAAAAGATGAAAAATAGACGTGTTTCAGTTTCTTTTATATGTGAACTTTGGCATTTCTACCTTTTGTTCATCTGGTCCTTTGTTTATTTACTTTTGTTCTTTGGGAAAACCTTTTTTTTGTCTTTTTCTCCCTTTTGTTCTTGTGTGTACCCTTGTTTTGTTTTTTTCTATCTTTTTTTCTTTGTGTATCCTTTTTTAGTCGTTTCTACTTTTTTTTTTTATCGTGTATACCTTTGTTTAGTCGTTTCAAACTTTTTTTTCTGTGTGTACCTTTTTTGTGTTTCTTTCTTATCCTGTAAACCTCTTTTTTAGTGTGTGTACCTTTTTAGTTTGGGGTGTACATCTTTTGTGTGTGTACACACACCAGTTGGAATATTTTTTTGGCATTACAAGATTAAAAATTTTAGTATAATTTTCCCCTGGACCTTTTTCTTTCTTTTTTTTTATTTAATTTTATTCAGTTTTAATTCAAGTTCCATTTTTTTTTATTACAAATTTGGTTTTAAATTTTTCCTGCAAATAATCCTCAGTGTTAAAGTGAAAAGGGTGTATATTTATTTAATTTCAAAATTCGTTTGTGATTGAGGATTGTAATTGAAGAATTTTTTGAAATTGAAGAATTGTTTGGAATTGAAGAAATTTTTTGGAATTTTCCCGGTTTTTCGTTTTAATTGAAGTTTAAAGTTTAAAGGCCTGGGGCCCTGGCCCGGGGTTCCGGGGGTAGAAAGATCGAAACTCGTCAATGGTAGAGATAAGGGAAGACAATGGTATAGCACCCTCTGGAGAGATTGGGGCTCACGGTGTTGAGATACCCTAAAAAAAACTCAGATTTTTTTTAGTCACACCGCAAAATTCCAGGATATGTTTTTGAGTAGAGACTAGTGTTGAATGTTGTCTTCAGACAGGGTTGAATGTTGTCTTCAGACAGGGGTTGAAAGTTGTCTTTTAGACAGGTGTTGATGGGTTTTCTCAGACAGGTGTTTAAGTTGTTTCGACAGGTGTTTTAAAGTTGTCTTCAGAAGGTGTTTAAGGTGTCTTCAGAAGGTGTTGAATGTGTCTTCAGACAGGTGTTGAATGTTGTCTTCAGACAGGTGTTGAATGTTGTCTTCAGAAGGGTTTAATGTTTGTCTTCAGACAGGTGTTTAAAGGTTTCTTCAGACAGGTGTTGAAGTTGTCTTTTAGACAGGGTTGAAAAGTTTTTCTTCGAAGGTGTTTAAGGTTTTTCTTCGAAGGGGTTGAAATGTTTTTTTTCAGACGGTGCTGAAGGTTGTCTTTTTTGAAGGTGTTGGTATTGTCTTCAGCAGGGTTGAATGTTTTCTTCGGGCAGGGGGAAGGTTGTCTTCAGACAGGTGTTGGATATTGTCTTCAGAAGGGGTTGAATGTTGTCTTCAGACAGGTGCTGAAGGTTGTCTTCGAAGGTGTTTAAGGTTGTCTTCGACGGGGTTGAAAGGGTTTTCTTAGACAGGGGGTTGAAGGTTTTCTTCAGACAGGTGCTGAAGGGTTGTCTTCAGACAGGTGTTTAAGGGTTTCTTAGCAGGTGTGGAAAGGTTTTTTCGAAAAGGTGTTGAATGTTGTCTTCAGACGGTGTTGTGTTGTCTTCAGAAGGTGTTTAAGGCTGTTTCAGACAGGGTTGAAGGTGTCTTCAAACGGCGGGGTCGAAAAAAAATGGGCTTTATTTATCGGGGAAAATTTACCGCCCAGATAGCAATAAGTAGAGCACTTATTAACACGTGTCGTCTTTTAATTAGTTACACCCTGCGAGCGTTAAACTATGGTACGTTGATTTCACTGTTTTCATGTCGTGTTTATCTGGTTGGTTAAAGAGAGCCTTTTAATTTTTGGTTAATTGCACTTAAAGGGGTTTTTTTTTAACCCCCAAGCCCAAACGCTCGGTTGGTAGCGTACTTAGCTCAACATTGAGTGTTATGGTTTGATTCCGGTACGGGTGAAAAAAAGGCGTGTTTCCCTTTCACCTGTGTCCCGTTAACCTAGCGCAAGTAGGTTCCTGGGTGTTAGCCCACTGATATCGGTGGCATCCTGGGGGGACGATTGCCTAAAAAGCCCAAATTTTTGCATAACAGGGGCTTCGTTTGTTGTCATTGATGTCAGCTGGCTTGTAAGTTGATTGTGCTTGTAGAAATAAAGAATATTATTATTATTTTATTATTATTATTATTTTTATTATTATTTTTTTATTATTATTTATTATTATTTTTGGTGGTCCCCGGGTGCTGCACAACCCGCAACAGCCAGGTGATCAAAGGACTGTCCCAGAGGGGTGCTGCAAGGAACGAAAGCTCCAGAAACGGTTCACAGTGAATACGGGTAAGACTAATAATGTTTGGTAGAATTACCGTCAATATCTTAGAAGGGCCGTGTGCAAAATGCGCTTTTTATTGTGGCAACGTTTCGCTCCAGGGGCTTTTCCAAATCGTTGCGTTAAGGCTCGACAAAAACTCCCGGAGAAGAAAATTTTCCAATTAAAAAAATGTCGTATTAGGTGCAAAGTTCATTTTGCCAAGCAGGTAAAAACTCACAAAAGGGGGACTAATACCCCCGGTTCCTTTGGATCTAATTAACGCACTGCAGACGTAGTAAACCAAAAAAAGTGTTGCCAACAAACTATGTTTCATGGACTTTATGCAGCTCACACGTCGTTAAAAAAAATGCTTGTTTATCATTGTCTTAATTTTTTCCCCCAGGTACCTATTTACCTTTTGAGAACTAGGATAACAGGTTTCAATTGTCTGTTTCAGAACGTTCTCGCAGGGCAAATCCGTTCAAATATAAATCACATAGACTTCGAAATCGTAAAAACGTGAGTGCAAACAAACCACGGAACGGGTGGCGGGGTTAAACCCCTGGTGAGTCGTAACGTTCCCGACCAGGGCTTCGCACTGGCCTGGAAATTTCACGACTCACCGCCGTTGTTCGACAATAATAGCTTGAATCTCTGCAATTCACGCCGCACATTGCTCTCAAAAATGAATTTCAATGCCTCCCGGGCTAATTTTTACCTGCAAGTTTAGCCCTTTAAGTGTTTTCCACGTAAAGCACGCAGGGGCTGGTACTATGTTCAGTGTAAGTATGCCTTTTTTTCCCACCCCCAGTATTTTTTTTTTTCTTCGGGGAGCGTTTTTGGGGTCTTTTAGTTTTACCTCCCCTTCGTTGTTTAAAACAACTTTAATTTGGGGGTGCAGCCCGCGCGAGTTTGCTTGTTAGGATTTATTTAGGCGTTTTGCCAACAGGGGGCCTTTTCACTCCATGCAGAGAACGGGAAACTGTGTATGCGGTTGTAGGTGACGGTGGGCGGTGTGATAGGTTCTGGTGAGGATTGTTTCTAGATAGTTCTCAAAAGATAAGCTGGCACTGCTTGATAATGTCAAAAAATTTACGAGTAAGAATATTTGCGGCACTTGGAAGCAGTGGAAGTGCTACTGGCTTTTGTGTTAATTCATTTGTATTCGACTGAAGAAGCCTTTTATGCAAGCGAAACGTTTCGGCAATAAAGATACCCAAATGCTCCAGTGTTTTTTCTTAACTTGTCGGTATTGTATACCCTGGTAATCAAAGCCTTTGTGAGCGAAATGTCTCCTTTGTTTATGTACTAATACCTCGTGTGTGTCTTGCACGCTTGTTGTTAGTGTAAATCACCATTTGTAACGTCAGCGCGAAACGTATAGTTCCTCAGAACATTGGTAATCACATACTGAAGTTAGAGGACGAATTATACTCACTAATAAATTTCAACTATTTTTGATTAATTAGGTTAGATTACATTATTCTAACGTTAGTTAACGTAACCGACAATAATAGAGTTTGCTTATATTTAATCGATATTAACATAATTTAAATGGGGTGGAAAATAAAGGCACCAGGGTAAACACATTACATGCCTGTAGCCCAATTAGTTTGAAACCAGACGCTTGTATAGAATACGAGGACGGGGCGCCATACGTGGCTAGCATACTTATTGGCAGCTTTCTCCCCAGTGATTGCACACCCAGGAAACTCCCAGCTTCAAATCACACTCCCACTTTTGTGTGTGTGTAAATGTCCTGAGAAGAGTTAATTGGATGGAACTAGTATGGGTAACTGAGAAGTTGTAGGTAAAAGACACGTGGTTTACCTACTTAAGTCATTTTCCAAGTATACCGTCCATAACTTTTGAAGTCGTTTTTAATATTCACCCCTCTGAAGGAGGGGTTTTAATGTTGCAGTTTTATAACTGTAGTGTAAGCGCGCCTTTGGCCAGACAGTGATGGAGTAAATGAAAGTTTTTCCTTTTCGGGCCACCCTTACCTTGGTGGGAAACGGCCGATGTGTTAATAAAAATTATATATATATATATATATATATATATATTATTATATATATATATAATATATATATATATATATATATAATGTTTTGTGGGCGAGGGGCTTGGACTTCCACCAGGCGTGCATGAGCGTGTTCGATAGGAGTGAATGGAGAAGAATGGTATTTTGGACTTGAGCTGTTGGCGTGAGCAGGGTAATATTTAGTGAATGGATTCAGGGAAATCGGTTATTTTTTATATAGCCGGACTTGAGTCCTGGAAATAGGAAGTACAATGCCTGCACTCTACAGGAGGGGTTTTGGGATATTGGCAGTTTGGAGGGATATGTTGTGTATCTTTATACGTATATGCTTCTAAACTGTTGTGTTCTGAGCACCTCTGCAAAAACAGTGATTATGTGTGAGTGAGGTGAAAGTGTTGAATGATGATGAAAGTGTTTTATTTTTGGGAATTTTATCTTTCTTTTTGGGTCACCCTGCCTCGGTGGGAGACGGCCGACTTGTTGAAATATATATATTATATATATATATATATATATATATATATATATATATATATATATATATTATATATATCATTTCTTTCTTTCAACACACCGGCCGTATCCCACCGAGGCGGGGTGGCCCAAAAGGAAAAACGAAAGTTTCTCCTTTTACATTTAGTAATATATACAGGAGAAGGGGTTACTAGCCCTTGCTCCCGGCATTTTAGTCGCCTCTTACGACACGCATGGCTTACGGAGGAAGAATTCTGTTCCACTTCCCATATATATATATAATATTTTATATATATATATATATATATATATATAATATATATATATATATATATATACAGTTGCTCTTTGCTGATGATACTGTGCTCTTGGGAGATTCTGAAGAGAAGTTGCAGAGATTGGTGGATGAATTTGGTAGGGTGTGCAAAAGAAGAAAATTGAAAGTGAATACAGGAAAGAGTAAGGTTATGAGGATAACAAAAAGATTAGGTGATGAAAGATTGGATATCAGATTGGAGGGAGAGAGTATGGAGGAGGTGAATGTATTCAGATATTTGGGAGTTGACATGTCAGCGGATGGGTCTATGAAAGATGAGGTGAATCACAGAATTGATGAGGGGAAAAGGGTGAGTGGTGCACTTAGGAGTCTGTGGAGACAAAGAACTTTGTCCTTGGAGGCAAAGAGGGGAATGTATGAGAGTATAGTTTTACCAACGCTCTTATATGGGTGTGAAGCATGGGTGATGAATGTTGCAGCGAGGAGAAGGCTGGAGGCAGTGGAGATGTCATGTCTGAGAGCAATGTGTGGTGTGAATATAATGCAGAGAATTCGTAGTTTGGAAGTTAGGAGGAGATGCAGGATTACCAAAACTGTTGTCCAGAGGGCGGAGGAAGGGTTGTTGAGGTGGTTCGGACATGTGGAGAGAATGGAACGAAACAGAATAACTTCAAGAGTGTATCAGTCTGTAGTGGAAGGAAGGCGGGGTAGGGGTCGGCCTAGGAAAGGTTGGAGGGAGGGGGTAAAGGAGGTTTTGTGTGCGAGGGGCTTGGACTTCCAGCAGGCATGCGTGAGCGTGTTTGATAGGAGTGAATGAAGACAAATGGTTTTTAATACTTGACGTGCTGTTGGAGTGTGAGCAAAGTAACATTTATGAAGGGGTTCAGGGAAACCGGCAGGCCGGACTTGAGTCCTGGAGATGGGAAGTACAGTGCCTGCACTCTGAAGGAGGGGTGTTAATGTTGCAGTTTAAAAACTGTAGTGTAAAGCACCCTTCTGGCAAGACAGTGATGGAGTGAATGATGGTGAAAGTTTTTCTTTTTCGGGCCACCCTGCCTTGGTGGGAATCGGCCAGTGTGATAATAAAATATATATATATATATATAATATATATATATATATATATATATATATATATATATATATATATATATATATATATATATATATATATATATATATATATGTCGTGCGAATATGTAAACAGGTCAATTAGCAAGAATCATTTAAAATTAAGTCCTTTCTAAAATTTTCTCCTATCCGTTTAAAGATATATTTTTTCATTAATGTTATGTATAAATTTTTAATTTTGCACCAAAGAATCTTAGAAAACTTACCTAACCTTATTATAACAAGAATAATTTATTTTAGCCCACCCAACTAAATATATTTTAGATTTGTTTACAATAATTTAATACTAAACAAACACAGTGAAATATATTTTTTTATTAGGTTCAGAATGATTTTGGCGAAATTATTGCATACACAAATTTTCATTGTCCTATATGGCAAGATGAGCGTTGTATTTAAGCAAGATCGCAAGTTTGCCTATTCGCACGACATATATATATGCAAATAAGATACAGTGAAACAGGTGATTTCAGAATATGCAAAACAACACTCTGAAGAATAGAGAAATTCCAAGTGCTTTCGTGACTACTCACATTATCAAGGACTATGAAAGTAAAGCATCCAAGGAAGCTATATAAGGGGTTCTGGCCAACACCTCACTATCAGATCCACAACGGTTAAACACCTGACGCGCGCCGGCCCAACTGGACAGGTCCTTTGCACAACTCACCAACAAACTATTCTACCCAAAAAAAATTAAAAATTATTATTTGTCCGGTGTATTATTAAATTTTTCCCAAATTCTATTAATTATAAATGGATCTAATTTATATAGACCAAAGGAAATATTCATATTATTGTCAAAACTGCTTTTTATGAAACAAGATTCAATTATATTCCTGTCGACCATGGACTTGCTTGATACTACTTTCTCAACTTTTTGAAAATCAATTGGATGGTTAAAATCTCTTACATGAATAAATAGAGCATTGGAATCTTGTCTAGTTCTAATGCTCCTTGACAGACTTAAATGATTTTAACATGGTTAGTTTTGATGTTACTTCCTTGTTTACGAAAGTTCCTGTTGATGATTTATTAAGTTTCTTATCTGAAGAACTCGTTAACTATGATTTACCATTGCCAGTTCCTACTATCATTAAACTTATTAAACTTTGCATTGTTGATGCAAAATTTGTATTTAATGATAAGTTTTACAATGGGAAATCCTCTATCACCTGTTCTTAGTAACCTATACATGGAATTTTTTGAAACAAGATTGCTTAACACAATCCTCCATAATAGAGCTAAATGGTTCAGATATGTTGATGATATTTTGTGTCTTATGCCCAAAAATGTAGATATACACCATTTCCTTGGAAAATTAAATAGCTTAGCCCATTCCATAAACTTTACTGTTGAGTTTGAAGAAAATAACTCATTACCTTTTCTAGATGTTTTAATTATTAAGGGTAATAATGAATTCAAATTTAAAATTTACAGAAAACCTACAAATAACTGTTCCTATGTCCACTATTATTCTTCGCATCAAGATAGAGTCAAAACTGTCTGTTTTCTCATCAATGTTTTTGAGAGCTTTACGAATTTGTAGTCCTGAGTTCATAGATGAGGAAATATCCAAAATTTATGAAATAGGTAATGATTTAAAATACCCAAGAAATGTAATTGATAAATCTTTTAAAGTTGCTAGAAATACTTTTTACAATCCAAAAAGGGACAACCAGCCTTATTCAACTAAAAATATGTTGGTTCTCCCTTACCATGAAAACTTGGTTGATATGCCTTCTCTTCTTAAGACTTTTAATATTAAAGTTGTATTCAAAAATTTGATACAGTAAAAAAGCTTTTGATAAAGAATTCCCCCAAAATGCTGATGGATGTGTCTATAAGATTCCTTGTAAAATTTGCGATAAAGTTTATTACGGTCAAACTGGTAAAAATCTCGAACTAAGATTAAAACAACATAAATATAGCATTAGAACTGGACAAGATTCCAATGCTCTATTTATTCATGTAAGAGATTTTAACCATCCAATTGATTTTCAAAAAGTTGAGAAAGTAGTATCAAGCAAGTCCATGGTCGACAGGAATATAATTGAATCTTGTTTCATAAAAAGCAGTTTTGACAATAATATGAATATTTCCTTTGGTTTATATAAATTAGACCCATTTATAATTAATAAAATTTGGGAAGAATTTAATAATACACTGGAAAAATAAATTTTTTAAAAATTTTCTTAAAGTTTGAACATTATGAGCATATGGGAATCTTTATTCGGGAAAGTTTCGCCACACAGTGGTTCTCAGCCCAATAAAAAGAGGGGGCGTAAGGAGAGGAGGAGATGAGGTAATCACCCCCTCGCCTGGAGTCGATGTTTTCAGCCTCAATCTTGTAAATGTCAGCGGGGCCCGTAGACGTGGCTTATTCTGTAGTGAGGTGAGGTGAAGCAGGGGGGGCGGGGTCATGTGGTCATCCACTATCCCTACCTCACTCCCCGTATATAAGCCAGTCTAGGGGCCCATGCTGTACTTTATAAATGAAAAAAAGATTTCCCATATGCTGCATAAGTGTCCCCATCTTATTTGTCGGTTTTTAAACCATTCATCACAAAATTTTCTTGGGTGAATATTTGTTGGTGGTTGTCAAAGGACTGTCCGTTGGGGCCGGCGCGGTCGGTGTTTAACGTTGTGGGTTTGATAGTGGGTTTTGGGCCGCCCCCCTTAATCCTTTCCCTTTGGTTGCTTTACTTTCATAGTTCCTTAAAATGTGAGTAGTCACAAAAAGCGTTTGGGAAATTTTTCTCTATTATTTCAGAGTGGTGTTTTGCAATAATTATATATATATAATATTTTATATTTTTATATATTTTTATTATATATATATATATATAATATAATTATATATATTACACAGCACCAGCAGGGTTTTTTTTCAGATTTATATAAACAGGAATCAAAAAAATAGAGAGAGCGCTTCAGTCTGCCTTCCTTGTTCAACAGGCTTTGCTCACCCCCCAAATTTTCCCCCCCAAATATTTGTTAAGGGTTTTTAAACCCTTTTTTTAAAACTCGCAAATTTTTCCCCTCAAGTATTCATTTATTAGTTTTTTTAAATAATATACAACCCTTTTTGCCAAGTTATTGTTTACCCGTTTTTCCTTATGAAGTAGTTTTATTGAATTTAAAATCCTTTTTAATTTCTCTTTTTTGGGTAATATTTTTTCAAAAACCCCTTTTTTTATTTTTTAAAGGGAGGGGGGCAAACCAAATTTTAGTATACCAATACCGTATCTGAAGCTTATTTAAAACCTTTTTTTCTTTACCAAACTGATTTGCCCCTTACCCTTTTTCGGCCAAAAAAAGGGGTGTAGGTTCATTGTTTAATTGGAATTTTTCTTTTTTAAATTTGAAAAATTAAATGGTTTAAATTGGCCGTAAAAAAATTTTTTTTTGGGAAAGTTTATTAGTTTTTTTCCCGAATCCCCAACTCAATGCTTAGTGAGAGGGAAGTTTTAGCCAGGGGGAAAAAAATTTGGTAGTCCGGTAGGTGCGGGGGGGAAAAAAAACAGGTCTGGGGGAGGGAAGGTCTTTAGACCGAAGAATGATGAAGGGCTTAAAAAGGGGGAAAAAAGAGTGTGAAGTGCAAAAAGCCGCAATGGAACGAAAGCTAAAAAACTAACTTTCATTATAAACTTTTCCAACAATTTATCGCTTTGGGTTTGGTACATTTATGGATTTAGTAAGATTCCTAGGAAACGGGCAAGTTTTTTCCTGACGGGTCTTGTCATAAAATGACCCGCGTTGGAGCTTTTGGTCATCTGACGGGGCCCTTCCGCTGCTTCCCGGCCCTTTTTTTAAAAAAAAATTAATATTATTAAGTTTTTTATTTGCAGGAAGGGCAAGGAAAATGAGATGTGATTATAAGAAAAGGGAAACAGGCAGTTCGAGGATGTCACTACAAAGATAACATAGATCGGAAATTACCCACAGTCATACGAAAAAAATAAGGTAAAGGAATAGGTAAAAAAGGTGAAAAAATGAGGACTCGAGTGGTGAGATATGAAAAGGCTTAAAATGAGATTTAAAAAGGGTTTTCTGAGTGGAGCAGGGAAATACCAGAGCTAAGATGGGAAATACCCGAGGAGCTAGACGCAAAAAACGAGCTCGACAACACTACACCCTAGGTGGATCTAAATGAAATAGTGCCGACAGTGGGGAGTAAAGATAACACGGCGAAGAATAAGCCCTTTTCTAGAAATTTCGCCGTGTAGAGCTTACTAAGTCGTTATGACTTCAAAAAATATGCAAAGAAACTTAGTCTCTCTGTTTTGGTGTGAAAGAGGATGCAGGGGCTGGGGGATGAGGACCCCCGGGGGATGGGGTCCTATAGCGGGTCTTCAGCAAGTCTTGGGGGGGGAGCCAATTGCCAGAACCCTGGAAAGACAGGTCAAGGAAGGGCACTTTATACGGTGCCCCTGATGTAAAGAAAATGAGGCGACTGGGTTTAAAAACCCCGGAGGCAGAAATTTTTAGAAAAAAGCATAATTAAGGGGCGGGAAATCCTGTCTTCAGACTAGTGGCGTTCTAGAGTAAGATAAAAAAGGAAAGGGATCTCAGGTTTACTGTGTTTTCCCGAACTGCAAGAAAGCTTTCGACACGTGCACCCTCAAGGATTAACCACAGTTTTTCTTTGCTTCATTTTTAAAATTTTCTCCGGTATGGATTCTGTTTAAATTAAAAAGCCTTGGTTGACGAAAAAGTCTTTTTAAAAATTCCTAGGGTCCCAGTGTGTTTATGATGAGAATACAGATGGATCGTGTCAGAGGTGGAAACTTTCTTAATATAAAATAAGTGCTGGACAATTTTGGTTTTTTTAAAAAACGTCGTTTTTTATTTGAAAACTAAAACCGACGGCTAAGATCGTGGCTCTCCGCACTAAAATTTGTAAACCCCCACTGTAAAAAATACCTATGTATATTACTTCCCCAAAAATGTCAACCACTTTTAAATTGCAAGGAAAATAGAAAATCAAATGTAAAACTAAATCTATTTAGCACTTTGATCCCTGCTTCGCTCAGTGACGTAGTCAGTCCCCGGGGTAGGTGGAAACATTGGACAGGTCTCTCTACACTTGTTGCCTCTCTTCACATAGCTCCTCAAGGAAGGTTTCTCCATGATGGTGAGGGGCTCTTTATCTAAAGAATTGGACCTGTGCTCCAGTTCCTTGACTCGAGTCAGAATTCCTTCCATTCCCTCAGTCAGTTTGACTTGTTGGATGTCCCAGAGCTTGATCGCTATCGCAATTAGCTCACACACTGAGGTCCGGATTTCGAATCTCCGGTACGGCTGGAAAACATTAGGTAAACGTTTCCATAAGACACCTGCCGTCCCTGTTCACTCATTAGTAAAATGGGTACCTGGGAGTTAATCGACTGGTGTGGGTCGCATCCTGGGACAAAACTGACCTAATTTGCCCGAAATGCTCTGCATACCAAGCGTCTTTCTATATAGTAGTATGTCATTGATGTCAGCTAGGCCTTTATACCATGTACATGTAGTAAATAAAGATATTATTATTGTTTAGGTTATCTTAGGTAATTTACAAATATGTTACAATGTTTAATGTGAACCTTTACCTAATAAACTTACTTATGACCCCATTGGGTTTAGCCCTCCTTCCATGAGTGTAATAAAAATGTCTGTTCAAGTAGCAGTAATTAGGTACTACTTAAATATTAGCAGACTATTGTGAGTTGCCTCTCGTTTAAAAGGACGAGAATGGAAATAAACTACACTTCTTGTCTTTATTGGGTTAATAGTCATCCGAATTATTAATCCGAATGAGTTTTTTTTTCTACAAGTGAAAGGATCCTGGTTAAACTCCCAGTCAGGTCGAGGCGTGTGGGTGTCTTGCTCCTGCTGCCCACGTTTATCCAGTAGAGATTATATAACCGTGTTAGTCGACTGTAATATAAATTCAGATAATAGCCCTGAAGATGGGACGCCACGAGCATTGTTCTGCACGAATAAATGCAAATATGTGATCTCTCTCACGGACACCACTGCCATGCTGTACCAACCACCACCACCCTACACCAACAACCACCACCACCCTGCAGCAACAACTACCACCATCAACCTGCACCAGCAACAACCACCATCACCACCACCACTACCCTGCATCAACAACCACCACCACCACCATCCTGCACCAACAACCACTTCAAAATCTCTTGAAGTCAGTAAGAATTGCAAATGGCATCTCTTCTGTCAGTTGAAAAAGAATTATAAAAGACTCTTCAGAGAAAGCTAGAATTTTACTGCAAAATTACTGATCATTTGATTCATTCCAGCTGTATAAACATACGAAGAATGATACGGGTGTTTTCAACGACGACTTCCATTGTCACTATAAATGTCAGTTCACAGAACATGACACTATACTCGAGGGGTCATCAGATCACTTAGGCGTACTGCACTTTGTTCCTTTATCACCGACGCTGCTGGTCGTTTGGCCATTGATTTTCATCCTCGGGACGTTTATATGGTCCCACAGAGACAGGGTTCTGTCTGTTAACTCTTAGTGAATTATTTTAGTCAACATCTCTTCCCCGAGTACGTCTCATGGCGAGATAGACAGTATAATAACCTATGTGACATGTTAAGATATTTTATTAATGAAAATTAGATACCAGATATATTAAGAAAGTGTCCTAAATTTGCTTGTAACAGATAAGTGAACTGTAGTTATAAATCCAGACGTACTCTTGTAAACCCTTTTGGGGCCTAGTTCCTAGGCCTTTTGTGTATCCAAATACTTTTGCACTGCCCCCCCCCCCACAGGATACCTGGAGTTTACCTGGAGAGTTCCGGGGGTCAACGCCCCCGCGGCCCGGTCTGTGACCAGGCCTCCTGGTGGATCAGAGCCTGATCAACCAGGCTGTTACTGCTGGCTGCACGCAAACCAACGTACGAGCCACAGCCCGGCTGATCAGGAACCGACTTTAGGTGCTTGTCCAGTGCCAGCTTGAAGACTGCCAGGGGTCTGTTGGCAATCCCCCTTATGTATGCTGGGAGGCAGTTGAACAGTCTCGGGCCCCTGACACTTATTGTATGGTCTCTTAACGTGCTAGTGACACCCCGATAGATAAGGGGTGCACAATAACTAATTTCAAAATCTAATTTTGTGCCTCCTCGGACGATAAATTTAGTAACCTAACACCATTTTCATTGCAATGGTACCAGCATATTGTATTGACACCCATAATTAACAACTAATACTTTTATTAATACAGGGTGTCGCTTAACATATTACTGTGTTGTTGAAAGACTTATAAGCTGTCATAAATAATAACTCGCTTGCAATTCAAAACATTGTCTTGAATATTAGTCAAATGATATTTGGGTGAGTCGTGAGGATCCCCTGGATCCTCTAGTGACGTTAATAGGGGAAATTTCTTCTCGCTCACCCTTCACTTGTATGGAGATGTAATTCTCTGTCAATGAGGCACAAGATGTGGTTCATGGCATTTTACTGAGGAGATGTTTTGTCCATCAGGGGGTAACTTACCAGAGTCCCTGGTGAGCGAGACGTCTTACAAAAATGGCATCAACCACATACATATGGTCTTAGTAATATAATGTGTATTATTAACAGTTGATATACATCGGTGGAATTATATACCATTAATTTACATCAGTTTTTCTGCATGTTCTCTATTATATTGACTGGTATATAGTTTGTGTAGTGTTCCTACTACATCCTCATCCAGCTCCATTCGCTTCTTTCATTTTCCTTAAGCTGAAGCATTTACAAACGTCCCTGTGACATACTTGTGCCCGGGTTACACCTCTTTTCCCCCACAGGCCGGCCGGAGGCTAGGCTTTCCTGTTGACAGCCTCGTCAACCAGGCTGTTGTTGCAATCAACCCGCTAGCAAATACGTTAAGTTCAGTTTTTCTAATCTTCCTTTATAATTAATTCCCCTCAGCTCTGGAACTAGTTGGGATGCATACCTCCCGACACACTGGAGCTTCTGCACATACTCGTACTTGATTAAGTATGGGCTACACAGTGGTGCTGCGTACTCTGATTTGCTTGGCAATCAATAATGCCTTTAACATTTTATTTCTCTCTCTATGAAGTTAAGTTAGTGGCTCTTACACTGCTGATGTTTTGCACTTTATGTATCAGTGTGATGTTGATAATAATTGATAGTAATAATAGTAATAATAATATAATAATAATAATAATAATAATAATAATAATAATGTAATATAAAGTGCATCATGTTCAGCAGGTTTCGGCTATTGTGTGGGGCATTTGTTAACTGGTAGTTAATGTGCTACAGTATACCTAACTACCTGGAGGCAGGTAGGTAGACCAACAGCGTCATTGATAAACGGGGAAAGGGTGTTAGTGCAGTGATGACTCATTGAGTTCAGCAACGTATTCTGTGAAATGGCTGTTACAAAAAAAAAATAAACACAAGATTCGTGTGAATATAACTGCGTTAGCAAGTTTATTTAGATACAGGTATACGTACGTACAATTATCATACCTAGTAACGTATGTGTAAATTATTAGGATACCCCCAAAAAAAGTCGTTTTAGAACACCCGTAGTTTTCTTCTGTTACATTATACAGTGTATCGATCTTGAATGATACAAAAAAAAGAGCTACATGGAAGTTGTGTGATATTTTGGTTTCGAAAGTTTTGCCCGGCCCTGGACCAGACTTGTCTGGTGCTTGGGCTCAACGAGGCTGTTGCTGCTGGCGACCCACTGTCCCACATATCTCACAACCTTGAAGACTTCTACATTTGTCCCAGCAGTTTTTCTGATGTTCTGATAAGATGCTGAATAGTCTGGGGCCACGGATGTGGATATGGTGTTCTCTTATTGTGCCCATGGTACCTCTGCTTTTGACTTGATCTGAAATCGTCCTTCAGAAGAGTTGTAACATCCTGGTAAGTCCGGTTAACGGTTACATAATCAACACCTAATGAAGCCATTAGGAAAGGGCTTACCTCTTGAACACGTGTTTTAGTTATTGCAGCGTAATATATTATAAAATGTTAGTAGATATAAGGTTAAGAGAAGGGACCAGGAGCTAAGACGGACTCCTCACAGGCACATGTACTGTAAGTGCGACACACAGTTTGCCATTAGTATAGTACTTGTATAGTATATACTTATGTATCACTCATGTGGGCCCCTCTGTCCGTTACTCTGGTGTCACGTGATTTCACTTGAAATAGGCCAACCAGTTAAGATCATAACAGAATAAGGGGTAAATGTGCTGAGACTGGGCTTCGTCTTACTCCGCCAATAAGAAAACAGACTATCCAGTCGTGTCATTGTTACCATAATTCCTCGTTCTGAATCCCCAACACATGTTAGTCACGTAATCGCCAGAACTAGGTTGGGATGTTACTACATGTATAAACTGACTCAGCAGAGTACCCATAATCCTCAGTACTCCAGGTGTAAGCTCTTCAAGGAGTGTTGCGCTCTTAATGCTGATGAAGGGCTTTTTAATCAGGAATTGGAGCTACTATTCCCTTTTATGGGTCAGATTTGATCGCTCTCATTCCCGGACTCTGCATGACACCTACGGGTTTAGCGATTACCCATGAATTTAATCCATGTGTAACATCTTAAATGGGAACGGGTAGGCTATTCTCTTGGTATTTCACTGTTAAAGTAGTCAAACGGGCGACTGTTCACGAGCCTTAAACAGTGTTATCTATTTTCTAGTATGCTCGTTGTGTCCCTGTTTTTGGTCCGTACTTCAAAATTATCATTTTTATCATTTCAGTCATTGGCGTTGCGGTATGTCAGTTAATTTTTATTGAAAATTGACAGTCTTATCTAACCTAACGTAAATAATGTAAATCAAGAAATATGCTGAAGTAGAAGATATGGGAAAATCTGTAAAATAATTCCACAGACGAACCTGCCCTTAACATTGATCTATTAATTTTATAAATAGTCTGAATTGCGACTGTTTACGATAATGGATTGAACAGAGGCACAGCAGCACTGCCACATAATAAAGTACCCCATGTGTCAAGGTCTTCAGCTTGGAGACAAAACACGTAGTAGAACAAGCCTTTATTGGGACAATGTGTCGCTCGTGTAGGGCTTTATCAAGTGACAAACTCTAACAAGGCCAAACATTGTCTTAGTAAAGGCATTTTCTGCAACTTGTCTTTTTTCAGTATTTTGTGGCAGTATGATGTTTGAATGCAACCAGGGATACTTGGAAAGGTGGCCCGTTGCCTGGTGGCAAAAGCTCTCGCTTCACACTTTGAGAATCCGGGTTCGATTCCGGTAAGGGTGGAAACAGTGTGCTTGTTTCCTTGCACCGGTTGTCCATGTTCACCCATCAGTAAAATGGGTTCCTGAGTGTTAGTCGACTGGTGTGACTCGCATCCTGGGACGAAATTGATCTAGTTTGCCCGAAATGCTCTGCATAACAATGACTTTCTTTAGTCACTGATGTCAGCTATGACTCTATGACTGAAGAAATACTTCCTAACATCCCTGTGATTCATCTGAGTCTTCAAGTTCCAACTGTGACCCTTTGTTGCTGTGTCCCGTCTCTGGAACATAATGTCTCTGTCCACCTTGTCAGTTCCTCTCAGTATTTTATATGTCGTTATCATGTTCCCCCTATCTCTCCTGTCCTCCAACGTCGTCAGGTCGATTTCCCTTCACCTCTCCTCGTAGGACATGCCCCTTAGCTCTGGGACTAACCTTGTCGCAAACCTATGCACTTTCTCTAATTTCCTTACATGCTTAGCTAGGTGTGGGCTCCAAACTGGTGCTGCAAACTCCAATATAGGCCTGACATACACGGTGTACAGGGTCCTGAACGATTCCTTATTGAGATGTCGGAATGCTGTTCTTAGGTTTGCTAGGCGTCCATATGCTGCAGCAGTTATTTGGTTGATGTGCACCTTAGGAGATGAGCCCCTTCCCAATCTTCATGACTTTGCACTTGGTGGGGTTGAGCTCCAGGAGCCAGTTTCTGGACCATGCCTGCAGCCTGTCCAGATCTCTTTGTAGTTCTGCCTGGTCCTCGTCCGATTGAATTCTCATCAACTTCACATCTGCAAACAGGGACACTTCTGTGTCTATTCCTTCCATCGTATCGTTCACATACACCAGAAACAGCACCGGTCCTAGGACTGATCCCTGTGGGATCCCGCTCATCACAGGTGCCCACTCTGACACCTCGTCACGTACCATGACTCGCTGATGTCTTCCCGACAGGTATTCCTTGATCCATTGCAGTGCCTTCCCTGTTATACCTGCCTGGTCCTCCAGCTTTTGCACTAATCTCTTGTGTGGAACTGTGTCAAACGCTTTCTTACAGTCCAAGAAAACGCAGTCTACCCACCCCTCTCTTTCTTGTCTTACTGCTGTCACCCTGTCATAGAACTCCAGTATGTTTGTGACACAGGATTTCCCATCCCCAAAACAGTGCTGGTTGTCATTGATAAGCTCATTCCTTTCTAGGTGCTCCACCACTCTTCTGATAATTTTCTCCATGACTTTGCATACTATACATGTTAGTGACACTGGTCTGTAGTTTAGTGCTTCGTGTCTGTCTCCTTTTTTTAAAATTAGGACTACATTTGTTGTCTTCCATACCTCAGATAGTCGCCCTGTTTCGATAGATGTGTTGGGTTGTTGTTAGTGGTACACATAGCGCCTCTGCTTTCACTCTCAAGACCCACGAAGAGATGTTATCCGGCCCCATCGCCTTTGAGGTATCTAGCTCGCATAGCAGCCTCTTCACTTGTTCCTCGGTTGTATGTATTGTGTCCAACACTTGATGGTGTACCCCACCTCTCCGTCTTTCCGGAGTCTCTTCTGTCTCCTCTGTGAACACTTCTTTTAATCTCATGATAAGCTCAAATTGCAGCAAATTTTTTGCTTGTTCCCATGTACTTCGTCCACAAAAAATAACTGATTAGATCTTTCACAGTGGGGGAGGGATAATACAAATATAAGATAAAGGAGATAAGACGTTGAGTCCTGCGAACAGAAAACTGTCAGCCACTCAGCGTGATAAACAACTATCAGAATTTCTTAAATAACTTTATCAGCCACCTATTTCACTGTCGGCAATATTAAAATGATGTCTGTGATTAGGAGACCGGGACACGTGCCCACAGTTGTAGTGTGCATCAGGACGGGTTTTAGTGCAATGTGACTTAGCGCTTCTTATTGATTATAATAATAATAGTGTAGTGTGAGACCGTGACATGTGTTGGTCCGTAGTGTGAGACCGTGACATGTGTTGGTCCGTAGTGTGAGACCGGGACATGTGTTGGTCCGTAGTGTGAGACCGTGACATGTGTTGGTCCGTAGTGTGAGACCTTGACATGTGTTGGTCCGTAGTGTGAGACCGGGACATGTGTTGGTCCGTAGTGTGAGACCGGGACATGTGTTGCTCCGTAGTGTGAGACCGGGACATGTGTTGGTCCGTAGTGTGAAACCGTGACATGTGTTGGTACGTAGTGTGGGACCGGGACATGTGTTTGTCCGTAGTGTGAGACCGGGACATGTGTTGGTGTGAACCGTATAAACTGGAAAAGGTGTTGCTAGTTCTCTAGTGTATGAGCGCATGTTATGCCGTTCAGGTGCTGAAACCACATCTCTTGCTTCTCCGCGAGAGTTTGGGTTTCTCCCTGTTACACACACGCCAGTGTTCTCTTTACTTGTAAAATTTTTCCTTTGTAACCTCCCGTGCACTATCCAACTTTCTCACATTTAATAGTATTTTTTCCACAAAACACACACATAGTAGCGACCACCAAAGAGGCGGGGCCATGAGCTGTGACTCGACCCCTGCAACCACAAATAGGTGAGTGTACACATACAAAAACTGTTTTGCAAACTTGTTAGCGGTCAGTAGTTGTATTAGATTATATTATAGATGTAGGTGAGCGCTGGTGGCTGGATACATGTTTAAGTTAAATAATATAAGTGTAGTGGAGTTACATAGTGGATCTTGGCTCCTCCTGCAACAAGATGGAAAACTCTTCGCTCATAATGTATTGCTGCTAATGGCCTCTTTATCTGAGGTTTTCAACGCTTTTCCTCAGATCATACGTCATTACCTCACATTTCCCAGAAGCTGTATTATCCTTTCGTAAGATTAAGCGCTTTTCCGCAATACAGACTCTGTTTCATGGGTCGTCAGTGGTCAGTCGTCTGTCGTCAGTGGTCAGTCGTCACATGAGGTCACAGACCCTGAGCTGCTTTGGGGATTAGTGTGGACGGTTACAAAGCATGGCTTGCTTCTGCAGTGTTTTAAAAATTGAGGTTGGAGAGTTGAAGGAGGAGGTCTTGCTTCTCCAGGAGGAGATTAGGAGGCTGAAGGACCACTTCAATGGGTCTGGGAGAGAGTGTGAGGTGGCTGGAGTTGTGGGGAATGAGGCTTCAAGTGAGGTGCAGTCTGTCTCTCGCTGTGAGGAGGCTGTAGTTGGGGAGGTAGCAACGGCTACCAGCAGTGAGGTGCAGTCCAGCACCTGCTACAAGTGGCGAGTGGTTCACAGTAATAGAAGGCGCATCAGAGTAAGGAAAGTTAAGAGTGAAGATCTGAAGGTAGGAAATCGCTTCTCTGTTCTTCAGGATGAATGTACTTCAGTGGCCAGTGAAGGTAGGGTACTACTGCCCCTGCTAATGGAGGTAAGCGCATTCTTGTGGTTGGTGACTCTCAGGTAAGATATATTGACCGTGCTTTTTGTAATAGGAATAAGAAGATGAGAGATAGAGTGTGCTTCCCTGGAGCTGGTGTTGGGGACATTGTCAACAGGCTGGATAATATCATGTCAGGTAATGGGAACAAGCCCATTATCTGTCTCAGTGCTGGTGGAAATGATATTGGGAAGGGTAGGAGAGAAGAGCTGCTAGATAAGTACAGGTCAGCTATAGATTTCATTAAGTCTAAGGGAGGGATCCCAATCATATGTAGCACCTTGCCTAGAAGGGGAGTAGGAAATGAATGGTTGTCTAGGGCAATTGGTGTAAATTGCTGGCTAGACAGATACTGCAAGGAACTTGCAATCCCATTCATTGACAACTGGAACAACTTTTATGGCAAACATGATATGTATGCAAGGGATGGGGTACATCTCTCTGGGGCTGGGGTGGTAGCACTTGCAGACTCGATTGAGAAGGCCATTGGTGAAATGCCTATGATTTTAAACTGATGGAAGATAGAGGTATGGGTGTGTGTGGGAAACAAGCAGGTTGCAACACTTGGGTTGGAAACAGTAAATGTATAAAAGGCATTCAGCATGAAGTTATAAATAAAGACAATAGATCAGGTCAGCAAACAAAGGGGGACAGCAGAGGGCAGCAAGGGACTAGCTCCCTTAAGGTTTACTATACTAATAGCGGGAGTGTAAGAAATAAGATAGATGAGCTAAGATTAATTGCAGTGCAGGAAACATAGATATTATTGCTATAACAGAGACCTGGCTCAATCTGAAAGATAGAGAGTTTCCCCTCTGAATGTCACATACAAGGCTATAAATTATTCCACACTGACAGGGTCAACAGGAAAGGTGGTGGAGTAGCGATGTATGTCAGAGACAATTTAAATTGTTGTGTTAGACAAGATATTAAATTAGAAGCGTCAGCCACTGAATCTGTTTGGTTACAGCTTCTCGAGGGCCGAGAAAAACTAATTTTGGGTGTGATTTACAGGGCCCAAATCTTGATAGGGAGTGCAGTAAACTTCTATGGGACGAAATTCGTAAGGCATCTACATACGAAAATGTTGTGCTAATGGGAGATTTCAACTATAGACAGATTGACTGGAGCAATTTGACAGGAAATTTAGAGTCAGGTGACTTTCTTGATTACGATCCAGGATTGTTTTTTTAAAACAGTTTGTGACAGAGCCAACTAGGGAAATAACCCCCTTGACTTGGTTCTTGCCAGTAGGGAAACACTAATTAATAATCTTGAGGTTAATGATGAGCTTGGGGAAAGTGATCACAAATCACTCAGTTTTAATATATCATGGAATTCCCCTAATAATGGCAATCAAGTCTCCGTCCCTGACTTTCGCTTGGCTGATTTCATAGGACTGAAAAATTACTTAGGTGGGCTGAACTGGAATGACCTGACTAAGGGTCAGGTAGGGGGTTTGATGGTTGCCGATATGATGCTTTCCAGGGCATAGTTCTAGCTGCTCAGTCAAATTATGTTCCAAATAGGGAAATCAGATCAAACAAAAATGATCCTAAATGGATGAACAATAGATTAAAATATCTGATTGGTCAAAAGAGAGGCATATATAGGCAAATCAAAAGAGGAGAGGGGCAATTGAGAAATCGATATATTCAGTTAAAGAGAGAAATAAAAAAGGGAATTAGAAAAGCAAAAAGAGATTATGAGGTTAAAGTTGCAAGAGAATCGAAGACTAACCAAAAGGATTCTTTCAGGTATACAGAAGTAAGGGTCAGGGACAAGATAGGCCCACTCAAAGTTCCTCGGGTCAGCTCACTGACAGTGATAAGGAAATGTGTAGAATTTTAACACATACTTCCTCTCAGTTTTACACAGGAGGATACCAGCGATATTCCAGTAATGATAAATTATGTAGAACAGGACGATAATAAACTGTGCACTATTAGGGTCACAAGTGACATGGTCCTTAGGCAAATAGATAAATTAAAACCTAACAAATCCCAGGCCCTGATGAACTGTATGCAAGGGTTCTAAAGGAATGTAAAGAGGAGCTTAGCACACCTTTGGCTAATCTTTTCAACATATCACTACAAACTGGCATGGTGCCAGATAAGTGGAAAATGGCAAATGTGATACCTATTTTCAAAACAGGTGACAGGTCCTTAGCTTCGAACTATAGACCAATAAGCCTGACCTCCATAGTGGGAAAATTTATGGAATCAATAATTGCCGAGGCAGTTCGTAGCCCTTGAAAAGCATAAATTAATCAACGAATCTCAGCATGGTTTTACAAAGGGGCGTTCCTGCCTTACGAATTTATTAACTTTTTTCATAAGGTATTTGAGGAGGTAGATCATGGTAATGAATATGATATTGTGTATATGGACTTCAGTAAGGCTTTTGACAGGGTCCCACATCAGAGACTGTTGAGGAAAATTAAAGCACATGGAATAGGAGGAGAAATTTTTTCCTGGATAGAGGCATGGTTGACAAATAGGCAGCAGAGAGTTTGCATAAATGGGGAGAAATCAGAGTGGGGAAGTGTCACGAGCGGTGTTCCACAGGGGTCAGTGTTGGGCCCCCTGCTGTTCACAATCTACATAAACGACATAGATGAGGGCAATAAAGAGCGACATCGGCAAGTTTGCCGATGACACCAAAATAGGCCGTCGAATTCATTCTGACGAGGACATTCGAGCACTCCAGGAAGATTTGAATAGACTGATGCAGTGGTCGGAGAAGTGGCAGATGCAGTTTAATATAGACAAATGCAAAGTTCTAAATGTTGGACAGGACAATAACCATGCCACATATAAACTAAATAATGTAGATCTTAATATTACGGATTGCGAAAAAGATTTAGGAGTTTCTGGTTAGCAGTAATCTGAAACCAAGACAACAGTGCATAAGTGTTCGCAATAAAGCTAATAGAATCCTTGGCTTCATATCAAGAAGCATAAATAATAGGAGTCCTCAGGTTGTTCTTCAACTCTATACATCCTTGGTTAGGCCTCATTTAGATTATGCTGCACAGTTTTGGTCACCGTATTACAGAATGGATATAAATTCTCTGGAAAATGTACAGAGGAGGATGACAAAGTTGATCCATGTATCAGAAACCTTCCCTATGAGGATAGACTAAGGGCCCTGAAACTGCACTCTCTAGAAAGACGTAGAATTAGGGGGGATATGATTGAGGTGTATAAATGGAAGACAGGAATAAATAAAGGGGATGTAAATAGTGTGCTGAAAATATCTAGCCTAGACAGGACTCGCAGCAATGGTTTTAAGTTGGAAAAATTCAGATTCAGGAAGGATATAGGAAAGTACTGGTTTGGTAATAGAGTTGTGGATGAGTGGAACAAACTCCCAAGTACCGTTATAGAGGCTAGAACGTTGTGTAGCTTTAAAAATAGGTTGGATAAATACATGAGTGGATGTGGGTGGGTGTGAGTTAGACCTGATAGCTTGTGCTACCAGGTCGGTTGCCGTGTTCCTCCCTTAAGTCAATGTGACCTGACCTGACTAGGTTGGGTGCATTGGCTTAAGCCGGTAGGAGACTTGGACCTGCCGTCTCATGGGCCAGTAGGCCTTCTGCAGTGTTCCTTCGTTCTTATGTTCTTATGTTCTTATACCTTCTGCCTTGCCTCAGAGAATATCCCATCCTGTCTGTTGCTGTCTTGCAACGTTGCATAGCTCCTGACGACGCACGAGTATGAGAGATCTAGAGTTACAAATTTCCATCCCTTGTTCTGCATTTTTAAGATCGCCTGTTTGCGATTGTATTGCATATATATATATATATATATATATATATATATATATATATATATATATTTATATATATATATATATATATATATATATATATAATATATGGGCCATCTCCCACCGAGGTAGGGTGACCCGACAAAAAAAACACTTTAACCATCATTCACATTACACAGATAACCTGCACATAGGAGAGAGAGACGCTTACGACGACGTTTCTGTTTGACTTGGACCATTTACTAAGTGTGACTTTGTAAATGGTCCAAGTCGGACTGAAGCGTCGTGGTAAGCTTCTCTCTCCTATGTGCGGGTTATTTGTGTATTGTTCCAGCCACGGTGTTGTACCTGTATGTTCATCATTCACATTATCACTGTCTTGCCAGAGGCACGCAGGTACGACAATTCAGATGTTCCTCTAAACATCAAATATTCCTACCCATCCTTTGGAGTGCAGGCATTGTCCTTCCCACATGGTCACCACCAACTTGATTAGTCAGGAGATCATGCCAGTATTAGCTAACTGAGGCTCGAGACTCCACCACTCTTGGTACTCAGATACCAGCATGGGCTTAACGCTTTTTGAAATATAGTACAAAGTTCGTACTGGCTTTGTCCTTAAACAAATGTGGTTGGTACTGGCGTCGTCCTTTCACAAGTGTGGTTGAAGGTGGTAACATGATAGACTAGCTCTGTCAGTGGGGTTATGACTTCATCTCGGCCTTTTGCTCTTTTATTTACGATATAATATACAAATCTAACAGTATGCGATGTAAAAATCACTAAAAGCCGAATTTAATATATCGACCTGTATCATTCCACTTTGTTTTTCTCACTTCCTTTTAATAAATAAATAAATATAATATATATATATATATTATATATATATATATATATATATATATATATATATATATATATATATATATATATATAATTATTTTATTGATGATACTACTTTTGGGAGATTATGAAGAGAAGTTGCAGAGGTTGGGGGACGAATTTGGGAGGGTATGCAAAAGAAGGAAATTAAAAGTGAACATAGGAGAGAGCAAGGATTAATATCAGATTGGAGGGAGAGTGGAGGAAGTGAATGTGCTCAGATAATTGGGAGTGGACTTGTCAGCAGATGGGTTTATGAAAGACGAAGTGAACCATTGAACTGACGAAGGGAAGGTGAGAGAATGTTTGAAAGTATGGAATATATTATATATATATATATATCTTTTATTAACACACCGGTTTTTTCAAAGGGGGTTGCCTAAAGGAAAAAACGAAAGTTTCTCCTTTTCCATTTAGTAGATTACAGGAGAAGAGTTAAAGCCCCACAGCAATTTAGTGCCTCATTACAACACGCATGGACTCGCAGGAAGAATTCTGTTTCACTTCCCATGAGATAAAGGAAAAACAAATATAAACTAGAAAGAACAAAAAAAACGGTGTCTATACGTGCTTGTACATGTTGGAGTTGACCATTCGGTATAGTAGATACAAGAGTACCTGAAATCTTGCCGTGAGACCAAAAAAAATTACCCCACCATCCAAAATCCTCAGCCCATATCATTAAAACAATTACAGGCTTTCGATTTAACACTCACTTGGCAGGACAGCTGTCCTCCAGGGCGGTGCTGTCTACCAACTTCACCTTGGGTATACCTACCCTTATCTTCCCTATATATTTATATATTTATCATATAATTAATTATGATATATATTTATAATACCAAAAGTCTCTCCCCACCAGGCCGGTACCCAAAGAAGATTAAATCCCCAAAAGAAACTATTTCATCATCATTCAACACTTTCACCACACTCGCACATTATCACTTTTTTTGCAGAGGTGCTCAGATACAACAGTTTAGAAGCATATACATATAAGATACACAACATATCCCTCCAAACTGCAATATTCCAACCCCTCCTTTAAAGTGAGGCATTGTACTTCCCATTTCCAGGACTCAAGTCCGACTATAAGAAAATAACCGGTTTTTCCCCGAATCCCTTCACTAAATATTACCCTGCTCACACTCCCAAAAGATCGTCAGGTCCAAGTATCATTCGTCTCCATTCACTCCTATCTAACACGCTCATGCACGCTTGCTGGAAGTCCAAGCCCCTCGCCCACAAAACCTCCTTTACCCCCTCTTTCCAACCCTTTCGAGGACGACCCCTACCCCTCTTTCCTTCCCCTATAGATTTATATGCTTTCCATGTCATTCTACTTTGATCCATTCTCTCTAAATGACCAAACCACCTCAACAACCCTCTCTCTGCCCTCTGACTAATACTTTTATTAACTCCACACCTTCTCCTAATTTCCACACTCCGAATTTTCTGCGTAATATATATATATATATATATATATATTATATATATATATATATATATATATATATATATATATATATATATATATATATATATATTATATATTGCGTGTGTGTGTGGTTCCGAATATTTAAAATTGGTCAGCAAGAACTCGTTTAAAATTAGGTCCTTTCTAAAATTTTCTCTTATACGTTGAAATATATATATTTTTATTTATGTTAATGTAAAAATTACTAATTTTGCACCAAAGGGCCTTAGAAAACTTACCTAACTTTATAAAAGCGCAATTTAATTTAGTCTAATCCAACTAAATATATTTCAGATAAGCTTGCAGTAATTTAATAATAAACACAATGAAATATATTTTTTTCGTTAGGTTCATTATGATTGTAACGAAATTATTGCTTACACAAATTTTCGCTTACTTTATTCGGCAAGCAAAGCGTTGCCAAAATCGCAAGTTATATCGAATATTGACAAGTGCTTTCTCTCTCTCTCTCTCTCTCTCTCTCTCTCTCTCTCTCTCTCTCTCTCTCTCTCTCTCTCTCTCTCTCTCTCTCTCTCTCTCTCTCTCTGCCTCCCTCCCTCTCTTTCTCCCTCTCCTCTCCTTCCCTTCTCCCACCTCTCTATCTCCCTTCCTCTCCTTCCTCTCCCACATATATAATATATATATATATATATATATATATATTATATATATATATATATATATATATATATATATATATATATATATATATATTACGGCTAAATAATTGCAATGAATGTTTAATCTCTTCTCATTATTTTAGTTAAGGTGCAGCATTTAGGAAAGTCACCTTGAAGACATATTGTTGAGCGAATAAGTCGTGTTTGTGATTTATAATGTATACCGTTGTTCTAAAGAGCACCTCTGGCGATGCTTGAGCAAGGGGACAGTGCCTCTCCCACTCTATCATCTGCTCTTCTTTTGCGCTCTCTCATCACTCTCTTCATCTTTCTTTTACTCTCCATATACTGTCAGCCAGTCATCTTAGCCACAGACATCATGACACTGTTGTAAAAACAGTCAAATACGTGTTATAAGAGCCGTCTGCAGTGGCTGCCTGTTTTTCGGTTTACGCTGCACACTTTTTTATTTTTTGTTTCCTAACTCATATTTATGTTTTTTTGTGACCTTGACCCATCACAACATGACTTAGAAATGGGCTCTTCTATGTTAAGTGTGATATAGTTATTAGGAGGACGAGTTGAAGGAGTTCAGTGATAACTGAGACACTCTCTCTCTATTTACACTTGTTTACTTTATTTTAAATTTTGATGTTACACATGTGATATGCAGTCTTAATGGCCCTTGTATAGCCAACAGACTTTTAATTTAATAAATGGTAATGGCACTCACTTTCAGTGTAGGTTTGAGGTACGTGGATACCAAACACATCTGGTGGTGCTTCAGGGGTTCAGACTTCATCCTTCTGCAAGTGTGCTCGTGGATGTTGACTTGAGTGACGATGGAGATTGTGTTGGACAATGTTAGTTTATTCTTCGGGGTAAAATACCCGACAAGGGTTTTTGTCATTGGTCCTTTGATAGACCACGAGAGCAGCAAGAGGCACTGGTTTACCCGTGCTGAACTCAGTGGTCTGAGTGGTAATTCTTTTATAATCCCCAGTGATTGGAATGTATTATCCTCATTTACAGGGGTCGATTCATAGCTCCTGGCTCCCGCCTCGTAAGTACGACCAATTGTGTTGACTATTGGCCTCCCGCGTCTTATGTAAGGTGTTTTACCTCTATCTCTTCATCGTATTTCATAATGTCCCTGTGGCTTATTTGTATCTACATCATATCCTAAAAATTAAGGTTGCAGAAAGCTGTTAAATTAGCATTGCATATGCCGTAAACGTTATGCAGTTAATATATGCTTTCATATATATGTTTGGTGTAAATTTTATTACCAAGACTTTCTCTTGTGTGTTGCTTACAGTGCCTCTCCTCTAGAATATATTTCGTGTCGTTGCCCTTTTTCTCCTATTCTCGTTATTTTCCACTTAGGATTGAATTCTAATGACCATTCGGCTGACCCTGTCTGAAGCCCAGCCCATTTAAGATATGCTGTCTGTGTTGAAGCTTCTCCCTGCCGTCTCCATATATATTTCCATCTAGTTTCACGTCATTGGTAAAAGATTTATTTTTATATTGCGAGTCATTTATATAGGTCAGGAATAGGAGGGTTTCAGGTAATGGCCCTTTGGGGACTGTACTCGTCACTCGTACCCACTCTGATACTTCCTCTTTTAACATCACTCTCCGCCTTCTATTTTCCAGGTATATCTGAATCCGTTTGGCTACGATTACTGCTGCTCGTGCCTGCTCTCTCAGCTTGTGTATCAGCCTCATGTTCAGAATGTTTTCTTACACTCTAGCCAGTCTACCAGTCCCATCTTGACTGCTTTATTTTTGTTACTGTCGTAGAACTGGTATTTTTAAGAGAAAATTTACCATTTCTGAATCTATTCTCTTCTTTATTATCTTTGAAGAGTAACTACTTTCTCCAACATGCATATCAGCAATCTATTTCTCTCTTTAAATATTTGGAACACATTCACATTTTCAAGGTATCTGGCAGTTGTATCATTAGTACTGAAGTGTTAATCTTGACTGGTGGTGGTACACCCATGGTGATATTCCCTCCAGTCACATAACTTTCATTGTTTATAACTCTACTTGGGAGGCCCTTTAGTTCATAATTTATAATAATTTTTTCCTTCTTATTGTAGTCCCTTTCTCCCTCTCTTCTTTACATTGTCTCTGCTTCAGCGAATACTTCTCTTCAGTTTTGCTCAAATTCCAGCATTTTTAATTCTGCGTCCTTTACCCCTCCCTCTTCTCGCCGCCGCCGCCTCTTCCTCCCCCTCTTCCTCCTCCTCTTCCTTCTCCTCTTCCTTCTCCTCTTCCTTCTCCTCTTCCTTCTCATCTTCCTTTCCCTCTTCCCTTCCTTTTTCCTTTCACTCTTCCTCCTCTTCCTTCTCCTCTTCATCATCCTCCTCCTCCCATATGCTGTATAATGCCTATGGGCTTAGTGCTTCCCCTTGAAAATATTATTACACCTTGCGTCTTCTTGCATGTGCACTTATCTATATGTACTCGCCTGTTTATGATTGCAAGGGGTTGAGCACCAGCTCCTGGCCCTGCCGTTTGCCGGGTTTGTTACCTTCCATCCTTATGGGTCCAATTATACCTGTTATTACAACGATGTATTGAGCCTTGTTCCATTTCTTTGTGTATGTGAGAATGCTAAAGGGAGAAGTGAGATAAGTTGAGGATTGTGGTGAGACACTTGAGGAGGAGAGGGGAGAGGGGGTTCAGTGAAAGCTGGATCTATTGGTATCGTAGGAGCGTGTTGTTCCAGACCACTTATGCTGCCCAGCCTCTCTTAACCTATTCCTTCCCCGTCCCCACACTATCTTTCCCTCCCACACCATCCTTCCCCGTCCCCACACTATATTTCCCCCCACACCATCCTTCCCCCCCACACCATCTCCCTCCCCACACCATCTTCCCCACACATCTCCTCTCCCACACCATCCTTTCCCCCGCACCATCCTCCCACACCATCTCCCTCTCCCACACCATCTCCTCTCCCACACCATCTCCTCTCCACACCTCCCTCCCCACACCATCTCCCTCTCCACACCATCTCCCTCTCCCACACCATCTCCCTCTCCCACACCATCTCCCTCTCCCACACCATCTCCCTCTCCCACACCATCTCCCTCTCCCACACCATCTCCCTCTCCTACACCATCTCCCACACCTCTCTCGAGTCACCCCGCTCATCCCCTCTTAATAATTTTTAGCTCACCTCTATTCCCTGCCTCACTCAGCCTAATTCCCTCCTCTTTTTCTTTTCTCCTCTTTCTCCACTCTTCCTTTCTTTACTCTTTGTTGATATACGGAAATTTAAAGCTGTATTTCTGTTTGTTATTTTAGTGGTTTTACTTATTTTTAAGCTTGAAGATAGTTTATGATTCAGTCGAAACAATAACAAAGGGAACAAAAAGCTGTCCAGGATATTGTTAGAAACGTCAAATATTTCTAAAGATATGCAAACTTTGAGTTAAGAACTAAGTGTAGAATTGAACCATTAATCACAGGATTGGATGAGGTTCGCCGGTACTGTCCCGGCCCGGGTGTTGTCCAGTTGATGACCCGGTGAATCACAGGAGGTTCGTGCACTGATGATGAAAATAAAATGAGCGAAATTCTAAAAGACCAAAATGAATCAATGTTCACAAACCTGCTAAACTAAAGCAGGATGGAGAATGCAGAAATTATTTTCGTTACCCTTGAAGGCCACATAGCTCACATAACTGACATAAGTGCAGAGGCGGAAGAATTCGAAAAAGAAATAGAAGACATGGTCACTGAAGCAGCACCTGGACCAGATTCATGAAATTCCTTATTTATAACTGCATAACCTACATAACTCAAACTTGCATGAATTTATAGCAGGAAGATCATGCTTATGACAGCTACTACACCACTGTGACAGAATTACGGAGGCGTTGGAAGAAAACCCAAACGCAGATATAGTCTACACGGATTTCGCACATATATTGAGGGTGTTAGGTATAAAGGGGAAAGTAGGCAAATGGGTTATCAGTTTCCTGACAAGCAACACGAAGAGTATTAGTAAACAGAGCAAAATACAGCATTAGCAAAGAGCTCAATCCCCGAAGGCAAGGGCCTGGTGCCTTTACTTTTTCTTATCCTCATAGCAGACATAGATAAAAAAATCATTTGTCCCAGTTACGTATCGTCATTTGCAGATGATACTAGAGAAGCACTAAAATCACTTCGGCAGAGGACACGAAAAAATACAGGAAGATATAAACAAAGTCTTTTGTGGACAGTGAAGAACAACATGCGTTTAATAGTGACAAGTTCCAACTGCTTAGATACAGAAAGAATGAACTTGATAGGGACACTATATAAAACACAAAAATATAATCAAATAGAATGAAAGAAACATATGAGAGATCTGGGTATAATGATGTCAGCTGATCTTTCTTTCAAAGAACACTGTAAGGCGAATATGATGAAAACCAGGAAAATGATGGGGTGAATAATGAGAACTTTTAGAAAAAGAGAACTAGTGCTGATGGTGATGTTTTCGAATCACTTGTGCTCTCTCTTCTAAAGTATTGTTCATTATTGACGGTTCCTTTCAGGGCAAGAGAGAACAGTTAGAGATCTTTTACGGCCCTCATAAAGTGAATAAAGCATTTAAATTAGTAGGAATACCTTAGAGTCTTAAATATCTACTTACTAGAGCGAAGGAGAGAATTACATGATATGTACGTGGAAGGTGCTCGAGGATCTGGTCTCCAAATCTGCACAATGCCATAACAACATATTGGAGTGAGAGATATGGGAGAATGTGTAAAATAAATCCAGTGGGGAAGGGGGGGAACAGGAGCACCCTGGGCACAATAAGAGAACATTGTGTCAATTTTCGTGGGTGATATCAGAAACATTGCCGGAACAAGTGTAGAAGTTTTCAAGAGGAAATTGGACATGTACCTCCTTTAAGTGCCAGATCAACCGTGCTGTAATGGATGTGAGCCAGCTGGTCGCCAACAGTAACAGCCTGGTTGATCAGGCACTCATCAGACAAGCCTCGCCCAGGGCCGGGCTGCGAGAGTGGGAAAATTCGAAAGCCTACAAAGGTATATTAAAGTCTGAGGTGTGTTTGTGTGTGTGTCCTTGAGGGTTGAATGTCCTCTGGGTCATGGTGCTCTCTTAATCTTTCATTTCCTCTCATTCGTGGGAAAGCGCTAAGCATGTAGGAGCCATATTGCACATCAGGGACTATAAAGTTACTATGTTTGATCCAGGGAAAGAGAAGATAGCTCAAATTTCTTGGGTCGAGAATCTTTAAGCAACATCACGGCACCCCCCCCCTTCCCTTACTTCTTGAAGGAAGATGAAGTTTGAGAGAACTGGGCTCCAGACTTTTCATTTGCTTCTTGACTTGAGACTTACGATCACTGTCATCACAGAAATTCAAGAGTATCTTTTACTTCTAATTATATTCATCTATCTGTAGTCGCTTATTGGTGGTTGCAGGGGGTCGAGTCTCTGATCCTGGCCCAGCTTCCCCTCTGCACGCTGCTGAGTTCTCTCCTGGCTACGTGAGATCTGTCAGACGTATGAATCCCGTCTCTACAACTTCGTTTCGCTATCTAGGTCGTTCAACTTTTGTCAACGCCAAGGCTAAAGAAGTATTTCCTAATATCCTTGTGACTCACCTATGTTTTTTTAATTTCCAAGTGTGCCTTTGTATACCTGAGACCCGCCTCTTAAACAGACCCGACCTGTCCACCCTCTTTATTCCTCTCAGCATTTTGTACGTCGTTGTTGCAGGCCTTTTCTCTCGTGTACTCACCTATTTGTGGTTGAAAGGGTCGATTCACAGCTCCTAGCCCCGACTCTTCGCTGGTCGCTACTAAGTCCATTTTCTCCCTGCTTCGTGGGCTTTATTGTATCCCTTCTTAAAACTATGTATGGATCCTGCCTTCGGTACGGCACTCTCCAGATTGTTCCACTTCTTGACAGTTCTATGACTGAAGAAATACTTCCTAACTCGTGTGTGTGTGTGTGTGTGTGTGTTGTGTGTGTGTGTGTGTGTGTGTGTGTGTGTGTGTGTGTGTGTGTGTGGTGTAGGTGTGTAGGCGTGTAGGCGTAGTAAGCTCTCCAGTCAGATTTTTTCGACTAGTGGCTCTTGTTGAAACATTGAGCCTGGGAACCACGTATTGTATTACTGTATGTCAGATGTGACACTCACTTGCTATGCCAGAGACAGAAAGAGAGAGACAGACTCACACACTCACACAGGCACATACACACACACACACCAGTGAAGAGGCGGGCCCACGATCTGTGACTCGACCCCTGCAAGAGGGAGCTGGACAGATACCTAAAGTCTCTGCTGGATCAGTCGGGCTGTAGTTCGTACGTTGGACTGCGTGCGGCCAGCAGTAACAGCCTCGTTGATCAGGCCCTGATCCACCGGGAGGCCTGGTCGTGGACTGGGCCGCGGGGACGTTGATCCCCGGAATACCCTCCAGGTAGACTCCAGGTAGTAGATCTAATTTATCAGACTTCAGGTAGGTAGACCACAATTAGGTGAATACACACACACACACACACACACACACACACACACACACACACACACACACACACACACACACACACACACACACACACACACACACACACACACGAAGTGGAACATTATGGAAAGTGATGTAGTGGAGGCAGGATCCATACATAGCTTTAAGAAGAGATACGATAAATCTCTTGGAGCAGGGAGAGTGGACCTAGTAGCTGTACTGTAGTAGGTTCGCCGGTATAATCGCCCGGCCCAGGCCTTTTCCAAGTGGTGGCCCGGCCTTGACTCCCTTTCGAGAGAATGTCTCAGAACAATGTCTGCCATGGGAGGAGGTACAAGTACCTCCTCGTCTGGGACCAGCTGTCCCCAGGCCTAGCCCCATTCCCCGCCCCCACAGGGCTCGGAAGGCGAAGCTAGGCACCTTGTGCTGCCACAAAGCCCCGCCCACACTGGGCTCGAAGGGTGTGGCAGTTGCATAGCAGCAGACGATGTCAGAAGATGCAAAGGCAGCAAGCACTACAGGATCCTTTTGGAGTCACCTCCAGCTGTGGACATGACGTCCAAGCGCTTGGGAGGCTCAAGAATGCCTCTTACTGTGGGTGTTGTTGCTGCTACTGCTACACTCGTCCGTTGCACTCCGACCTAGTAGCGACCAACGAAGAGGCGGGGCCAGGAGCTGTGACTCGCCCTCTGTAACCACAAATAGATGAGTACGCGCACACACACGGAGGGAGAGGAATGTCTCACTGTATTGTATGTTATTTACATAGTCTGTATATTGCAAGATGCTGTTTGTTTGGCCTGTTGGCTTTTGGATATTACTTGCTATTGTATCAGATCAAAGGTTCTTTTTAATACAAGCTGTACAGGGAGACAATGGCAGAATACAGACGACTGTACATTGACATTCACTTATCCAAGAGAAGAAATGCCAGCTGCTTGGGAAAATAGATGGCAAGTAACATTTGCACCTGAGAAAACGCAAATGATGATCGTCTCTAGGCACCATGGTGGTAATGCTGGTGCAGTAGTAAGGATGAATGGGAGGGTGTTGGCACCTGGAGAAGAAGTTGATATCCTTGGGGTGAAATTTGACTCCAAACTAACCATGATGAACCATGTTGTAAATCTTGCAAACAAGGCAGCCAGGAAGCTTACAGCACTTCGCCGTATCTCGCATCTGCTTGACAGTAGGGGTTGCAAGATTCTGCACGAGGCACAAGTACGCTCACACCTTGAGTATGCTCCACTTTCTTGGTTTGCCTGCCCCCCCCCCCTCTTATCTGCGACTGCTTGACAGAGTAGAGAACAGAGCAAGACGTCTCATCTCTCGCCTGGACCCATCCTGGATAGATCTGTCATTTCAGCAGAGCCTTCAACACAGGAGGGATGTGGGTGGCCTTACTGTTATGTACAAGGTCAATATTGTCAAAGTACCACACTTGGATCCACTTCGAGGACAGCGTGAAACAAGCATTTATGCCACAAGACGGGCAGAAAACAGCAACTTCACTCTGGCTGTACCCTTCTCAAGAACATCACTCCATCTGAGATCATATATACCCAGGATGACTCGTGTATGGAACACATTCGTACAGCATAATGATGTCAACGAGATAAAGTCAGTTGATCAAATGAAAATGCTGGCCCACAGATGGCTCCAACTTCATCCTATTCCCTACTTGTATGTCTCATAACAATAAAAATGCTTTCAAATGAGCTGATGTAGGTAACAGCTCTTAGCTTGCCAATAAAGTTAGGAATCCTTAACCTGTAAATAGCTTGTCAATAAAGCTAGGGATCCTTAACCTTGTCAAACCCTGTGTAAAAAAAAATAAAAAAAAAATACTAGCTTGTTTAGTGGCGGGGATGGTGGCTGTAGTGAAGGTGATAGTAATTGGTTGTCATGCTGGTACTGCAGGTGTCAAGTGTTGTGCTGCCTTGTTACTCGCTCACGTGTCCTCGTAGAAATGTGGATGAAGATGGGAGTGGGGAGGAAGAGTCAATTCTCAGCCCCTGGCCCCGTCTCTCATCCCATAATCAGCTGGCATTGTTTGTTGATTTATTGGGATTAAAGTCTGTCGACTGCACAGTATTCTGGTTGCCAAACCCCCTTAATTTGCTTATTTTCAGCAGAATTTGAGCCTGTTAGGTATCTAGATAGATAATCCAGTGAGTGCCACTCTGTCACCCTTGAGGGATTTGAACACTCCAAGATGGCTGCTAAGGTGGTCATTAAACACCTGTGACTTCATAATCGCATATCAGCATGAATGTTAATCATTTCAATTAAATAAGTTTGAAATTGTATGCTTTAGTAATGAATGGATGAGTAATAAATGAGAATGAAAAATGGTAATATGTTTTGCTTCTATGGCGGCGTGTTGTGTCGTAGGTAAAACTAAGGCTGTAAAAGCTCGTGATCAGTTAGTGGATTGAAAAGTGTAGATCTCTCAGCAGACATGAAACATGCTGTTCACGGATCAAGTAGCCTTCATTGTAGCTTGCCATGGTTAGAGGCTGCAGAATGAATGTCACATATCTAATACAAAGTTTGGCTCTCAGTGACAGGATGAAAAAGTGCAAGTCTTTTGCCAATACTTAAAACTTTACCTCTGACTCCTGAAGCATTCAATGAAAACGCGAAGCGAGCTCATTTCCAGGCATGAATATGGGAAAGGGTGTACTAGATGAAGAACCTTCAGACTTAGACTCCGAAATTTTGGTGGAAGAAGAACGAGCTTGCCAAGATTCTCTGTGGTCTCTGCCTCATGATGCTTGGGTTGAACCATCAGAGATCTTGAAATTGATCCCTGCAGCTCCAGCAGTGATCAGCCTTGCTTCCTTTTCAGATGTGCTGATTATCTATATTTATGCTCTGTGTTTTGCAAATCTTGAGGATCTGACAGTTGCTTGAACCATATGACAAAGGTCAGTATCTTAGTTATTAGTTTAGCTTTAGGGAAAAGGTTGTCTAGTTTACTCTCCTCATGCTTAATGCATAAACGCTGGAAAGGTGTCTCACATTGTATCCAGTACTATAACAAACATTATCTAACAATCCACAGCAGGATTAGAACCTGCACACACTGTACCAAAGTACACTACTTTCGCCACTCAACCAGATCCCAGATAAGCATGGGCGCCTAGCCGAAGGTAGACGGTCACTCCTATACCTTGGGACACCTGGCTAGTGACGAGTAATTTCATCAAATCCTGCCATATGCAGTGAACTTCGAAAGAGATTTTGAAAGTACTGTGTACTTTGATAGAGTATGCAGGTTTGAATCCTGCTGTGAATTGAGATATAATGTTCGTTAAAATTTCGCCCGTTTAAGACTTGTTAAACATCCTGTACTTTATGTTGAAGATGACAGCCATCTTGGATATCTGATTTTTATGGAATCATCCTGCCAACATCTCTTTACGTAACATTGTTAGTAATCAGTTTTATTAAATTACCAATTATTTGTGTTGACCTATATATCTTGTAATATTCATGGAGAATGGGTACCTCGGCAGACATCTTGAATTTCTAAAACTCTTCAAGGATGACCGTGAACTATCAGACACTTCAGAGGTTCAGTATCTGTTAAGAACAATCATTCCCCATCAAATTCCAGGTTCATCCATTGTTTTTTTCCACATGCACGTAACATGTACACCACCAGTTATGAATAATTTAATCCCTGAAATATGGATTAAAGTAAACTCTTAGCATATATACACTGAGAGATGTACGGATCTCGGTGTATATACTCTTGACAGCATTAACTCAGTGTCTATTTAGTACTAATCTACAAAATGGTTTTACAAACAGTAGTATAAATTTGCAAATGCTTTTGAGGGAACCTAGTTGTCATAGGCATACATAGCATATACATTATGTAGATTTAGCCTTGCAAAAACCAGTGAAATCAGTGACTAATTTCTATTGGATTCCTCAGATTCTACCCTCCTTCCGTGTTTCCCATCACTGTATAGAAAATTAGCTTCTAAATGTTCCGCCAATGATTTCCATTTTTAATCACCATTAGATTAATGAAGCATTTCCTGTGTGCTGTGAAGTGCCAGCCAGTTTATGGAGGTCGTTGTGGTGGTGAGAGTGGGGTAGTTGCTGTGTATTGTATCTTGTTAATAAGGGTGGGGGTTGTGGTTGCTACATGTTAGCTCTGTAAATAATGGTGATTGATGCTGATTACTTAAAGTTGGTATAACAATATTTGGTATATAATACCGACAAGTTGAATTATTAGACACGTGCAACAACTGGATATATTTATATTATATAGACGTTTCACCAACCAGTGGCTTTATCAGTTCAACACAGAAACAAAAATAGAAGACTGAAGAGGGTTCTTTGTGTGGAGTGTTTAAAGTTCGTTGCTCTTATTGTCTGTTGATTCTGCCCTTGCTTTTTTATCGTATGTGTATATACATGTCGTGCCGAATAGGTAAAACTTGGGATTTTGCTTTAAATAGCAATCGCTCTTCTTGCTGAATAAGGCAAACGAAAATTTGGGTATTTAGGAACTTCGCAAAAATTCTGAGCCTAATGACAAAATATATTTCATTGTGTTTGTTTATTATTAAATTATTGTAAACTTATCTAAAATATATTTAGTTGGATTAGGCTAAATTAAATTGCGCTTGTTATAATAAGGTTAGGTAAGTTTTCTTATGTTCTTTTGGTATAAAATTATTAATTTTTACATTAACATAAATTAAAAAATATATCTTTAAACGTATAGGAGAATATTTTAGAAAGGACTTAATTTTAAATGAGTTCTTGCTGATTGACCATTTTATCTGTTCGGCACGATATATATATATATATATATATATATATATATATATATATATATATATATATAAAATATATATATATATATATATATATATATATATATGAGTGGTTCAACAGCTGTCAAAGGCATGGTCGTCCCTCTCTAAAACTGTGCTTGTTTGGATTATGTCGATTTTTGCTGTTCCATGAATTTTGTAAGCTGACATCTCAGCACTCGAAGATTTTTAGGATGTGGGAAGTAAGGGCTGCTGGTCAGTAATGGTAGGTGTTGTGTAGCCTGTTGTTTTAGTGATAGGTGCCAGTGGGCTTTTTTTTCCGAATTAGCACCAACAGCTTGGTCGATCAGGCCAGTGACCAGAAGGTTTGGTCTAGGACCGGGTCTTGGAGGCGATGAACCCCGGAATCGTCGTATGTTAAGCCTGTGTGTGCATATACGCTTGCCTATACGATGGTTATATTGTGGTATTAATGTTGTTGCTAGGAATGAAGACTAGAGAAGGTATTTGTGTGCCACGTTGCTTCATACGTTCCATCTCCCCTCCCATGCCTCTCACTTTCCTGGGACCCTAGTTCCTATATTTAGAGGCGCACACAACCACCATACTTTTTCGTTGGCTCTTGCATAGTTTCCTAATTGGTATTGGACTGTCTCATTTGTTTGGCACATCCGTGTTTGCGCGTGTGCATGTGAGTGCATATGCAGAGTATAGTAATGGTGAGGTAGTAGTAGTAATAGTAGTTTTGGTGATAATCTATAAGAACAAGTGAACAGAGGAGCACTGTAATTACGAGAGCTAACTGACCCACGGTCGTAGCACAGAAACCTTGAGGGACATCATCCCCAAGGACACAACCCACCAGGGAAGAAGACAGGAAAAGGCAATGAAAAAAAAACAGGAGAGGTGAATGGTTAAGGAGAAGAGATAAAAGTCAAGTCATGAATATTTTGAATTTTAGAGCATTTAACAACGGAATGAGAAAGGTAAGAATCAACAGAAACAAATCTAAACTTAAGATTCATGTTAGGAATGTTGTGTATAAGGGCAGACAGTTTTGGTCCTCAGTTTTTTTTTCCTGCGTCCATGGGTCAATAGCTTTCCTATAAGAACATGAAGAAGGAGCGCTGCAGCAGGCCTACTGGTCTATGTTACGCACCTTTGATATACCTTTGAAGAGTTTCGAGAGTTTAATTACTCTCGGAGCCCGGCCATGGGCCAAGCTCGTCTGGTGCTTGCCTAATCAACTAGGCTGTTGCCCCACATATCCATCACAGCCTGGTTGATCTGGCACCTGGTGAAGATACTTGTCCAGTTTCCTCTTGAAGGTTTCTACACTTGTTCCAGCCGTGTTTCTGATATCCAAGTCCTCATCTGGCCCAAGCCAGTCAGGGCCAGGCCATCTCCTGGCCCAAGCCAGTCAGGTCCAAGTCATCTGGCCCAAGCCAGTCAGGTCCAAGTCACATCCAGTTTAATCGAGTTCATTTTTAGACCTTCAATATCCTCGTCAGTTTTATAATTCCTCATTAATTTCATACCTGCGAAGGATACATCAAATTCGATCCTTTCTGGTATGTCGTTCACGTACACTAAGAACAATGGTGATCCATGTACCGATCCTTGTGGAATCCGCTTGTACAGAAACCGCAGAAGCTACAGATACCTTCTTCTTTAGAGATTTGCCGGTACTTCCGGCCCGGGTCTTCTCCAGATGGTGACGCACTTGCAGAAACCACAGCTGCGGAAACCACAACTACATCTACTACTAGTACCTCTACTTCCACCACCATTACAGCTCCAGTTTTCCCCTCGCCCTCCCTCCTATATAGTCTGGCCTTCCCCTCTCCCTTCAGTTCAACTTGTCAATAGTCCAAGTTCAACCGGAATGTTGTCATAAGTTTCCTTTTCCTAAGTGCAAGTTATATGTACACTATTAATTTATCTCCATGTCCCTTTCTATAGACCATCTTCAACCTTCACTCTTCTTAATATTATTTAGCGCTTTTTAACTTTCTCCACCCTCGTTTCCCCACCCCCCATTCTTACTCTCTGTCTCACTCACTGTCCAGCCTGTACTCTTAACCTCAGAGAACATGGCACTGTTGTATAAACAGTCAAATGGGTGACTGTTGACAACCCTGAACAGTTGAAATATGACCTAGTGATACCAGCTTCACACAGTGGCTGCCCATTTTCTGTTCGCATTGCAGACTATTTTATCGTCTTTTATCTCCATAGCTTTTTCGGTCTAACTTAACCTAACCTAACTTAGAAATGGGCAGCAAATTCTAATGTGAAAGTCTGACATAGTGGAACACGTTGTTCCATGTGACTTACTCCCACCTCCTCCCCTTTCCCCCACCCCCTCCCTCCCTTATGTTCCTACTCACCCGGCCACTGTCTTCCCTACCTTTCTGGCCACCCTCTTCCCTATTTCCTGGCCACCCACCTCTCTACCTTCCTGGCCACCCTTTTTCCTACATTCCTGGCCACCCTCTTTCCTACCTTCCTGGCCACCCTCTTCCCTACTTTCCTGGCCACCCTCTTCCCTACCTTCCTGGCCACCCTCTTCCCTACCTTCCTGACCACCCTCTTCCCTACCTTCCTGGCCTCCTTCCCTGCTTTCCTGGCCTCCCTCTTCCCTACTTTCCTGGCCTCCGTCTTCCCTACTTTCCTGGCCACCCTCTTCCCTACCTTCCTGGCCTCCCTCTTCCTTACTTTCCTGGCCTCCCTCTTCCCTACCTTCCTGGCCTCCCTCTTCCCTACTTTCCTGGCCACCCTCTTCCCTACTTTCCTGGCCACCCTCTACCCCACCTTCCTGGCCACCCTCTACCCCACCTTCCTGGCCACCCTCTACCCTACCTTCCTGGCCACTCACCACAGAGACACAGGGCATGCGTCCTCCCCTTCCCCCGTGTCTTCCTGTAAGCCATCCTACATTTCTGCTCACTGATGTGTCTCTTGCAACACATGCTAAATTCCGTTATCGGGCTGCTTCCTTATTCGTTTTGCCAGTGTGACTTGTAAACAGTCCAAGTCGGACCGAAACGTTGTCATAAGCTTCTCTCTATGTGTGGGTTATTTGTGTATTGCTCCAGTCACGGTATTGTGCATTTTTATCTTTACCTCTTTTTCCTTAACTCTTTGCCTCCTATACTGCATTGGCTAGCACTTTGCTGCTAGCTCCAAGCCTCCTATTTGGAGGCTTGGGGCTAGCCCCTCAACGTCTCGGTCCCAGACCAGGCCTAGTGGATCAAGTGTCGTGGGGGTTCGGAAGGAGATATGATGGATAAGGTAAACCCACTTGTTGGATGGTAAAGATATGTATTGTCAGACTGTGGTAAGGAAGGGATGGGCCCAGCCTGCCGTGTTACTGCCTGGATGTCTAAGCGCAGAGTGAGGACGAGGCAGCGCCTCTCACTCACTCATTCTGTATCCTGTGACGTCATACAGTCAGGCCTAATAGAGATCTTCTATATAAAACACATGGATGGTACTATGATGCTCAGCTAATCTATACAACACATGCAAGGGGATCAGCAGCTATGCTGACAGCTCTGTCATGTTACGTATGTTGTCTCGACATACACTACTATGCTATAGGCTGAACAGGCAGGTGGTTCTGGGCTGATTCTATACAATAACAAATTCATATATAACTTAGAGCTAATGGATGGTATCATAATGAGTTTTACGCAATGGATGTTAACGTAATCACTTTTAACGTAATGAGTTTCATTGTAATGCGTTACGACTTATAAGAACAAATCATTTTACAATATGGATGGAAATGATCGACTGATCTGTATTCATGCACTCTACGGATTCTGAGGAAATAAATATATATTTACAAAGTGAAAGTAATTAACAGCAAAATCTGGTGCACTCAGATCATTATTGCTAAATTCTCAGAACTCGGAGGGAACGTGAACACAAAAAAAAATTCTGAAAAAAAACTGATCAGTTAATAACAAACAGTTGACAATTTCCTTCATCTCGGTCATCTAATTATACAGACTATGTACATTTAAACCCAATTCTGGGAGGGTAAGGTTTACGTATGCAGAATGGTTATCATCTTTGGGTGGATCGAACTCTTCTGCGATGGCTAACACATGCCTTGACTGAGGACGATCTGAACGAGTATCTACAAAAGATACAGCTACATTCACTAGTGACTGTGGAATTACTAACTCTTCTGCTAGGAGTACTCAACTCGACTGTTCGATACAGTAATTATTGGCTCATTACAAAGTCGCTAATGGGTGCTGGTGGCTTCACAGTCAGAATAAGATCTTCCTGGAGCAGGAATCGAATCACCAGAACACAAGGGATCGGTTCTTTCTTACTGGAGGAATGAACAAACTCGGTGGAGTGGATGACTCTCCCCGGTTGAAAAAAATAACGCTATAACACGCAATATGAGCAAGGGAGAACGAATCTACTATCTCTCACTGCAAGCACAGGGGAAAATAAATGGACATGGTCAACAGTTCTGATATTCAATCTGAGTCACACACAGTGACACGAGGTATCAACTATAAACTTCACTTACAAATGTTAACAACATGTGAAAGTTACTCGAGAAATAACTTCTTACATTACACGAATTACTGTCAACTAGGATGGGATCACCATCTGGAACACAAGGAACAACAACAGACTTACTTACTGACACTAGTGAGAGCACTAGCCGCAACAGAGACGTCTTTCTGCAGATGCCATGTGACATCAACAAGAGATGGCATTACTAGTTTCAAGTAATCGTTTTCTGACTGATCATTCAAGCTGTTACTGCTAGCCCCTGAAACCCTTCCCGTAGGCCCATGCCTCCTAAACCCTTGCCCTAGTCCTTTGCCTCATAAATCCTTCGCTAACCCCTTTCCTCCTAAATCCTCTACCACCTCTGCCACCATTAATATCACTACCACTACTACACACCCACGCTTGGTAAGTTAGGTTAGGTAAGGTTCATCAGGAAACAGGACAAATGTTTTTTGACGCGGGTCTTAGTCAGATGATGACCCGCCGTTGGAGCTTTTGGTTATCTGACCAAGGCCTTCCGTTGGCTTACCGGTCCATCCCTCTAAAAATTATGGTCATAATTATAACCATATTTTTATTATGCTTGGTAATGTTTATGTTGTGTTGTACATGTAATTTTATTTAGGTACAGGTATATATAAGCACATTTATCATACATAGTAATAATGTATGTGCAAATTACATAAGATAACCCCAAAAAAAGTCAATGACTATTTCCACACATTCTCACACTACGAGTGATAAGCAGTAGAGTCATTAATCTTTATAAGCTAATCAAAACTCTGTCTAAATTTCGTTATTATTATTTATCATCAGTAAATTTATTGATATGGTGATGTTCTCTTTGGTTTTCGCGAATTATGAGTAATTTACGCTGGACGTATAAACAGTTGCTGCTAGTTCGTTGCTTTTATTTGGTGATTTTATCCTTTTTTTGTGTTTTAGTATATGATTTTTTATAACTAAGTGCTGAGTGCCCAACGCAGTCTCAGTGCTCCCGAAATATTACAACTACTACAATGTTGCCAAATAAGCCGAGTCAACAAGTTAGTTTAGTTTGTGAGTGCACGCGCTCACAGGGCTCGAGTCACAGTTCCTGGCCCCGTCTCTTCGCTGGCAGCTACTAGGTCCACTTCCGGCTTCAAGAGGGTTGTCGTGTGTGTAGTGTGTGTGTGTAGTATGCGTGTGTAGTGTGTGTGTGTGTGTGTGTGAGTAGTTTGTGAGTGTGCATGTAGTTTGTGAGTGTACATGTAGTTTGTGTAGTGTGTGTGTGTGTACTCACCTAGTTGAGGTTGCAGGGGTCGAGTCCAAGCTCCTGGCCCCGCCTCTTCACTGGTCGCTACTATGTCACTCTCCCTGAACCATGAGCTTTATCGTACCTCTGCTTAAAGCTATGTATGGATCCTGCCTCCACTACATCGCTTCCCAAACTATTCCACTTCCTGACTACTCTGTGGCTGAAGAAATACTTCCTAACATCCCTGTGATTCATCTGTGTCTTCATCTTCCAACTGTGTCCCCGTGTTGTTGTGTCCAGTCTCTGGAACATCCTGTCTTTGTCCACCTTGTCAGTTCCTCTCAGTATTTTGTAAGCCGTTATCATGTCCCCCCCTATCTCTCCTGTCCTCCAGTATCGTCAGGTTGATTTCCCTTAACCTCTCCTCGTAGGACATACCTCTTAGCTCTGGGACTTGTCTTGTTGCAAACCTTTGCACTTTCTCTAGTTTCTTTACATGCTTGGCTAGGTGTGGGTTCCAAACTGGTGCCGCATACTCCAATATGGACCCAACATACACGGTGTACAGGGTCCTGAGCGATTCCTTATTAAGATGTCGGAATGCTGTTCTGAGGTTTGCCAGGCGCCCATATGCTGCAGCAGTTATTTGGTTGATGTGTGCTTCAGGAGATGTGCCTGATGTTATACTCACCCCAAGAACTTTTTCCTTGAGTGAGGTTTGTAGTCTCTGGCCCCTTAGACTGTACTCCGTCTGCGGTCTTCTTTGCCCTTCCCCAATCTTCATGAGTTTGCACTTGGTGGGATTGAACTCCAGGAGCCAATTGCTGGACCAGGTCTGCAGCCTGTCCAGATCCCTTTGTAGTTCTGCCTGGTCTTCGATCGAATGAATTCTTCTCATCAACTTCACGTCATCTGCAAACAGGGACACCTCGGAGTTTATTCCTTCCGTCATGTCGTTCACAAATACCAGAAACAGCACTGGTCCTAGGACTGACCCCTGTGGGACCCCGCTGGTCACAGGTGCCCACTCTGACACCTCGTGTGTGTGTGTGTGTGTGTGTGTGTGTGTGTGTGTGTGTGTGTGTGTGTGTGTGTGTGTGTGTGTGTTTTGGGAAGTTGAACTCTGTGATCTGCTCTGGTAAACACTGGTATCATTTAATTTACGATGTTGATGTAGATCTCATCTGGGTGTGGCGTGGTCATCACGTGACCTGTGACGCTTGGCAAGTTTCCATCTCCACACTGATTGGTGAGCATGATTTATGGTCCTTGCATTTATTTGCTTTTTTATATAAATATATAATAGCCATAAGTTGATGAGTGAGTCGTGTATAAAATTTAGATATCTTTATCGGAACCGTCTTGTTATCCTAACAGGCTTCGTCAGTCGGTACTGTAGACAGTAGGTTGAGTACTGATCCCCTCAAAATTACATATCCACTAATGTTCCAGTGTTGTAATCATCTCTATATTCGACTGATGAAGCCTGCAGAGCAGGCGAAACGTATCAGCAGTAAATACCTGTCCTAAGTGCTGCACAGTGGCTTTCTCATTGGTAGTTTGGCAACCCAGGATAAGATAAAGCTAATCAGTGTGGTGATTGTAGTGGTGTAAGTCTTCGTTATTGGATGGCCTGGTTTTGCAGTGGTGTAATATGACTTGGTCATTGGATACATTCATATATACCTCACTTCCTCCTTACTTGGTCATTAGATACATTCATATATACCTCACTTCCTCCTTACTTGGTCATTGGATACATTCATATATACATCACTTCCTCCTTACTTGGTCATTGGATACATTCATATATACCTCACTTCCTCCTTACTTGGTCATTGGATACATTCATATATACCTCGCTTCCTCCTTACTTGGTCTACTGATCCCGTGCAAATTAGCGGAAGGAACTTACTAATCGCCCTCTCTTCTCCAGCATCCTTGTGCACTTGTTGTTTATCCAACCACTTATCTCCTACATATTTTTAGAAGCTTGAGAAAACCAGTAGTGTTGCTACCCTGTTCCGTATGATAGTTACATTGTAGGAACACCCGCTGTGTGTAGTTACATTGTAGGAACACCCGCTGTGTGTAGTTACATTGTAGGAACACTCGCTGTGTAGTTACATTATGGGAACATCCGCTGTGTATAGTTACATTATCCATGTGATAATTACCTGGGCGGGGATCTCTATTCAAGGAACCGCACTTATCCTTCCTTTCCTTAGATCGAACCTGATTGTCTTCCATTCTCCAGCCGCTATATGACCCCTACCGGTTTAGCGCTTCCTCTGATTAAAATAAATATATAAATATGCATTAGTTAGTATAGAACACCTGCAGCGTCGTCCTATACTATTGCTTATGATAGTTACAGTGTAGGAACAAAAGGTAGAGGTGTTCCGTAGCTCGATTCCTAGCGCTCAGCTCACACAATCAGGTCTGTGGTTTAATCCCTGGTACGGGTGGAAACAGTAGGTACCTGGGTGCTAGTCGACTGGTGTGGGTCGCATCTAGGGGACAAAATTGACCTAATTTGCTCGAAATGCTCTGCATAACACGGGGCTTTCTATATAGTAGTAAATCATTGATGTCAGCTAGGCCTGTATACCTTGTTATATAGAAATAAAGATTATTATTATAGTTTCCTACTATATGTCATCACACAGGATGAACTGAGTAAATAAAGTAATGATGTTACCCCGAAATGCTTTGTCACAAGGGGGCTTTCCATAAGTGATGTAATATATGTCAGTCACCCTAATTGTATAATATACTATATTCCACTTTATAGAAATAAAGTTTGTTTAAGATGGAAAATTTTAGCAAGGCGATGAGGTGAGGATATTGTCAAACATACCACTGTGGGTTGAGTGGCTAGGGCAGCTTTAAAGATTTTTCTCCCAGCAGAGCTGTGGGAATGGCAGAGGGATAAGAAACTTGATTAAAATTTAATATAGTTGTTTTTACGGAGTCATGATACTTTTCTACAATGGTAACATTACATTATGCACATACATGCTGGTAAGGGACTTTGGGTCCACTGAATTTGAACTACTCTTCTTTTCCTTGGATCAAACCTGATAAGATTTGTTAGGATTTTTAACCCGGAGGGTATGCCACCCAGGATAACCTAAGAGAGTTAGTGCAGCGTTGGGGACTGTTTTATTTCTTCAGTCACAGAGTAGTCAGGAAGTGGAATAGTTTGGGAAGCGACGCAGTGTAGGCAGGATCCATTCATAGCTTTAAGCAGAGGTATGATAAAACTCACGGTGCAGGGAGAGTGACCCAGTAGCGGCCAGTGAAGAGGCGGGTCCAGGAGCTATGACTCAAACCCTGCAACCACAACTAGGTGAGTCATGTCTCCCAGGATGCGACCCACAACTACTTACTGCTAAGTAAACAGGGACAGCATCTTGATGGAAGGAATGGGACCTATTTATTTATTTATTTAGTAATTTGAGCATACATACAGAGGTACAAAAAAAAAATACAGGTAAGAGCAGCATGCCAAAGCCACTTATATGCATAGCATTACGGGCTGGCTTAAAATTAACTTAAGATTAACTAAGCAATGATGAAATCAGTGATAAGACATTATTGTAAACAGATAACTATAAAGCACAAATGAGTATTACAAAGACAGGTCATATGGTTGCATGCATTGCTGTACATTCAGTCGAATGCCAATAACAAAATCCCCCAACAAACACAGAATACAACCTCGTTCATATTTGCTAATATACAGGGCCTTAAGCCATCCACCAACAACAAAATACCTTTTATCAGTGGACTTCTAGTGGAGTCTAATGCAATGTTTGCAGCCTTCACAGAGACTCACACAAAAGATCACTTTGACAGTGAAATATGGATAAGTGGTTACAACCTTTTTAGATGCGACAGAAAAAACAGGCAACAAGGGGCGGTTGGCCTGTATGTCAAAGAGTCCCTTATCTGCACGGAGTTGCTGAACACCACAAATGAGGTAGTTGAAGTTCTATCAATAAAGATCGAGAACCAAAACCTAGTCATTGTGGTTGTATACAAGCCACCAGATGCAACCTCACAACAGTTCAAGGAACAACTATTGAAAATCGATTACTGTTTGGAAAACCTTCCAGCTCCATCCCCAAACATCTTACTGCTTGGTGATTTCAACCTAAGGCATACAAAATGGAAGAATGTAGCAAATAATGTTATAGCTGAAACAATCCCCGGAGGTAGCGCAGATGAAAGGTCACACACACATGAGCTACTAAGTCTCTGCGAAAAACACACCTTAAGCCAGCAGATAGTGGAGCCAACAAGACTAGAAAACACACTTGACCTTATCTTCACAAATAGTGAGGACCTGATAAGAGACATAAGAATATCAAAAACAACTAATTCCGATCACAATCTAATCGAAGTCCAGACGTACATGCATAGGGGTCCTGAACAGCAGAATGCATGTACCTGGAGTTTACCTGGAGAGAGTTTCGGGGGTCAATGCCCCCGTGGCCCGGTCTGTGACCAGGCCTCCTGGTGGATCAGCGCCTGATCAACCAGGCTGTTGCTGCTGGCTGCACGCAAACCAACGTACGAGCCACAGCCCGGCTGATCAGGAACTGACTTTAGGTGCTTGTCCAGTGCCAGCTTGAAGACTGCCAGGGGTCTGTTGGTAATCCCCCTTATGTGTGCTGGGAGGCAGTTGAACAGTCTCGGGCCCCTGACACTTATTGTATGGTCTCTTAACGTGCTAGTGACACCCCTGCTTTTCATTGGGGGGATGGTGCATCGTCTGCCAAGTCTTTTGCTTTCGTAGTGAGTGATTTTCGTGTGCAAGTTCGGTACTAGTCCCTCTAGGATTTTCCAGGTGTATATAATCATGTATCTCTCCCTCCTGCGTTCCAGGGAATACAGGTTTAGAAACCTCAAGCGCTCCCAGTAATTGAGGTGTTTTATCTCCGTTATGCGCGCCGTGAAAGTTCTCTGTACATTTTCTAGGTCGGCAATTTCACCTGCCTTGAAAGGTGCTGTTAGAGTGCAGCAATATTCCAGCCTAGATAGAACAAGTGACCTGAAGAGTGTCATCATGGGCTTGGCCTCCCTAGTTTTGAAGGTTCTCATTATCCATCCTGTCATTTTTCTAGCAGATGCGATTGATACAATGTTATGGTCCTTGAAGGTGAGATCCTCCGACATAATCACTCCCAGGTCTTTGACGTTGGTGTTTCGCTCTATTTTGTGGCCAGAATTTGTTTTGTACTATGATGAAGATTTAATTTCCTCATGTTTACCATATCTGAGTAATTGAAATTTCTCATCGTTGAACTTCATATTGTTTTCTGCAGCCCACTGAAAGATTTGGTTGATGTCCGCCTGGAGCCTTGCAGTGTCTGCAATGGAAGACACTGTCATGCAGATTCGGGTGTCATCTGCAAAGGAAGACACGGTGCTGTGGCTGACATCCTTGTCTAATGTCGGATATGAGGATGAGGAACAAGATGGGAGCTAGTACTGTGCCTTGTGGAACAGAGCTTTTCACCGTAGCTGCCTCGGACTTTACTCTGTTGACGACTACTCTCTGTGTTCTGTTAGTAAGGAAATTATAGATCCATCGACCGACTTTTCCTGTTATTCCTTTAGCGCGCATTTTGTGCGCTATTACGCCATGGTCACACTTGTCGAAGGCTTTTGCAAAGTCTGTATATATTACATCTGCATTCTTTTTGTCTTCTAGTGCATTTAGGCCCTTTGTCGATGACCAGTAGTTGAGACAAACAGGAGCGACCTGTGAAGGTGTTTCACAAAAAAATTTTTCAACAACAAAAAACATCAACTGGGACCAAAAACCTGCCCCTAAACGAAACTGTTGGGAAGATGTCTTAAATGACTGGTCCAAACCATTTCCCCTTTGAAAGGATCAATTTCCCGGTAGCCAAAGCATGTTCTAGCATATCCCCTAAAAAGAAGAAGACAGGAGAAAACTGGGAAAAAAACCCTCTACAGAAGAGACAAAGATCACTGAGCTCCTCAGGATACGACTCTGTGTTTAGGAACCCTAATGGTCTGGGGTCGCGACCCAAATGATTTCTTCAGGATGACCCTCAAAACCCATAAATGAGCCGTTCCGAATTACCCTAACTCCGATAATTCGAAAAAGCCATTGACAACATCCTATGCACTCACCCCCGGGGCCCCAGACTCGGGAACCTGTTTTTCATTTAAAAACTGCAAGAAACCCCTCTCGTGTCCCCAAGTCATATGAAGGAGGAGCTTGGGCATGGGGGAAAATTCCACAGTCACTTAAAACAACGGATATACCCCATCCATAAAAGGGGGCAGCAAAGCATTTGCTAAGAACTATAGACCAATACTTTGACGTCCCACATCAAAAAATCTTTAAAGAGTGCTAAGAAGCGGATTGCAAATCCCGGATTCCCAAAAGCGCACAAAACCAGGGGGGAAAATGGGTTCGGGGAGGGGTCCTGCCTCTCACAACTACGGATCACATGCCCTGGGCCCTTGGGTGCACTGGAAGAAAATCAAATGCAATGTAATAACACAGACTTGCAAAAGCATTTGACAAATGCGATCAGGGGTAATAGCCCATAAAATAGGCTAAAGGAAAAACTGGGGAAAATGGGGAGATGGACTTTAATTCCCAACAAAACAAACAAAAGAGTAGGGTCAACAGAGTTAAATCGGGGGCTGCCCTAGTAAGAGCCGTTTTCCCCAGCACAGTACTCCCCCCATCTTTTTCCTTATCCTCATTCAGACATAAACAGAGTTACACCACAGCACCGTATCATCCTTTGCGGATGATACTAGGACCCTATGAGGCTGTCATCTGCTGGGGACGGGGTTAAACCCTCCAAGAAGATATAAACAAAGTTTTCCGTGGGCAACGGTAAACAATTATGTTCAATAGGCAAATTCCAATACCCCGTTTGGAAAACTGGAGGAAAATAAACTAGAACAGAGTTATACTGCTCCGGGCCCAACATTGAGCGGAAAATAATTAAGGGGACCTGGGAGTGAAATGTCTGAGGATTCATTTAAAGGTCACAACAGTGCCACGTCGCCGTCAAAGAAAATGATAGGATGGTAATGAAACTTTAAAAACGGAGACCCAAACCCCATGATGTCCTTTTAAAATCCTTTTTTCTCTCAGGCTGGAATACTGCGACTTTAAACTCCCCCTTTAAGCAGGTAAATCGCAGATCTAGAGAGTGTACAGAGTCCTTTACGCACGTATAAGTTCTGTAAGCACCTTAAATTGGGAACGCTTTGGGAAACACTTTACTTGTCTCTTGGAACGCAGGGGGGGGGAGATTATCATAATCTACTCTTGGAAAAATTTTGGGAAAGGGAAAGGTCCCAAATTTACACAGAAATCACTCCCTACGAAAATAAAAGACTGGCGGCGATCAAATCCCCCCAAAAAAAAATGGGGGCCCCTTGGCACTAAGAGAAAACACCGTAAGTGTCCCGGGCCCAAAATGTTCAAAAGCCTCCCATAAAAAATTAGGGGGGAATTTCCCCCAATAAACCCCTGGGTGCCTTAAAAAATTTGGGCGATACCTAAAAATCGTGCCCGATCAGCCGGGGGTGTGGCTCGTACGTTGGAAATGCGTGCGGCCAGCAGTAAAAGCCTATTGATCAGGCCCCGATCCATCGGGAGCCTGGGCATGGACCGGGGGCCCCGGGGGCGTTGATCCCCCGAATAACCTCCAGGGTGGGTATTCTGCTAGATTGGGTTTTTGGTTTAACATTTATGTGATAAATTTTGGAAACATTTTAAAAATACAATTTATAAGGTTCAGTTTTCAGTTTTTTTGGTTTTTGGGGGGTAAATGATCTTTTAAAAGACTTGAATTTATAAACAGGTAGTGTGTGCTTTATTTTCGATATGAATTCCAGATTTTAGGGCCTTTTTGTGCATTGAGTTTTTGCATAGGTGAGATGGACACGAGGAAATCAAAGGTGTCTGTGCCTTGTGTTATGGTCATGTGTTTTTGTTGAGGTTGGCAAGGAGTGTTTTAGGGAGGGTTAAAATCAGAGTTAAGTGTTTTTATTTGTAATAGGTGCAAAATAAGTATGGAGTTTTGTATGGTGGTAGGTTTAGTGTTTTGAATATTGGGGGAGGATCCCCTATTTTGAAAGGGTAAAAAAAAACCCGGGGGGGGGGCCCCCAAAACCAGGGGGGGGTCCGGGGGTAGTCCCCCCCCAAAAAATGGTGATTTTTTGGTCGCCCAATTTTTTTTGTAAAAGGGAAAATTTTTGAGGAAGGGAATTGAAAATTAAAATTTTTTTTTTTTAGAAAAATTCCCTTTTTGGGGTCAAAAAAAAAATACAGGAAGAGAACATCAAAATTTATTTTCCCGGGGCGGAAAAAAATTAAAAATTAAAAAGTAAAAATCAGGAAAAAACATTTTTGTAAAGTCAAAAAAAAAAGGGGGTTTCCAGGTATAGGTGGTTGTAAAATTTGTGAAAAAAAAAATTTTCCCCCAAAAACCCTAAAATTTTTTTTTTTAAAAAAAAGGGCCCCAAGCCAAACCAAAAAAAATTTTTTTAGGGATTTAGGGGCAAGGGGGTTTTTACCTTTACAAGCCCACCAAGATCATTTTGGGGAATGAAATTGGAAAAAGGTTAAAATTTTTAGATAAAAAAAAAAAAAACCAAAACTTGGGCCTTAGAAAGGCCCCTTATCTAGGAGGGGGGGCACCAAAATGGGGTAGGTTTTTTGGGTTTTGGAAAAAAAAACCGGGTATTTTTTGAAAACGACCCAGATCCCTAAAACGGGTTCGGGAAAAAACTTTTAAAATTTTTTTGGAAAATTAATCCCAACATTTTTTGGTTTTTAAAAAGGGGAAAAAAAAGGAAGAATGTCCCAAAAAATGTTTGCGAAACCCCCCTTTAAGGGTGCCCAAAAAATACTGGGGGAAAAAAAACCCCTTAACCAAGGATTTTTAGAAACAAGCAAAAAAAAACCCAAAAGCCTTACTTAAAATTTTAGGGCCTTTTTCATAAGTTAAAAAAACAAATTTTTAAAACAATCAAATTTTAAGCCCAAAGGGGGCAGTGGGGTTTGGGGGAAAAGACCGGATTTTAGGGGGGTTTTGGGGGGTCAATCCCCCCGGGGGCCCGTGGACCAGGCCTCCTGGTGGGTCAGCGCCCGTCAAAAAGGCGTTGCTGCTGGCTGCCGCAAACCAACGTACGAGCCACAGCCCGTGATAGGAAAATGTTTTTGGTGCTTGTCCAGTGCCAGCTTGAAGACTGCCAGGGGTCTGTTGGTAATCCCCCTTATGTGTGCTGGGAGGCAGTTGAACAGTCTCGGGCCCCTGACACTTATTGTATGGTCTCTTAACGTGCTAGTGACACCCCTGCTTTTCATTGGGGGGATGGTGCATCGTCTGCCAAGTCTTTTGCTTTCGTAGTGAGTGATTTTCGTGTGCAAGTTCGGTACTAGTCCCTCTAGGATTTTCCAGGTGTATACAATCATGTATCTCTCCCTCCTGCGTTCCAGGGAATACAGGTTTAGAAACCTCAAGCGCTCCCAGTAATTGAGGTGTTTTATCTCCGTTTTTGCGCGCCGTGAAAGTTCTCTGTACATTTTCTAGGTCGGCAATTTCACCTGCCTTGAAAGGTGCTGTTAGAGTGCAGCAATATTCCAGCCTAGATAGAACAAGTGACCTGAAGAGTGTCATCATGGGCTTGGCCTCCCTAGTTTTGAAGGTTCTCATTATCCATCCTGTCATTTTTCTAGCAGATGCGATTGATACAATGTTTTTGGTCCTTGAAGGTGAGATCCTCCGACATAATCACTCCCAGGTCTTTGACGTTGGTGTTTCGCTCTATTTTGTGGCCAGAATTTGTTTTGTACTCTGATGAAGATTTAATTTCCTCATGTTTACCATATCTGAGTAATTGAAATTTCTCATCGTTGAACTTCATATTGTTTTCTGCAGCCCACTGAAAGATTTGGTTGATGTCCGCCTGGAGCCTTGCAGTGTCTGCAATGGAAGACACTGTCATGCAGATTCGGGTGTCATCTTCAAAGGAAGACACGGTGCTGTGGCTGACATCCTTGTCTAAGTCGGATATGAGGATGAGGAACAAGATGGGAGCTAGTACTGTGCCTTGTGGAACAGAGCTTTTCACCGTAGCTGCCTCGGACTTTACTCTGTTGACGACTACTCTCTGTGTTCTGTTAGTAAGGAAATTATAGATCCATCGACCGACTTTTCCTGTTATTCCTTTAGCGCGCATTTTGTGCGCTATTACGCCATGGTCACACTTGTCGAAGGCTTTTGCAAAGTCTGTATATATTACATCTGCATTCTTTTTGTCTTCTAGTGCATTTAGGACCTTGTCGTAGTGATCCAGTAGTTGAGACAGACAGGAGCGACCTGTGAAGGTGTCTTCACAAAATACAATTTCAACAACAAGAACATCAACTGGGACCAGGTAAACCATGTCCTAAACGAAACATGTTGGGAAGATGTCTTAAATGACATGGATCCAAACCAGTGCCTTGAAAGGATCAACTTCCTGGTAGCCGAAGCATGTTCTAGGCATATTCCCCTAAGAAAGAAGAAGAGCAGGAGTAAACTGGAGAGAAAAAGACCCTCTACAGAAGACGACGAAGAGTCACTGAGCTCCTCAGGAGTACGACTCTGTGTTTAGTGAACCACTAATCGGTCTGAGGATCGACGACCCAAATGATTTCTTCATGAATGAGCCTCAAAACTCCATAAATGTATGCCAGATTTCCGACATTACCCTAACGATAGATTTCGAAAAAGCCATTGACAACATGCCTATGCACTCAGCCCCGGGCCCAGACTCGTGGAACTCTGTTTTCATTAAGAACTGCAAGAAACCCCTCTCGTGTGCCCTAAGTACACTATGAAGGAGGAGCTTGGACATGGGTGAAATTCCACAGTCACTTAAAACAACGGATATAGCCCCACTCCATAAAGGTGGCAGCAAAGCATTAGCTAAGAACTATAGACCAATAGCTCTGACGTCCCACATCATAAAAAATCTTTGAAAGAGTGCTAAGAAGCAGGATTGCAAATCACCTGGATTCCCAAAAGCTGCACAATCCAGGGCAACATGGGTTCAGGGCAGGTCGCTCCTGCCTCTCACAACTACTGGATCACTATGACATGGCCTTGGATGCACTGGAAGAAAATCAGAATGCAGATGTAATATACACATGTTTCACAAAAAGATATGGTAAACATGAGGAAATTAAATCTTCATCAGAGTACAAAACAAATTCTGGCCACGAAATAGAGCGAAACACCAACGTCAAAGACCTGGGAGTGATTATGTCGGAGGATCTCACCTTCAAGGACCATAACATTGTATCAATCGCATCTGCTAGAAAAATGACAGGATGGATAATGAGAACCTTCAAAACTAGGGAGGCCAAGCCCATGATGACACTCTTCAGGTCACTTGTTCTATCTAGGCTGGAATATTGCTGCACTCTAACAGCACCTTTCAAGGCAGGTGAAATTGCCGACCTAGAAAATGTACAGAGAACTTTCACGGCGCGCATAACAGAGATAAAACACCTCAATTACTGGGAGCGCTTGAGGTTTCTAAACCTGTATTCCCTGGAACGCAGGAGGGAGAGATACATGATTATATACACCTGGAAAATCCTAGAGGGACTAGTACCGAACTTGCACACGAAAATCACTCACTACGAAAGCAAAAGACTTGGCAGACGATGCACCATCCCCCAATGAAAAGCAGGGGTGTCACTAGCACGTTAAGAGACCATACAATAAGTGTCAGGGGCCCGAGACTGTTCAACTGCCTCCCAGCACACATAAGGGGGATTACCAACAGACCCCTGGCAGCCTTCAAGCTGGCACTGGACAAGCACCTAAAGTCAGTTCCTGATCAGCCGGGCTGTGGCTCGTACGTTGGTTTGCGTGCAGCCAGCAGCAACAGCCTGGTTGATCAGGCGCTGATCCACCAGGAGGCCTGGTCACAGACCGGGCCGCGGGGGCGTTGACCCCCGAAACTCTCTCCAGGTAAACTCCAGGTACACAGACTTTGCAAAAGCATTTGACAAATGCGATCATGGGGTAATAGCCCATAAAATACGTGCTAAAGGAATAACTGGGAAAGTGGGGAGATGGATCTTCAATTTTCCTAACAAATCAAACACAAAGAGTAGTGGTCAACAGAGTTAAATCGGAGGCTGCCATAGTGAAGAGCTCTGTTCCACAAGGCACAGTACTCGCCCCCATCTTATTCCTTATCCTCATATCAGACATAAACGAGATATACACCACACCCACCGTATAAACCTTTGCGGATGATACTAGGATCTGCATGAGGCTGTCATCTGCTGAGACGCGGTTAACCTCCAAGAAGATAAAAACAAAGTTTTCCAGTGGGCAATGGTAAACAATATGATGTCAATGAGGACAAATTCCAACTACTCCGTTATGGAAAACTGGGAGATAAATAACTAGAACAGAGTATACTACTGACTCCGGCCATACAATAGAGCGGAAAAATAATGTAAGGGACCTGGGGGTAGTAATGTCTGAGGATCTCACTTTCAAGGATCACAACAGTGCCACGATCGCACGTGCAAAGAAAATGATAGGATGGATAATGAGAACTTTCAAAACGAGAGATGCCAAGCCCATGATGATCCTTTTCAAATCACTTGTTCTCTCTAGGCTGGAATACTGCTGTACATTAACTCTCCATTCAAAGCAGGTGAAATCGCAGATCTAGAGAGTGTACAGAGATCCTTTACTGCACGTATAAGTTCTGTCAAGCACCTTAACTACTGGGAACGCTTGGAAGCACTTGACTTGTACTCGTTGGAACGCAGGAGGGAGAGATATATCATAATCTACTCTTGGAAAATCTTGGAAGGAATGGTCCCAAATCTGCACACAGAAATCACTCCCTACGAAAGTAAAAGACTGGGCAGGCGATGCAAAATGCCCCCAATAAAAAGTAGGGGCGCCATTGGTACACTAAGAGAAAACACCGTAAGTGTCCAGGGCCCAAAACTGTTCAACAGCCTCCCATCAAGCATTAGGGGAATTGCCAATAAACCCCTGGCTGCCTTCAAGAGAGAGCTGGACAGATACCTAAAGTCAGTGCCAGATCAGCCGGGCTGTGGCTCGTACGTTGGACTGCGTGCGGCCAGCAGTAACAGCCTAGTTGATCAGGCCCTGATCCATCGGGAGGCCTGGTCATGGACCGGGCCGCGGGGGCGTTGATCCCCAGAATAACCTCCAGGAATGGAGTATTCTGCTAGATTGGGTTTTAGGTTTAACATTTATGTGATATAATTGTGAGAAACATTTAAGATATACAATTTATAAGGTTCAGTTATTCAGTATTTATTTGGTTTTGGGTGAGTAAGTGATCTTTGAGAAGAGACTTGAATTTATAAACAGGTAGTGTGTGTCTTATATTTACAGATAATGAATTCCAGATTTTAGGGCCTTTTATGTGCATTGAGTTTTTGCATAGCGTGAGATGGACACGAGGAACATCAAAGAGTGATCTGTGCCTTGTGTTATGGTCATGTGTTCTGTTGAGGTTGGCAAGGAGATGTTTGAGGGGAGGGTTAATATCAGAGTTAAGTGTTCTATGTATGTAATAGGTGCAATAATAAGTATGGATGTTTTGTATGGTGAGTAGGTTGAGTGTTTTGAATATTGGTGGAGTGTGCTGCCTGTAGTGAGAATTTGTTATCATTCTAACTGCAGCCTTTTGTTGGGTAATTAGTGGTCTGAGATGGTTAATTGTTGTTGAGCCCCATGCACAAATTCCATAGGTGAGATAGGGGTAAATAAGAAAGTGATAGAGGGCCAGGAGGGCTGACTGTGGAGCATAGTACTGTATCTTCGATAGTATGCCTACAGTCTTGGAAATTTTCTTAGAAATTTGTTGTATATGTGTATGAAATTTGAGTATATTATCAAGGTGGATTCCTAAGAATTTTCCCTCTGTTAGCTTTGTGATAGGTGATCCGTTTATCATTATGTTAAGAGGGATATCTGTAGCTCTGTTACCAAACTGAATGAAGTAGGTTTTGTCAATGTTTAGTGTAAGTTTGTTAGTCCTCATCCAGGTAGATATTTTCTGTAATTCGGTATTTACAGTATTGGCTAGCGTGACTGGGCTCGGGTGAGAGAAGACGTATGTAGTGTCATCTGCAAATAGTGTGGGTTTGAGTAATTGCGAAGCATTTGGTAGGTCATTTATGTATAGGAGAAAGAGAAGAGGGCCAAGGACACTTCCCTGTGGGACACCAACTGTAATTGGTTGTGCGGAAGAGCTTGCCCCATTTGCGTACACATATTGGCTTCTGTTGCTGAGGTATGACTTGAGGTAGTTGAGGGAGTGCCCTCTTATACCATAGTGTGACAATTTTACGTGGAGCAAGTCATGGTCAACTGTATCAAAAGCTTTACGTAAGTCAATGAATATCCCCAGTGGGACTTCTTTTTTCTCTATTGCAGTGTATATATGTTCTAGCATGTGTATAATAGCATCATTAGTATTTTTATTAGGCCTGAATCCAAATTGGCAGGGGTTGGGGATCTTTTTGGGAGATGAGGTAGGAGTAAATTCGTTTATGAATTAATTTTTCGAAGATTTTTGAGAGAGGGTGTAAATTGGATATTGGCCTATAGTTATTCAACTCTGTTTGGTCTCCTCCTTTAATGGATCGGGGTGACCCTTGCTATTTTGAGAACTGTTGGGAAGGTGGAGGATTCAATGGATTTGTTAAAGAGTGTTGCAATGATTGGTGATACACTTGTGACACTTTTTTGTATATAAAGGGTGGTAAGGTATTTAAATCCTCTCACTTTGAATCGAGCTTGATTACCTTCCATTCTCCCAGTTACTGTATAACTCATAAGAGTTTAGTGGTCCTCATAAATAGCAGTGATAATAATAATAATAGTAGATGAAATCATATTGCCTCTCATTCCCCAGACATTGTATGACCCCTGATAAAATAACAACTTATGTAAATAGTTTAGATAACAGACTAGCTGAAAAATGAGACAATCGTGCAACACCTAGCAGCAAATAGGTACCTGGGTGTTAGTCGACTGGTGTGGGTCGCATCCTGGGGGACAAGATTAAGGACCCCAATGGAAATAAGTTAGACAGTCCTCGATGACGCACTGACTTTCTTGGGTTATCCTGGGTGGCTAACCCTCCGGGGTTAAAAATCCGAACGAAATCTTATCTTATCTTATCTAACATTTGGGAAGCTTTATTACAGAAATGTTTTGCCAGCTAGTGGCTTCTTCAATCCATTACAGAGAAGAACGGTGGAAGATGAGGAGGAGTTCAATTAAGGTAATCAGTCACTCGGCCTAGAGTTGATGTGTTCAGTCCATCGATCTTGAGAACAATACAGCATATGAACAGAGAAATGGCTTATATACCGTAGACAGGTGAGTTGAAGCTGTAAGGGTTAAAGTCGCCAGTGTAAACACAATAGTGTAAGAGGTCATGCCTGTAACATAAGAGAGAAGGAACACTGCAGCAGGCCTACTGACCCATGCGAGGCAGGTCCAAGTCACCTACCAGCTTAAACCACTGGCCCAACGCAGCAATGGTTTTAAGTTGGAAAAATTCAGATTCAGGAAGGATATAGGAAAGTACTGGTTTGGTAATAGAGTTGTGGATGAGTGGAACAAACTCCCAAGTACAATTATAGAGGCCAGAACGTTGAGTGGGTGTGGGTGGGTGTGAGTTGGACCTGATTAGCTTGTGCTACCAGGTCGGTTGCCGTGTTCCTCCCTTAAGTCAATGTGACCTGACCTGACTAGGTTGGGTGCATTGGCTTAAGCCGGTAGGAGACTTGGACCTGCCTCGCATGGGCCAGTAGGCCTGCTGCAGTGTTCCTTCGTTCTTATGTTCTTATTAGCACAAGCTAGCCAGGTCCTTCCTTCAAGGGAGGTTCCTTGATGCTGGTGAGGGGCTCTTAATCTAGGGAATTGGATCTGTGATCCAGTTCCCTGAATTAAGCCTGAATACCTTCCACATCCCCTCCCACAGGCGCTGTATAATCCTACAGGTTTAGCGCTTCCCCTTGATTATAATAATAATAGTCAGGTCCTACTCACACCCACTCGTGTATTTATCTAACCTATTTTTAAAACCACACAACGCTTTAGCTTCTGTGCTGCATAATCCTACGGGTTTAGCGCTTCCCCTTGATTATAATAATAATAATTTAGCTTCTGTGACGGTACTCGGGAGTTTGTTCCACTCTTCCACAACTCTGGTACCAAACCAGTGCTCTCCTATATCCTTCCTGAATCTGAATTTTTCCAGCTTGAGACCAATACTGCGAGTCCTGTCTAGGCTAGATATTTGTAGTATGCTATTTACATTCCCTTTATTTATTCCTGTTTTCCATTTATACACCTCAATCATATCCCCCCTAATTCTATGCCTTTCTAGAGAGTACAGATTCAGAGCCCTCTGTCTATCCTCATAGGGAAGAGTTGAAAAATTTCTTATATCAAGAACCCAAGATGTTGCTGTGTCATATCTGTCAGACACCGCAACATCTTGTGATCGTGTTATAGGGAATTCATCAACTTTTGCCTAACCAATAGGCATGACTTACTTACACTATAGAAATTTTCCACTGATGACTCTACCTCCTGCTGCTTCAGCTCACCTGTGTAAAGTATATAACCCACTTCTCCATGCATATGCTCTGGTGGAAATAAATGGTATAAAATACCGACACAATGGAAATATAAACACATATTCAGTATAATGTTCCTTTATTGACTATGTTTTGCCCACACATTGGGCTTTTTCAAGTCACAAACAGATCTACCTGGGGTGGAAGGGATGCGAGTATTTATAGTCAGGTTCAGAATGCTGAGGTTAGGTGGAGAATGCTGCATCTGATGATGTACCGAGTGGGGTTATAGAGTCTAAAATCTTGGGTAGCTTGGAAAGGAGATTGGATAAGTTTGTGAGCAGACCTTCTACAGTGTTCTTCCATTCCTGTGTTCTTATGTGGGATAGCTTACTCACTTCGCAACAGATACAATTTTCTTCGTGATTGCATCCAAGAAATGGTCTTACCAAGATCTACTCCTCCTCAAATTGCCAACATCAAACCACCTTTCTCCGCTACAGCTCGGACCTACCTTGAAGAGTGTGCGGATGACTTAAACAATGCTACAAAGGAAGCTTTTCTCCAAGCCAGAACACTAGGCACAACACTCCGGGGCAACATGAACAGACGCACCGCCGAAATCATTCGCAGCAGAGTTACCACAGCGAATGTTCAACAGAAGATCAGACTTACTAGGAAACTACAAACACTCTGTGATAATAGTACGTAATTGGAAAAGTTTAGGAAGACCTGAAATTATTCAAAATCTTTCATCTCGTCCACTGTCAACCACAGAAACTGAAGCCCTCAGCTTAGGCCTCAAATTCGCAACAGGAATTACGAAACCAAAACAAGACCTCAATTTCATCGCCAAAAACTACAGACACAATGACTCCGACTTCCAAAAAGGCTATCTTCAAGGCATCATCTCAGCAGCCATCTCAACACGCAGCTCCCCAGTCATACCTCGACATTACATCAATGCACTCAAAGGTTTAGCAGAAGACACGACCATCAGGGTCACCACCGCTGATAAAGGAGATGGTGTTGTTATCATGAACACAGACGATTACAGGAACAAAATGCTCACTCTACTTAATGACCCAGATACCTACAAACCTCTCACAACTAACCAAGTGGACAACCTTACTAAAACTTTTCTTCAAAGGACTCGCCGCATTCTGAGGGGCTCAGAACAAGGGAAGAAACTTCTGCACACCATGCCCAGTAACCCCAGACCTGCCAGAATGTACGGCCTGCCAAAAACTCACAAGCCTGGTATCCCACTGAGGCCCATATCCTCGGGAATAGGCAGTGCTCCCCACCAGCTCTCAGGAATTCTCGCAAAACACCTCTCTAAACTCTTGGGCACTATCAGTCCAGCACATCTCAAACACTCAGGTGATCTTCTCAATCGCATTCGCAACATCAACATCAGGAACAAGAAACTTTCCAGCCTTGACGTGACTTCCCTATTCACCAAAGTACCTACTACACAAGCCATCGATCTCTTGCGCAGGAAAATTGACGATTCACTTGATCTTCCCATTCCAGCCAGCGATTTCATCGACCTTGTTGAACTGTGTGTTGGCTTTGCGTGTTTCTCTTTCGAAAATCACCTCTTTCAGCAGACTTTTGGACTACCCATGGGTTCGCCACTCAGTGCGGTCCTGGCGAACCTATACATGGAACATCTAGAAGCCGAACGTTTCTCCACCATTATTCCTTCGTCTGTCACCTGGCTCCGTTATGTTGACGACATTCTCCTCATAACTCCTAAACGCTTCAACGTTCAAGCTCTCCAAGACAAGCTCAACCAGGTCGAGCCTTCAATCCAGTTCACACTTGAAGAAGAAGTCGACAACACTCTTCCTTTCCTTGATGTTCTGCTCTGCAAGGCTGACCACGAACTTCGTTTTAAAGTCTATCGAAAACCCACCAACCAAAGCGATCTTCTCCACTTCTACTCTCACCACGACACCAAAACTAAACGTGGTGTAATTATAGGCTTCTTCCTGCGTGCACTCAGAATCTGCAGCAATGAGTTTCTTGAAGAAGAATGCATGATAATTGAACAAGTATTTTCTAAACTCCACTATCCTCGTCACTTCATCAGAGACTGCAGACGACGGGCATTAAACATCTTCAACACACCCAGAGAAGACACTGCCGAGAAGAGGTACATAGTCCTCCCCACCAACTCCATTGCCAAACACGTTTCCAACATCTTTTCCAATACCTCATTCCAAGTATCTACCTCCACAACCACGACCATCAAGGACATTACCAGTGATAGACAGGACAAGCTTCCACCCTCTGCAGGGGTATACATAATCCCTTGTAATGACTGCAACAAATTATACGTGGGCGAAACATCAAGGGACCTCCAAACACGTATTTCAGAACACCAATACGCAAGCAGGTCTGACGACACAAGGAATGCCTGTGTACAACACCATAATTCACTCAACCACTTGATAAACTACAGAAACTCAAGACTTATTGCCACAGAAGACAACACTCAATACCAAAGAATCCTGGAATCATCACTTATTTCTATATCCGACAACTTCAACCAGAATAGTGGCTTCTATAACATAGCTGAACCACTTGCCAAGAAACTTCTTCATCGCTATCCCACATAAGAACACAGGAATGGAAGAACACTGTAGAAGGTCTGCTCACAAACTTATCCAATCTCCTTTCCAAGCTACCCAAGATTTTAGACTCTATAACCCCACTCGGTACATCATCAGATGCAGCATTCTCCACCTAACCTCAGCATTCTGAACCTGACTATAAATACTCGCGTCCCTTCCACCCCAGGTAGATCTGTTTGTGACTTGAAAAAGCCCACTGTGTGGGTGAAACGTAGTCAATAAAGGATCACATTATACTGCATATGTGTTTATATTTCCATGCATATGCTCTACTTTTCTCAAGATTGATGGACTGAACACGTCAACTCCAGGCTGAGGGACTGATTACCTTAAACTCCTCATCTCCCACCATTCTTCTCTGTAATGATGCTGTATAGCCCTTGTGGCTTAGCGCTTCTTTTTTGATTATAATAATAATTCTCTGTAATGAACTGAAGAAATCATTGGGTGGCAAAAACATCTCCGTAATAAAGATAACCAAATGTTGCACAAGTGTCTCATTCTTCAAAAATAATAACTATTTACTGAGACTACGAATGTTGATTTACGGCCACACTACACTACACTACAGGTAAACTCCAGGCAAACACTTCGCTGTTGGGAACACTATTAATTTCATGCCTTCTCTACACTATCACTTAAGAATTTTGTTATTGTTTCTCTCAGCCTCTGCATGATATATTTCATAGACCCTCAACACACTCCTACGGAGCTTGTCGCGATCTATGAAATTGAAGTTAACCTTCCTTGGTACTTGTTTCTTAATATAATCCAAACATCAGTGGTATATAATACCAACAAGTGAAGAATTAGATGCATGCGCAACAATTGGGTATCTTTATTAAGAAAATGTTTCGCCAGCCAGTGGCTTTATCAGTACGTACAGTTACAAAAGACCGAAGAGGTAGAAAATGAGGTAATCAATCTCTCAGCTTACGAGCAGGTGTTTAGTACAGTACCACAGTCTTGATGAATCTGAAGCACCAGCAGAAAAAATGGGCTTATATATATACTAGTTAAATTAGTTGAAGGGATTGTCACTGGTAGACAGGATATCCCAGTGGAAGTAAGTCATAAAAAATCAATGTTCAATTCGAACCAACTATGACATATATATCTAGTATTAAGTATACAGTGTAGTCTGTAATGTATTGGGTTTAGTCTGCTTGAAATGCCTCAGCATGATAGTGACTTTCTTTGCACTTGCAAATCAATATTGTAATTAAACATTGTATACTAGGCATGGAAATAGACTCCTTATAACATGTCAGTCTACATTGTAAAGTTTACAAAGAAATAAAAATTTGAATTTGAAGAGGTGGGCCAGTGGTAGTAAGTAGTTGTGGATATTGAATACTGTAAACTCTGTGCATTTTTTTATACTGTGGTACATTCTCAAAGGATTCCCAACTTTAGTATTGTACCTCTTTTAAGGATATTATTTTTGTCCTCTGATTATGTATGCTGAAAATATCTTTAATTATGCCTATAATTTGTATGATTTAAAAAAAAATTCAGTAGTTTTATTTTGTATTGGAAAGCTAACTTAGTTTTTAGTATTTAACATTTAGTCATGTTTTAATAAATATTTTAGTATGTTGTATGCATTCTGCAATTTAAACTTGAAAATCTCACTTATATTTGCATTTATATTTTTTGTACACTATGTATTTGACATATTTACAGTCATTATTGAAAAAAAAATTTTATCACTTTAATTTTTTACAGGTTGTTTATAAATTTTCCAGATGTCAAGAATTGCATATCTTTTCAAAGTTAACTACTGCCAGTGTATGCAAGAAGCTGGAGGTGATATATATATATATATATACATTTTTTTTATTTTTTTTCTATTAATAAAAAGCATTTTCAATAACATTTCACAGGCTTTTGTATATACTGTACTGTACATGCATGATTGGAATGAATCTCTAATTTGTATAGCCAGTGATGTGCTAATGTGTAGAAAGGTTTTCTTGCTACTTACAACTCTGTTTTGATGACTAATTGTATTTTGGGTGCCTTCCCTCAGTGTGATGAAGGACCTGGTCCGATGGGGGGTGCGGGGGGTCTTCACGGCGGGGGGGTTCCATCTGGTGCAGGTCAAGGGTCACCAGGCACACCCTAAGGAGGCCCCCATCCTGGCTGTAGCACCCCACTCATCCTACTTTGACGCCCTGCCTGTTGTCGTCATGGGGGCTCCAAGCGTCGTCGCAAAGGGGGAGGTTACAAGTGTGCCCTTCTTCGCAAGTACGGGGACATTTTAACCCTGGTTAATCTATGTCAAATGGTCTCATTAATCCTGTAATGGCCAGTTTTCACTTTAGTCTCATTGAAAACTGGTGCAGTATTCTGACTTTTTAAGATATTGCCTCTCTGCTATATGGATTAATGAGACCATGGACAATGTCGTAGCAAGTGGTAGCCTGGTAGATGTCAATGCTGTGGAGGGATTTAAGCACCTACTATCACACCTGACTACAATGGACAATTTTAGATGTACTGTATATACCTCAGGAAATATTCAGTTGAACTTGCATGATACAATGTAATGGTGTATCTTTTATAAACATTTATATCTTTTAGTAAATACGAGTAAATAATTACTGTATAAGACATTAGAAGAATTTTCATAATTTGTCTGTTAGTGATATACACTAAGTTACCATGTACATAATTAACATTGTTTCCAGTTGCGTGAGACTAAAGTATTTGTTTTGGTTTACTGTACATAAATTTAAAGATGTTTCCCAACCCTACTCTGTCTTGCTTATAGTGTTCATTTCTAATGCATTACCTCACCTATCACATTGCTCCAATATTAAATACCACTACGACGAAAGTGTTTCACCCTCTTAACATGCCAGAACATTGTTTTCATTAATAATTCTCATTGGCTGTACTTACATAAGAAATTACAATAAAAATTATAATAAGCAGTTCAATAAAGAGTAGCATATATTTTAGTGGTAACCAGCAAAAGTAAAAGACAAATATTTAGCATTGCAGGAACTTTCCTAGTATTGCTCTTGCATATTTTATTTTATTTTTTCACTCATTCACGTTTTTCAGTGTGTTGTAACAATTTTTATGCACTGCATAGATATTGCCTTAATTAATGCACAGATATCATTTAGATTATTGCAGGCTCTGCACTGTTTTCTTTTTCTCTCCACTCCATTATTACAATGCCCTTGATCCCTTGATTCTTGGAATTCATAACACTGATATTATTTACAGTATATTTGGTCAAAGGCATGGCAAATCAATACGTACTATTAAAATTTCCCAAGCTGGCTTTATATGATTAGAACTAAATATAATACCCGAACTTCTGAACATGTTTTGCCTTATGTTTAGAATTTCATTTTTCTCTGTAATAGTATATAAAATTCATTGTAAAATTTGATTCTGATGCTCACTTTATATTTGACTTTAAATTACTCTTCATTGACATCTTTATTTTCTAGTAATGTGTCATTTGGGTATTCTGTTTATTTCCTGCTCTGTGTTTTATTAGGTGTAATGAGTTCAGTATTTCTTTTATTTTATATGCCAAAAGTGTCAACGTAATCTTTTACACACATTTATTCACCTGATATTGTACCTGACTTGCATAAGAGAAAAATACTGAACATAATCAGTACTGTACTGTCAGTATTTGTTGATCAGTTAAACTCAGTGTTATGCATTCTGATTTCACATACAGAGAGGCTGGCTGAATATAATAGTGAAAAATTTTTTGCCCTTTTAGTTTTAATTTTTTACATAAAGGCAGATACTATTAAGCACATTCTTCACTTTAAAATTGCTGTGCTTAATTTGGGTTGGTATAATATTTTTTAAGTCACAATAAATTAATAAATGCTGCAGTATTATGATAGTAACTTTTTAGCTGCTTCTACTATACCAGCAGTGTTTTTGTTATTATATAGTATGTATTATGAAAGTACTCTAAATTAAGTCAGTTTTATATTAAAAGTTACTGCACTACTGTATATCTGATTATCTTTTAAGATAGCTAGATACATACTGATAAATAGTTAAAAACAAGATTTTAGTGTAAGTAAATACATGTATAATTTTATAAGTTACTTACCATACTATACTACCAGTACTTAAAGACTTTGCTTTCTACTATTTATCAAGTAATTATGGTATGTGAACAAAGCATTTAGAGTATTTCGTGTTTGGCCCATTAATAAAATATTAATTATTTTCTTTTGTCTATGACAAAAGTTTGATCTATTTAGGATTTCTATCATTACTTTATAAAAATTAAACTTAATTTAATTGCATGTTTTATGCTAAATATATAGCTTGCATAGCAAAGTAATTCTAATTAATTCTCTGTGCATTGTCTATTATATTCAATTCTTTTTTTTTTAAGTCTTTGTCTTTAGTACTGTCACGTAGACACTTCAGTGACCCTGGTCACTTGGGTGTGGTGGTGGGTGTGCCTATATAAAGAAATTTTCTTCCTTCAGTAGCATATATGCTAAAACAAAAATTTTATTATATTAATAAAATTATCTTAACCTATGAGTTAATTGTGTGGCCTTATTTATTTGAAACAACATTAATTGAAGCTCATAATGTCTTTACTCTAAATTTGATATTGCAGTAATACCTTGCTGTTTGAGAGTTTCCCAGTTTGCAATATTGCAAGTCATAACTTCAGAAGAAATGTGCATTTCACAACACAAAGTCACACTTCAGAATAGTGTTTACATTGTAACTCTTATGAAATAAGCAGTGAGAGATATGTCAAAATTTTGTCATAGGGATTAGGTTTTACAAAGCCTTAAGACTTAATCTTATAAAGTTATGGGAATATATCTTCAAATCCTTCCTGATCAGTCGGGCTGTGGTGCTTTTGCTGAACTGCGTGCTGCTAGCACCAGTAATGTGATTGATTAGGCCATCAACAAGGGGGCCTGGTTTCTAGGACCAAGCCAGGGGTGGAAAGGGGTTAGGACCCCAAAAATCGAGAACAGGTAGAGAAATTATTGTCCCCTTTTATCCCTTCAAATTTTGTCATATTCATCATCCTTATTGTCATAAACCATAGTAAGGAAAATTGTATACTTGTAATATATGTCACTTCTTTCCTTGTATTCTTTTGAAGTAAAATATCTGTGAACAAAAATATTCTCTAAAGTAGGGGACATTCAGCAACTTCCAGTCCCAAGCCACTTATTTCACGATCAGTTAACCTCCTTTCCATTTGCAGTTTTGTTCGATTCTAAAGTTTTTTGTGGGCTATAATTCTCATAAACAGCACTGGTTTACTGTATACAGTAGTATTGTACTTTTCTAATTGTTGATATTACTAATGAAACTTTTTGTTGACATATTCAAGGAAAGGTATTTGACATACTGTATATATTTATTCATATAACCTTTAGTAATGTAATTTGTTGTGGCTAATTTATTCTTAAATTGAAAAATACCCTAGTAAATTTTAGATTATATTCTATTTAAGCATGAGGTTCTTAATAAGAGCTTTATTGAGCAGGAATCTACCAGATACTGACTACTTGTTAAAGCTTTGTTTTTTTTTTAAGTTTTATTTGTTTTAGGTTTTATGATGCCATAATTGTAAGACGAGGCACAAAACCTCATTCAGCCCTTATTGAAAATTAGGGATACAGTATTTACTTATTTTAATATTTAGTATTGAAATTTAGTTTAAAGCTTGCTGCAATTTTCTGTCTTATGATAGTGAAGCGACACTTATTGCTAATTATTTTGTTAAGCATGAGCACACAGTCACCAGAGGGCTCAGATCACAGCTTACAAAGTGTTCTCCAGACATAGCATTTTTAATCTGCTGCACATTCTCTCTAGTGTTAGTGATATTTAGGTCCATACATTCATAATGGAAAGGAAAAGTCTGCCTTCCACCTGCTACTGTCAAATGCGATAAGTGCATCCCTGAAGCTTAATACATCATGTGTTTGTGTAGTTGTTGTACCAATGCGATTGGACCATGAGCTGTCTCGCATGGTATTGTCTCAATATCACATACAAATGCTAAACATGTTATTTCATGTACAATAATTTTGGTTTTACCCAGTATTACAGTTGATATTACTTTTAGTTTAGATTTGAAAAAAATTGTTTCTTTCAAGATTTACTGTGTTTATATAGTTTTGTTTATTGCTTCTACTACTGCTTTAAATTCCACTGAGAGTGCTTTTAATACTCATTTGCATGCTCTGCTTGTGTTGCATTGTGTGAGTGCCTTGTTTAATATATGCTGTTATTATTACTGAGATATGTGGTCTACACTTAGAGATCAGTAACCCTTTAATCACAGCCACATTAGATGTTTGCAATAGTTCTACGTGTATCTCATCACCACCTTCATTAATTTTAATTTTTGATATTCGTGGACTGTTATATTCATCTTGTAGATTTACATCTAATTTTTAATGAACGACATGTTTGTTAAAAGTATACTTCAGGTTGAATATTTTTGGTAGAGGATACTGTACTAGAAAAACATACTTTACAGTAAATGTGATATATATTTGATAATTTTGTGTACGTAGTATATGCAGAGCTTCACACTGACCTTAAATAAATACGTATATAAATTTTCTTCCTTCTTTCAACAAACTGGCCGTATCCCGTCGAGGCAGGGTGGCCCAAAAAGAAAAATGAAAATTTCTCTTTTTAAATTTAGTAATTTATACAGGAGAAGGAGTTATTAGCCTCTTGCTCCCGGCATTTTAGTCGCCTCTTACAACACGCATGGCTTACGGAGGAAGAATTCTGTTCCACTTCCCCATGAAGATAAGTAGAAATAAACAAGGACAAGAACAACTAACAAGAAAATAGAAGAAAACCCAGAGGGTTGTATATATGCTTGTACAAATTTATATATTATCTGTAGAATGCAAATCTTATATACGTATTTTCAAGAATTATGAGTAAGTGATAGACCATTTTTTGGAGTAAAAGGATGAACATTTAGAATACTATAGCAATTTTTGTCATAATTTTCAGGAAGAGAAATAAGCTGTAATCATTGCCTATGTCAAGTAAAACAAAATTCTCAAGCATCTTAAAGAACATGCCCGTTTTGCCACTTGAAGTAATCAATTTTTGGAATTTTTTGCTTATAAATTTAAGTTATCATATTATAATGAGAATGAAACTATTTCTCATTAAAGGCAATGTTCTTTTCAATCCCAGGTTTTAGTTTGCTATATCGGACTATTCTACTTAAATTTGTATGTATTGAGTGTTAAGTTTCATAATTCTTCAGTCATTGGAAATGAATTCTGTTGGACATCTTGTAACTCATCTGGTCATTTTGTAATTGACAAAGCGTTTAAACTCTTTGCATGTCTAACTTTTTAATTTAACTTATAATTGTTTGGGTTTTCTTATCTCTTGGAAGATGGATTAAACTTTCTATACTCTCTAAAACCATCTTAAATTTTTTTTTAAGGTTTATGGTGTTTCACATTTATGGTTTATTGTATTATTAGCTAGCATTTCAAATCTCTTATAATATAAACATATGCTCTAGCACTACAGTTTTATATTTTCATGATATTGTAAGTTATTCAGCCTCAAAAGTGATAGTTGAGATAATTTATTACATGCTACATATAAACGAACAACAGGAATAATAATGATGCTAGAGATAGGACAGTAATTGAAGATTTTTAAATGAATTAGTGTCCTTGGCAAATGAAAATGAAATTTTGCTTATAAAACGTACGACCAAAATAGCAGAGGAGTCTCGTAAAAATATTATAATGTAAAAAATATAGTCAGGTAGGTTTCTATATAGATGCTGAATTAAAAAAATATGTAAAACACTGTACAGTATATTGTTTTGGCTTGTCAGTATTCAGGTAACTAAAATTCCTTATGGAAAGATATGCTATATAGTATTTGGTTTATCAGGAATTTTCATTCATCTTTGTTGGCTAATGAAATATGCAAGTCATGTGTTAAAATCATGCAGTTAATAGGATAAATAATGGGTGAGTACTGATCCATAGGTCACATTTTCAGTATTGTGTTGTACCAAGATACAGCATAATTTTGTTCCTGGTGAAAGTATGAGTGACTCCACTATCTTGGGGCTGTCATGCCTCTCTTTTCTCTTTGTGTATAAAATTAATTTCTAGTCCTTATTAATTTACTGTATACTACAGTACAACAATGTCCTATTAAATTATGTGGTACTTTTATTCATTCAGAATACTGCAACTACATTAGTGATTTTTTTTTTAACAGAAAAATCACCATTGTGTAATAAAGAAATCGTATTAGTGGGGCACTGAGTACATACAGTTTAAAATACCACAGTTACCTAGCTTTATAATTTTTTATTGTAATTAAGCTTATAGCATAAGGGATGTTTATTATGTTTTATCCATGAAATGTGCAGTAAACCTGTACTGTATATGCAAAAGGCTAAAGGTTTCAAAGTGTTAAGGCCTTGTATGCCTACACAATAGATGTACATGTATACTATATTAAGAAACTGCAATGGTATTGGAACTTCTTATGAATAAATCAAACTTAATTAATATAGCGCTGCCTCTATCATCTACTAAATTCAGTAGCATTGTCATGAAGGAACTAAAAAATATAAAGATTGTGACAGATCTTGTTACCCTATACAAGCTCACAGAATAAAACTCATTCTTGGCTAGGGCCCAGCCAAAACAATACTTGCAAATTCAATTTCCTATGCAGTATCAGTAGTGTATTATCATATATTACTGACTATGACTCACGAAATCGTAATGACACGATTGCAAGCAAACAATACCACGGGCGGGGATAGAACCCACAATCATAGTCTCAAAACTCCAGACCGTCGTGTTAGCCATTGGACCAGCTAGCCACAATAAGATTCTTCCAACTAGGTATATTTCTACACCATAGGAAGGTTAGCATAGGGACCAATGTGACCACAAATGCAAGTTTTTACAGACGAATCTCCAGCTAGCGTGGCCGTGACGAACTCTAGCTCAGTCCCCTCAAAGCCGTTACCATGACTCACGAAATCGTAATGGCATAATTGCAAACAAACCATACCATGGGCGGGGATAGAACCCGCGATCAGAGAGTCTCAAAACTCCAGACCATCGCGTTAGCCACTGGACCAGCTAGCTTCAATAAGATTCGTCCAACTAGGTATATTTCTACACCATAGGAAGGTTAGCATAGGCACCACTGTGACCACAAATGCAAGTTTTTACAGATGAATCTCCAGCTAGCATGGCCGTGACAAACTCTAGCTCATGTTAACGACTTTGAGGGGACTTGAGCTAGAGTTCGTCACGGCCACGCTAGCTGGAGATTCATCTGTAAAAACTTGCATTTGTGGTCACAGTGGTGCCTATGCTAACCTTCCTATGGTGTAGAAATATACCTAGTTGGACGAATCTTAATGTGGCTAGCTGGTCCAGTGGCTAACGCGACAGTCTGGAGTTTTGAGGCTCTCTGATCGCGGGTTCTATCCCCACCCGTGGTATGGTTTGATTACTGACTATACAATGAGTTTTTTTTTGGGGGGTGGGGAATAAATATGCCCTGAGTAATATTCCTCCCCCTCATAAGTGTGAACTACCCAAAAAAATATGAAAAAAGCTATTGAAAAGGAAAAAGTATTCCAGCAGTTTACTTCAATAAATCTTCCGTATAACAGACTTTGGAAATATGGAACAAGATTCACCAAAGTCAGTGTATTTGGAAACAACAGACAAAGCTCATTGGTTACAGAATTATTCATCATTGTTACATCTATGGCAAGCCAATCTTGTCTATCCACTACAATTATCATTACTGACCACCTGCATCTCCCAAGCTTAGAGTTGCTCTCGTGGACAGAGCCAAAACACATGAACCCAGAAATTTAAGACCTAAACTGATGCACATTGTGTATTCAGTAGGTAATGTATATCCATCATATCCAGCTTCTCTTTGAACCCTGATTATGTAGACAGAGGGAAGTAAAGGATATATAAATCTTGGTCCAGTCTCTCTGTTTATTTATAAACATTACCTCCAATATCCTCACATTTTAAACCTGATGATGCAAAACATATGAAAACACAACTTTTGTTGACTGCTATATAGTAAACGCTAATTTAGTCACATCTGTTAATTAACCTATGACTCCAGTAGTGATGAACAATTTATATATAAACAGTGTCCTCTTTGGACATAAAAACACTGACTGTGTTAACTGCTGATACAAAAATAAAAAAAAATGATTTACAACCATCTGTGAGGCCTGAACACGCACACCCTTTTTATATCAGGTTTTGCAGAAATCGTAATTTATAGAGGGGAAATTATACCCCATCTCATGACCCAGACCATCTTATAACAGGAAATATGTATACTATTTTTTGCATTACGTATTCACATTCATATTGAGTTAAGAATGTTGAAAATATTTGACCATTCATTATTCTACTGAAGGTTATCATGTAGCTTTCAGTTGAATAACTAATGTATTTGAGGGTACTGAGTGTGTTAGGCCACAGGTAAGGTACTGTCTTTGCATCCTCTCTTGTGGGCACAGTGCTACCCCACCACTGCTTCATATATGTATAGACCCATGGGGGTTTAGTCCTTCACGTAAAAATAATATTGATACAATACAGCCTCTCTTCACTTAACGACAGAGTTCCGTTCCTAAGACCATGTCAGTAAATAAATTTGTCGCTAAGTGAGGAGCATGCTATAATGGTAGTGGGTGTGTGTCAACTGTCTTTGTCACCTTTGCACCATTTATAACATTTCTGGTATATTTTTAAATGTTTATACAGTAGTGTACTGTATATTGTAATAAAGGAAATCTGCTCTAATATACATTATTTAGGTATGCATACTGGTGAAAGAGCCTGTCATAAGTCTGAGTCGTTGGTAAATGAGTACGTTGCTAAGTGAGGAGAAGCTGCATATAATTAGTACTGAACATGTAAGTGTGTATGCACCTGGAGAAGAAAGAAGTGTAGAGGAGAGAGAGAGATTTTGGGAAATGTTGAGTGAATGCGTGGGGAGTTTTGAATCAAGTGTGAGAGTAATGGTGGTTGGGGATTTCAATGCTAAAGTGGGTAAAAATGTTATGGAGGGAGTAGTAGGTAAATTTGGGGTGCCAGGGGTAAATGTAAATGGGGAGCCTTTAATTGAGCTATGTGTAGAAAGAGATTTGGTAATAAGTAATACATATTTTATGAAAAAGAGGATAAATAAATATACAAGGTATGATGTAGCACGTAATGAAAGTAGTTTGTTAGATTATGTATTGGTTGATGGGTAGGCTCCAGGATGTACATGTTTATAGAGGGGCAACTGATATATCGGATCATTATTTAGTTGTAGCTACAGTTAGAGTAAGAGGTAGATGGGAAAAGAGGAAGGTGGCAACAACAAGTAAGAGGGAGGTGAAAGTGTATAAACTAAGGGAGGAGGAAGTTCGGGGGAGATATAAGCGACTGTTGGCAGAAAGGTGGGCTAGTGCAAAGATGAGTAGTGGGGGGGTTGAAGAGGGTTGGAATAGTTTTAAAAATGCAGTATTAGAATGTGGGGCAGAAGTTTGTGGTTATAGGAGGGTGGGGGCAGGTGGAAAGAGGAGTGATTGGTGGAATGATGAAGTAAAGGGTGTGATAAAAGAGAAAAAGTTAGCTTATGAGAGGTTTTTACAAAGCAGAAGTGTTATAAGAAAAGCAGAGTATATGGAGAGTAAAAGAAAGGTGAAGAGAGTGGTGAGAGAGTGCAAAAGGAGAGCAGATGATAGAGTGGGAGAGGCACTGTCAAGAAATTTTAATGAAAATAAGAAAAAATTTTGGAGTGAGTTAAACAAGTTAAGAAAGCCTAGGGAAAGTATGGATTTGTCAGTTAAAAACAAAGTAGGGGAGTTAGTAGATGGGGAGAGGGAGGTATTAGGTAGATGGCGAGAATATTTTGAGGAACTTTTAAATGTTGAGGAAGAAAGGGAGGTGGTAATTTCATGCACTGTTCAGGGAGGTATACCATCTTTTAGGAGTGAAGAAGAGCAGAATGTAAGTGTGGGGGAGGTACGTGAGGCATTACGTAGAACGAAAGGGGGTAAAGCAGCTGGAACTGATGGGATCATGACAGAAATGTTAAAAGCAGGGGGGGATATGGTGTTGGAGTGGTTGGTACTTTTGTTTAATAAATGTATGAAAGAGGGGAAGGTACCTAGGGATTGGCGGAGAGCATGTATAGTCCCTTTATATAAAGAGAAAGGGGACAAAAGAGATTGTAAAAATTATAGAGGAATAAGTTTATTGAGTATACCAGGAAAAGTGTATGGTAGGGTTATAATTGAAAGAATTAGAGGTAAGACAGAATGTAGGATTGCAGATGAGCAAGGAGGTTTCAGAGTGGGTAGGGGATGTGTAGATCAAGTGTTTACATTGAAGCATATATGTGAACAGTATTTAGATAAAGGTAGGGAAGTTTTTATTGCATTTATGGATTTAGAAAAGGCATATGATAGTGGATAGGGGAGCAATGTGGCAGATGTTGCAAGTATATGGAATAGGTGGTAAGTTACTAAATGCTGTAAAGAGTTTTTATGTGGATAGTGAGGCTCAGGTTAGGGTGTGTAGAAGAGAGGGAGACTACTTCCCAGTAAAAGTAGGTCTTAGACAGGGATGTGTAATGTCACCATGGTTGTTTAATATATTTATAGATGGGGTTGTGAAGGAAGTAAATGCTAGGGTGTTCAGGTGAGGGGTGGGATTAAATTATGGGGAATCAAATTCAAAATGGGAATTAACACAGTTACTTTTTGCTGATGATACTGTGCTTACGGGAGATTCTAAAGAAAAAATGCAAAGGTTAGTGGATGAGTTTGGGAATGTGTGTAAAGGTAGAAAGTTGAAAGTGAACATAGAAAAGAGTAAGGTGATGAGGGTATCAAATGATTTAGATAAAGAAAAATTGGATATCAAATTGGGGAGGAGTAGTATGGAAGAAGTAAATGTTTTCAGATACTTGGGAGTTGACGTGTCGGCAGATGGATTTATGAAGGATGAGGTTAATCATAGAATTGATGAGGAAAAAAGGTGAGTGTGCATTGAGGTATATGTGGAGTCAAAAAACGTTATCTATGGAGGCAAAGAAGGGAATGTATGAAAGTATAGTAGTACCAACACTCTTATATGGGTGTGAAGCTTGGGTGGTAAATGCAGCAGCGAGGAGACGGTTGGAGGCAGTGGAGATGTCCTGTCTAAGGGCAATGTGTGGTGTAAATATTATGCAGAAAATTCGGAGTGTGGAAATTAGGAAAAGGTGTGGAGTTAATAAAAGTATTAGTCAGAGGGCAGAAGAGGGGTTGTTGAGGTGGTTTGGTCATTTAGAGAGAATGGATCAAAGTAGAATGACATGGAAAGCATATAAATCTATAGGGGAAGGAAGGCGAGGTAGGGGTCGTCCTCGAAAGGGTTGGAGAGAGGGGGTAAAGGAGGTTTTGTGGGCGAGGGGCTTGGACTTCCAGCAAGCGTGCATGAGCGTGTTAGATAGGAGTGAATGGAGACGAATGGTACTTGGGACCTGATGATCTGTTGGAGTGTGAGCAGGGTAATATTTAGTGAAGGGATTCAGGGAAACCGGTTATTTTCATATAGTCGGACTTGAGTCCTGGAAATGGGAAGTACAATGCCTGCACTTTAAAGGAGGGGTTTGGGATATTGGCAGTTTGGAGGGATATGTTGTGTATCTTTATATGTGTATGCTTCTAGACTGTTGTATTCTGAGCACCTCTGCAAAAACAGTGATTATGTGTGGGTGTGGTGAAAGTGTTGAATGATGATGAAAGCATTTTCTTTTTGGGGATTTTCTTTCTTTTTTGGGTCACCCTGCCTCGGTGGGAGATGGCCAACTTGTTGAAAAAAAAAAAAAGTGTGAACTGTAGGAGTTTTTCTATAACAATACATATTACATGCTTAAGTGCTAAAATTTTTTACTGTATGTACACTAAGAAACATGTTACACATTTTTGGTTAAAAGCTGTGGGAATGCAAGGAAGTCTCACCTTCCCTCAAGAAAACTGCCTGCTGGGATCATTTCTCACCATTTTTTTTTTTTAACTACTGTCAGTCTTATATCAACCCAAAATTTGTCTATTTCACTTGTATATCTTGTGGCATATTTATTGGCAAAAAATAGCCAGTAAAACCCTGAAACCCACCATAGAAAGTGCCCCAAACTTACTAATTTAACCCAAATAGGGCCTGTGGTTAGCTGTTCTCATTATTCCCTATGCAAGGTAGGAATTTTTGTTTACTTCACACTCCCAGTCTGCAGACCCATTCTCTCACTTTTTGGCCTAAATTTGTCATTTCTGCACAGGATTAAGTATTAGATTGTTTGAATGCTAAGCTTATTTAGCCTGATATGAAGAGATAGTAATGTTTTTTGGAAAGATAATTTTGGTTATAATAATTATTGGGTGGTAGAAATAGAGCAGCAACAGTAATGCATAAACAGTTGGTTTTGAAGCGAGAGTTTATAACTGATATACATATTAGACATTTACAGACTACATTATCTAAATTGTATTTACATTGCGTTTAGGTGTGTTTTACACAAATAACCCGCACATAGAAGGAAGAAACTTTGACAACATTTTGGTTCGCCTTGGACCACTGCTTAATGTGACTAGTTTATGGTCCAAGTTAGAATGACACGTCATCATAGTTTCTTTCTCCCATGTGCAGGTTATTTGTATGTTGTTCCAGCCAAGGTATTATTCCTAAGTGTTCTTCTAGGTATGTTTTATTGAGTGACAGAATATAGCGATGACTGATATAGTAAAACCCACAAATTTCCTAAAAGGAAGGAGGCTTAATGCCAGTGAAGAAATCTTGATCCAGGATCTATCCTTCACTTCCTTGGGTCAAACCTGAATGCCTCCCATTCTCCACATGGTGCATGTTTACTGTAGAGCTAGTGCTTTCCCATGAAAAAATAATGATAATACAGTACATGTATTAATAATAATATAGTAATAATAGTAATTCAGTAGTAATAATAATAAGAAGAAGAATTAGGAGGAAAGGAAGAAGGGAAAAATAAGAGAAGAAAATAATAATAACAAACCGTCAAATTTGAGGGTAGATTACATTACTAGTGGTCCCACGAATTTAGAATCGGCAGATAATGCAAAATTAGGTCTGTATAATAATCATTCAGATTTAAGCTCATTTTGTGTTTCGGGAGTCGTTTCTTATTAATATTGCTCTAATTGAGTAAATATTAACATTCATAAGGAAAAATGTCTAAAAAGAGATTTGATTATGGAAAACCCACTGAACATATTTTAACCCTTTCAGGGTCCGTCCCGTAGATCTACAGCTTTACGTTCAGGGTCCAAACTGTAGATCTACGTCATGAGCTCAGCTCACTCTGATAAACTCTGAGTGGTACATTTGGGCCTAGATATGAGAGAATACATCTATGTGGTATGTGTGCACCACATAAAACAGATCCTGCAGCACACTGTGTATAATGAGAGAAAAAACTGAAATCATGATTTTTCGATTAAAACAGCGAATTTGCAGTGTTTTTTCGTATGTTTTTTATAGTTGTATTTGCGATTTCTTGGTCTCATTTGATAGAATGGAAGACATATTACAGAAATAGAGATGATTTTGATCGGTTTTAGCACTGGAAATGGCTTGAAACTGAGCTCAAAGTAGCGGAAATGTTAAATTTTTGCCGATATTCAAGAGTAAACAAACGACCTCACACATCTAATACACACCAGCTGGTGGGTCTAATATACATTCACAAATATGGTGATGATATTTATACAATTATTACAGTATTGCATAACAGTAAATCTTCTATTTTTTGGTGTGAATAAAAATTCATTATGTGAATAAAAAATAAAAATGGAATTTATTTGTAAAGCCTCAAAACGTAGCTAATAAACAGAGGAAATGTTAGTTTAGTGCCAGGAATACCTACATTGTTTATTCTGGACCCTATTTTGAAATTGGAATATTTTGAACTTTGTGTTAAATTGGCCAAATTAACAATTTCCGATCACTTTAATTTGTAGTTGAAACAGTTGACTTGGCGATTTCTTGTGCTCAATCGATAGAATAGAAGTAATACTAGTGAAATAGCTAAGAATTTGGTTGACTGGAATAATGTAATTGGCCTAAACTGGGAGTCAAAGTCGGCAAAATCACCGATTCGTAAATATCGCTGACACATCAAAATTCACGAGAGCATAATTTCGTCAATTTTCCATCAAATTTAGTACTTTTTGTTTTATTACCTTCACAAAAAGATTCTCTACCATTTCATAAGAAAAAATAAATTTTTTTTTTTTTGGACCCTGAAGGGGTTAAATGAAATTCAGTGATTGGTTGTTTATTCAGGGGATGTGCACCAAGCAGTCAAAAATGGGTACTGTAAATAAACACAGAAATAATCAAAGTTGTTCATAGAAGGCCTTTAATTAAGTAAAAAAAAAAAATGTTGGATAATTGAAACACATGAATTAGGATGCTTGGCAATTCAAGGGTTTCACTCTGCACAGAAATATGCCTTTGATCTAATTATATATAAAATTGTAGGTTACACACTTGAGTTGTAATGCACTGTACAGTCTTTACACTGACTGTTTAGATGTGAGGAGTTCTTACGAAATAAAAAACATGACATGTAATACTATAACAATATTGATAATTGACTATACTTGCAGTTTTCTTGGATGGAAGCCCTATTCAAAAATATAAAAAATTTAGTATGCATTTGTGTATCACATGAGAATCATGACCTATGGATTGGTGCCACTTACGCTTTATGTATTACCGTGCCCAAATAGTGTGTAAGGATTGCTGTTTATAGAGATCACAAGAAAATTAGTTCCTAGTAGTAACAAGGAGTAGAAGATATAAGTTTATGGCATAGTCACTCCTTCAGTTTAAAAATGGAATACCGTGAGTAACTAAATTGTAATGAACATTTGTCAATTCTCAATAACAACACGCGTGGAGGCAGAAACTCGGAATATTAATTTTTGGGGTTTTTGTCTTTGTATGGGTTATTATTGTATGTGGAATACCGTGCCTGCATTTGAGTAGTTTTTGTAACTTATCTTAAAACTTGCAAACGTAATCAGAGCAAGCTTTCTGGATTTGGGTATGTATCACAATGTTTATTTGCAAACTACATTCCTGTATTATATACATATGTGGTTACCCATCTTCAGTAATTTTTTGAATGTTCATTTACGTGTAAGAAATACAAATATAGTATTGCATATTCCATATACTGCGGCCATCATTTCATAATCTTGATCAATATACATGTACAGACATTTGCAAACTGATATTTCACAATATCACAAATGTAACAATTTGTGTAAACAAGATGTTATGTTGACTTGTGGCAGAATCTGCTAGGTGGCAGCCTCATGCCTCTACACATGTATCATGATGGCACAAGTACAATATTGAAACAATTTTTTATTTAATCAACTGTTATGATAGGACCCGCTGTTTCCTTGAATTGCATTTTACACAATGTAGTACCTAGCCACACTGAATTTCAGTAGATAGTTTATATACTCTTCACAGCTGTCAAAGTAAACTAAGAAATCCGAGTTTGCATTGACAATTTTGATGGGTATAGTATGTAAACTAATTTTGAGTGTTAGCAGGTTATCATTTAAAATGTGATGTGGGGCAATAGTGGGAGATATTTCAGTCAGTGGATTAAGCAAAAATCTTCATTTCAGTTTTAATGTAGCACTGTGGCATTTGTGTGGAGGTGTGAGGCTGTGGCCTGGCAGATACTGCTTTGAGTCCACATGATGCTTTATTTACACATACTGTAGTACAGATAATTATTTTCATTTACACAAGCTATCTCTTGCTTTTTTTTTTTTAACTAAGGTAATGCCAGAATATACTGGTCTACAGTTTCATTAGCATATACGTATTGGACAAGTCATACAGTACTTAGGATGTTTTTAGGAATTTTCCAAAAATTACACTTAGTATACTAATTATTCACTTTCTAATTGTTCAGAGAGGTTGAGCTAAAGGTTGCTTATATATAAAGGCTATCAGTAGGATGTATTCATTTAGGTTTAGTTTGTGGAATATGATTTTTTCCAAAATAGGATAGTGAGTTATACTAAGAGTTTAGTTATCTGTTTTTTATCAGTATTCACCTTTGTGCTTTTTACAGTTACTCTTTGTAAGTAGGCTTTGAGTAGTTGGGTGTGATGGGAGAAATTGCTATCCCTTCCCAGAGTAAGGCTGATGCTTGTTATACTGTATTGTGAAAGGGTCACTCTGGACCTCCCTCTTTTTTGTGGCGAAGCTGGGCATAAATCTCCACAAAGTATCCTCATTGCTACTGCTACTATATTGTAGATTGTGGAAAGCAGCAGCAGCAGCAGCAGTAGTAGTAGTAGTTGTAGTAATCTCATTATCTTTTCTGCTGCTGTATCTTCTTCATATATTATTCTTTTAGTTTCATTGTCATATTTTGATATTGCTGTGTACAAAATCTATAAACAATTTGTTGTTTTCACTGAGCATACATTTTCACCTTGCCTTTCTCTTTCAGAGTTCCTGTGATGCTTTTAATTTTCAAGCTGCTTGCATGTACCCCTAATGTTTGGCTGCGACTTACAATTTCATTGTACTGTGCTGGTTTTACTTTTTTTTGTATGAGCACCTATGTGGCAAATTAAAACTTTTCTTGGCTGCTTGAGGTTGTGAGGTGTTCTCAATATTGTGTTCACTACACTTGAAGATTTATGAACAAATGAATATACAAAATCATTAATGTAGTCTCAGGTATACTATACCAATAAAATATGTCTTGTCAGTATTTATATCTAATTGGTAATGAATGTTTATGGTGTATTAAGTAGGCTGTAGAATGTTTAATGTATGTTGTTTTACGACTATTATTATTCAGTTAAACTATGAGCATTTAAATGCAGCAGTGGGAATACAAAGTTGGTCAAAGTTGATCTTATAATATTTGTATTCATTTCTTTATACTTGTATTAGTTTATCCAATGGGAAATCAAGAATTTTGTGATGCATCTTGCAGTCAGGAAGGTATTGCCTATAATATGAGAGCAGCTGCACTATAATGTAGTGGGATATGAATTAAAGTCCATTATATGTATGCATTAATATATGCAGTCTTTTGGTTGATGCACCCTGTCATTATGTTCAAGGGATGCATTCCATGAGAATCTCATCATTGGTGAATTCAGTGATGCAGAATTTTTATTTTGATGCAGACAGTGGGATGTGTTCTGAATTTCCATTGTCCCATACCCACACTTAGTATAAGTCACACTTGGTACGTGTCAACAACGTAAAAATATGAGTTGCAGTTTCTTACCAAATTTTGCTAAAATCATAGAAATGTGTCATATCTATACCAAAGAAGCTTAAACTATACATGAATTTATCTAAAAGGAAGCAATAAACCAGAAAAAATGAAGTAATATATAAATAAAATATGAGAGGCAGTGTCTAGGAGATGTGGAGAGAGCTGCCAACTCTGGCTTTGGCCCTCGGCAATATCATGAGATTACACATTCTATGTTTAATTATTCAATACATATTTGAATTGTCTGTATGACATAGATTTTGTATGATCTATGGAGCTGCTAATATTATCATGTTTAGTTGAAGAAAAAGTAACAACACTCTTGCCCAAACTGAATCTAAAGTCTGGAGGGAAATAGCTCACCTCCACCTTTTCACTCAAAATATTACTGCACTCTAAAATAATAACATAAAATAAAATTTTGCTTTTCTGAGAAAATACATGGTTTTACAGATATTGTTTTACATTTAGTTTTTTTACATTGAGAAGTTTTTAGTTTGGAAATTAGTTTTGAGCATATTAAAAATAAAGCTGAAAATTACTTAATTATTTGTATAAGCTCAAGGTAAATTTTGTGATTGCTAAAGTTAGCATAACTCAGAGGATAAAATTATCAACAGATTGATTGTTCTAAGTACCAAAATTTTGTTTATTCATAGAATCAATGTTAATATAAGAGGACAGTAATGAAAAACAGTACTGACAGTTTCAACAATAAATATTTTTTTTTGATAGGACATAACTGAAACAAGAAGTGCATGATTATGATTGCTGACTGGAGTATATCTGGAGAGTGTTCCAGGGGTCAATGCCCCCATGGCCCAGTCCAAGACCAGGCCTTGCAGTTGATCAGGGTTTGATCAGCCAAGACTGGATAGGAAGATTGCATTAGAAACATTTGATATTTTGTATTTGGTCTTCATGAATATTTTTCAAAGTAATTGGCAGATAGGGAACTTTTCGAATCTTATGATAAGACTTCCACATTTTTGCGAACTTCATACATACTTACATGGAGTTTTTACTCAGATAAAGTTAAACACATGAAATATCAAATTAGCATTTGTTTCTTGTATTGTCTGTTCATTATGTTGCAGCTTTCTAAGAAAAGCCAAAAGCCTTTGGTAATGGTTTGTAGGGTGTGGCTGTGACCATACCAGGCCCATGGCCTGGTAGGCAATGCTCTCGCTTCACACTCTGAGTGTCCGTGGTTCAATTCCCGGCAAGGGTGGAAACATTGCATGTGTTTACTTAAGCCTGGACTTTAGTCCTGGAGGTGGGAAGTACAGTGCCTGCACTTTAAAGGAGAATTTTGGGATATTTGCTGTTTGGAGTGGCATCTGAGCTGTCATATCTGAGCACCTCTGCAAAGACAGTGATTATGTGTGAATGATGGAAATAGTGTACATTTGTCTTGATAAAATAGTGTATTACTATCTCTGGATTACCATTGCTGTCTTAATGATTGGCATTTGTTGCTTAAAATTACCATTTCATTTAATAGTCTTCAGACAACTGGATTATTTTATCCTTGCTTCACTTATGCAGTGATTTAAATACAAGTAATAATGGTAGAATAACCGACATAATGTTAGGTAAATGGACACAGATTCAACTACAGCCTCTCCTCACTTAGCGACATACTGGTTTACTGACACCTCGGACTTACGATGGGCTCTCTGACCAGTATGCATGCCTATATAATGTATACTAGAGCTGATTTCCTTTGTTCTGTTTACTACAATATACAGTACACTACTGTATAAACATTTAAAAATATAGCAGAAATGTTATAAATGGTGGAAAGGTGACATTAAAACAATATTAAAGATAGTTGACACAAACCCAGTAACATTATAGTATGCTCCTCACTTAGCCATGAATTCGTTTACCGACATGGTCTTAGGAACAGAACTCTTTCATTAAGTGATGAGAAGCTGTACTGTAACATTTTATTGTGGCAACATTTTGCCCTCCAAGAGCTTTGTCAAGCTTCTCACCAGGTAGTTTTAAATAGCAATTTTAGTCTGACAGAAATCGGTCGATATTTATTTCCACATACATCGTTTATACAAAGTTGGATGGCATTACATCAGTCACAAGGAAAGCACCTTGGTTATGCAGAGCATTTTGGACAAGCTTAAACCTAACTTGCTTCTATAAGAACTATAGTATTTTAAATATACATATAGCCTCTCCATACTTAACGACGAAGTTCCATTCCTAAGACCACGCTGGTAAACGAATTTGTCACTAAGTGAGGAGCATACTAGTATAATGGTAGTGGGTTTGTGTCAGCCATCTTTGATATTGTTTTAATGTCACCTTTGCACCATTTCTAACATTTCTGGTATACAGTAGACTGTCATTTACCACGGTTTTGTCTGGTATGTTTTGGTTATAGCACAATTGAAGAATTGCGGCATATTTTTGTATAACATTCGTAAAATTAACTTAACATGATTCGTGGGAAGGGAAAAAATTTTGAGCGCATCGCCTGTGGGATAAATACCATCCTCTGCTAGGAGTTTATATCTTTTTCTTGTAATATGTTAAATCTGCCAAGCAATCATGGCACCCAGTAGGCATACAAGTGTTGCTGAAAGTGGCAAGAAAAGGTTCAAGCATTTAAGTCTTTGAATTAACGAAGAACAGAGATATTAGACAAGAGATAGCCTATAGCCGTAATGAAGCGTCACTGTGCACATGAAAAGAATGAGGTAAACATGAGTGTGTGATGACTGATTTACTGACTTGACTGATTTACTGACTGGACTGATTTACTGACTGACTTACTGACTGCTTTACTGACTTACTTGACTAACTGACTGACTTACTGACTGACTGATTCACTGACTTGACTTACTGACTGACTGATTCACTGACTTGACTTACTGACTGACTGATTCACTGACTTGACTTACTGACTGATTCACTGACTTGACTTACTGACTGACTTACTGAGTTGACTGATCTACTGACTGACTTGCTGACTGATCTTCTGACTGACTTACTGACTGACTGACTTGACTGATTTACTGACTGACCTAAAGTTAGACCTTTTTCACTGAAGAGGACCCTGAAACGGTGTCTAGAGCAGCTGAAGCCTTACCGTCATTTGTATAATGTACTGCAGGGTAAAACAGAACAGAAATCCATTACAGAATTTATGCACACTCCAGTACAACCATCGACCTCAGTACAACCATCCACCTCAGCCCTGTAGGGCCACAGCATAACTCTCCACTCTCTTCACAATCACCAGCATCCACAATTTAAGGTAAGAAATACTATTATTTCTGTTGCATTTGTAATCTTAATCAGTAAAAACAACATAATACATCACGACAGTGAACTACAATTACATATTCACTTTTAATTTTTGTAAGATCTGGAGGCCTAAAAAAAAGTTGTTTGGCTTTTTTTGGCTTCCAGGAACGTAACCCTATTTTTTCTCTAAGTTCTTCAGTTTGACTAAAATGGCATTTTCAGGAACATAACTACTGTGTTAAATGACGGTCTACTGCATTTTTAAACGTTTATACTGTAGTGTACTGCATATTGTATTAAATAGAATAGAGGAAATCAGCTCTAATATACATTACAGTGGAACCCCAGATTTCGTCTGGTGCAGATAATGTACAATTCGGATTTTGACCACGTTTTTGGGTGAAATTTTACCCCATGTTTTGTACCTCTGCTCAGAAATCATCCATATCAGACGCGTCTGCTCACCCGGGACGCAGCCGCTCACACATGTGACTCAGTCTGCCTCTGTCACTTGTTCAGTGAGCAATACTCTGCATGTTCATCTGAAACATTTCATAATAATAAATTGTTTTTTGTGTTTGTTTATTGAGTACAACTGCAAATAAGCCACCATGGGGCCAAAGAAAGTTCCTAGTGCCAGCCCTTTGGTAAAGAAGGTGAAAACACAATAAAATTCAAGAAAGAGCTTGTACCAAAATACAAAAGTGGCGTATGTGTGGCCAAGCTCGCCAGGATGTATGGCAAGTCCAAATCAACAGTCAGTTCCATTCTGGTGAAGAAAGTAGAAATTGAGGAAGCTATGTTGCAAAAGGGGTAAATATGCTGACGAAACAGAGATCACAAACAATTGAAGATGTGGAGAACTTGTTGTTGGTGTGGACCAACAAAAAACATTTAGCGGGAGATAGTGTTGTGGAGGGGATAATTTGTGAAAAGGCAAGGCGGTTGCATGTGGATCTCATAAAGAAAATGCCTGGAATGAGTGCTGCTGTTAGTGAATTTAAGGCCAGCAAACGCTGGTTTGACAGATTCAAGAAGCGAAGTGGCATACACAGTGTGGTAAGGCATGGCAAGGCTGCAAATTCGGACAAACAATAATCTCTCCTCCCTCTCCTCTCCTCGCCTTCTTCCATATGCCAACAAGAATCTTCAATAAAGGTAACAGTGATTTAAATGTTTATTTATCCATTAAAATTAGTCATTTATATTTCTCATTGTTTTCTGTATGTAAAACTATAGTTATTCTCTATAAAATATATTTTTTTTTAATATTTTTGGGAGTCTGGAACAGATTAATTGGATATACATTATTTCTTATGGGAAATATTACTTCGGTTTTTGTCCATTTTGGATTTTGACTGACCTTCTGGAATGGATTAAGGATGAAAACCGGGTTCCACTGTATTTAGGCATGTATACTGGTCAGAGAGCCCATCGTAAGTTCGAGTCGTCGGTAAATGAGTACGTCACTAAGTGAGGAGAGGCTGTATATATATATGAGCATGTTAGATAGAGTGAATGGAGACAAATGGTTTTTTGGGACCTAACGAGCTGTTGAAGTGTGAGGAGGGTAATATTTTGTGAAGGGATTCAGGGAAACCGGTTAGCTGGACTATAGCCCTGGAAATGGAAAGTACATACAATGCCTGCACTTAAAAGGAGTAGTTTGGGATATCGGCAGTTTTGGAGGGACATCTAAACTGCCATATCTGAGTGCCTCTGCAAAGACAATGATTATGTATGAGTGATAGTGACAGTGTTCAATGATGATGAAAGTTTTTTCTTTCTTTTGGGGCTTTTCTTTCTTTTTGGGTCACTCTGCCTCAGTGGGAAATGCCAACATGTTAAAAAAAATGATTAAGGTGTAGAAATGGAAGACAGGAGTAAATAAAGGAGATATAAACAACATACTGAAAATATATTAGACAGGACTTGCTGCAGTGGGTTTAAGTTGGAAAAATTTTGATTTAGAAAAGATATAGAAAAGCAGTGGATTGGTAAGAGGGTTGTGGATAAGTGGAATAAACTTGAGTAGCATCATTGAAGCAAGAACCTTGTGTATCTTTAAAAATAGGTTAGACAAGTATATGAGTGGGTGAGTTAGACCTGCCTAGCATGGGCTAGGAGGTCTTCCTGCTGTAGTATTTCTCCTTATGTTTTTAAATACTCTGCAAAAACCAGCTTTTTTTTTTTTCAAAATGTATCAGATAAATTCCACTTTATTTTCTAACAATTATGTACAGTTTGAAAATAAAATTGTTTTTCATGGGCAATTGATACATTTGACTGTTATTTTCAGTGCTAACTTATGAACCCTCATTGTTATTTATATGGTGGTATAAGTAAGCACTTTTTTTTATTTATCTGGGCTGCTGAATGTTTCCACTTAATGTTAATAGGAGAAGACAGTTCTCTCACAACTATACACTGGTTACACCAGATTTGCCCATGATTATCTCATGGAAAGGTGGCCTGCTTTACTGTGAGGATTTCCAAGTTGCTGATTGATCAACATATTTAACAGATAGCCCTGTTTATCAGAGAGCTTGGTGACTATTTTCAACCCTTCTTTCATACTGACTGTTTATCCATCTCCATACGTATTGCCTTTATTGCAAATTTTATCTGTTTTATGTGCAATTGATCTGTTGCACTAATATTGAATACATTATCTCATTCACATATTGTTTTACCTTTATTAATAGTAGCAGTAGTCTTAATGCTGTGTTGATATAAAAAATAACGGATATTGAAAACAGAAAAGTTTGAACGAATAGGAAGAAATGTATAGGGTAAAGTTTTTAGAACTAGAACAAGAGGGAGGAGAAGAGGTCACAGTCTTGCATGAACGGAAGTAAGAATGTTTATTCAGAATTTTTCTTTACAAATAAAGTAATCTTTCTTTCTTTCAACGTACCAGCCGTATCCCACTGAGGCAGGGTGGCCCAAAAGGAAAAATGAAAGTTTCTCCTTTTAAATTTAGTAATATATACAGGAGAAGGGGTAAATAAAGTAATATACTTGATAATTGTATGTAATAGGCTCTAGGAGAAAGTTAAGCACAGTAAATACGTACTGTGTTGGGAATTTTTTAATTATGATAAAATTTCATGGGCTTCTGCAATCATGGTTATGTTTCTGTAGTTATAAATAGGTAATTACTAATACAGTAGGTAACTACACATTCCGATGTCATAGTGACCTTTACAGACTTGTTATTGTTTTGAAAATAGTACTTAACAGACTTACGTAACTTAGGACAAAAACAAGTCTTTGTCTTTTGAGTGGATGCTGGAGTTTTATTCAACCTTTTACAGTATTGAGTTACAGTATTTAATTTTTTCCAGACTTCTTCAACATAGCATCAGTTTTTTCCAGCCACATTTCCAAGGGTTTCAAAATTACCAGGAAATATCTCACTTAGGTTATATTTTGTGACTCCACAGGAAGATTCGGTGGTATATGGGCCTTATGGGTCGCATGATGATGAGGTGCTATGGCTACCAATGGATCAAAATCAAAGGGCGCTTAGCAACCAAAGCCGAAGCTCCCATCCTTATTGTTGGGCCTCATAGCAGTTTCTTTGATGCCATCGCAGTTTACTGGTCCAATGTTCCATGTCTGGTGAACCGCATAGAGAACCTACAACTACCCCTCTTTGGCAGTAGGTGTTTAACATGCTGTGTTCTCAAAGTGTAGGAGAAACCAGCTTTCCAGATTAAATAGGCACTTTCTTATGTTAGGCACATTGGCAGTAGGGAGTGAGTGTGTGGTTTGCTAGCATCTTCAGTTATTACTATATCTCGACATCGTACATCAGTGCAGCCATGTGACGTTTTCCTGATGTCATTCTGTAATGCTTAAAGTAATTATAATAATGTCAACAAAAAATTGTGCCATACAACAGCATCATTCCAAATTGTTCATCTTATATTTTCATGTGTTTTGTCAGTATGTTCGTGAAATACAATATGAACTGTAAAGTGATAATGTATTAATTTTTTAATTAATAGGCTATGAATGCTAGTCTGTTGTCTCCCTTCTGTCACTCATATACTTTCTAAGTTATATGTAATGTTTCCAGTAGACCTTGAATTTGATTAGAACTCTCCCATAACACAGTAATTGTAAATTGTAGCATGCTAGAAGTTAGTTTTAGATGTATTGCCTCAGGTGAAATGAAGTGCATGTTGTGCATCTTATTAATGTAAAAAACTGTATGCAATAAGTTGATCATGATATCCTGTATTGGGAAATTTTAATACTATACCATGTAAATATGCATTGCTGATGACAATTAATTCTAAATGATCAATGAAAAATTTCATTATGTGTAACCAGTATTTTTATGCTCCAATAACATGCTCCTACAAACATAACTTGGTGAGTCCTGGTGTTGTTTCAGACATCATGAGATCAGTGCTAGTCCAGATTGGGAAACATTTTGAATAATTGGGAATCTCCTCATAATTTACCATGTACATATATTATTATTTTTTTTTTCTTTCAACAAGTCGGCCGTCTCCCACCGAGGCAGGGTGACCCAAAAAGAAAGAACATCCCCAAAAAGAAAATACTTTCATTATCATTCAACACTTTCACCTCACTCACACATAATCACTGTTTTTGCAGAGGTGCTCAGAACACAACAGTTTAGAAGCATATATGTATAAAGATACACAACATATCCCTCCAAACCGTTAATATCCCAAACCCCTCCTTTAGAGTGCAGGCATTGTACTTCCCATTTCCAGGACTCAAGTCCGGCTATATAAAGATAACCGGTTTCCCTGAATCCCTTCACTAAATATTACCCTGCTCACACTCCAACTGATCATATATTATATCACCCATAAAAAGGATGCCCACATGCAGAATTAAAAGAATAGGAAGAATTACAAACAATATTTATACTACATGTAGAAGTCAGAGACAGTGGTAGAAGATGGGTGGATGTGTGTACTCACCTAGTTGTGGTTTCAGGGACCGATCCACAGCTCCTGGACCCGAGTCATGTGCATACATGCATGGGTATATGTGTGTGTGTGTGTGTATGTATTTATGTATGTGTATATGAGTTTGTATGTGTGTGTGTATGTACTCCTCTAGTTGTATTAACCCAGTTGTGGTTGCAGGGGTCGAGTCACAGCTCCTGGCCCCACCTCTTCACTGGTGGTTACTAGGTCACTCTTTCTGCTCCATTAGCTTTATCATACGTCTTCTTGAAGCTGTGTATGGATCCTGCCTCCACAACATCACTTCCCAGACTATTCCACTTCCTGACAACTCTTTGACTGAAGAAATACTTCCTAACATCCCTGTGATTGATTTGAGTCTTCAGCTTCTAACTGTGACCCCTTGTTGCTGTGTCCCATCTCTGGAACATCCTGTTTCTGTCCACCTTGTCGATTCCTCTCAGTATTTTATAAGTCATTGTCATATCAACCCTCTCTCTCCTGTCCTCCAGTGTTGTAGGGTTGATATCCCTTACCCTCTCCTCGTAGGACATGCCCCTTAGCTCTGGGACTAGTCTTGTTGCAAACCTTTGCACTTTCTCTAGTTTCCTTGCATGCTTGGCTAGGTGTGGGTTTCAAACTGGTGCTGCATGCTCCAATATGGGCCTAACGTACACAGTGTACAGGGTCCTGAACGATTCCTTATTAAAATGTTGGAATGCTGTTCTTAGGTTCGCTAGGCGCCCGTATGCTGGCAGCAGTTGTTTGGTTGATGTACTCACCTAGTTGCGGTTGCAGGGATCAAGTTACAGCTTCTCTCCCCGCCTCTTCACTGGCTGCTACTGGGCCACTCTTCCCGCTCCATGAGCTTTATCATACCTCTTCTTAAAGCTATGTATAGATCCTGCCCCCACTACATCATTTCCCAAACTGTTCTACTTCCTGACTACTCTGTGACTGAAGAAATACTTCCTAACATTCCTGTAATTCATCTGAGTCTTCAGCTTCCAACTGTGACCCCTTGTAGCTGTGTCCCATCTCTGGAACATTCTGTCTCTGTCCACCTTGTCAATTCCTCTCAGTATTTTATATGTCGTTATCATGTCCTCCCTATCTGCCCTGTCCTCCAGTGTTGTCAGGTCAATTTCTCTTAACCTCTCCTCATAGAACATGCCCCTTAGCTCCGGGACTAGTCTTGTTGCGAACCTTTGCACTTTCTCTAGTTTCTTTACATGCTTGGCTAGGTGTGGGTTCGAAACTGGTGCTGCATACTCCAATATGGGCCTAACGTACACAGTGTACATGGTCCTGAACGATTCCTTATTAAGATATTGGAATGCTGTTCTTAGGTTTGCTAGGCGTCTGTATGCTGCAGCAGTTATTTGGTTGATGTGCGCCTCAGGAGACGTGCCCGGTGTTATACTCGTCCCAAGATTCTTTTCCTTGAGTGAAGTTTGTAGTCTCTGGCCCCCTAGACTGTACTCCATCTGCGTCTTCTTTGCCCTTCCCCATTCTTCATGACTTTGCACTTGGTGGGGTTGAACTCCAGGAGCCAGTTGCTGGACCAGGCCTGCAGCCTGTCCAGATCCCTTTGTAGTTCTGCCTGGTCCCCATTCGATTGAATTCTTCTCATCAACTTCACATCATCTGCAAACAATGACACTTCAGAGTCTGTTCTACGAGAAACAGCACTGGTCCTAGGACTGACCCCTGTGGAACCCCGCTCGTCACAGGCATCCACTCTAACGCCTCACCACGTACCATGACCTGCTGTTGTCTTCCTGGCAGATATTCCCTGATTCATTGCAGTGCCTTCCCCGTTATCCCTATGTGTGTGTATGTGTATATGTGTATGTATGTGTATATGTGCGAATGTGTATATATGTGTATGTGCATACATGTATACTCTCCTATTTGTGGTTGCAGGAGTTGATTCACAGCTCCTGGCTCCACCTCTGCTGGTCTCTACTAGGTCCACTCTTTCCCTGCTCTAAGAGTCTTATCATACTTCTTCTTAAAGCTATGTATGGATCCTGCTTCCACTGCTTCACTCTCCGGATTGTTCTACTTCCTGACAACTCTAAGGTTGAAGAAATACTTCCTAACACTCCTATGACTCATCTGAGTTTTTAACTTCCAATTTTGTTCCCCTGTTCCTGTGTCTCAACTCTGAAACCTTCTGGCTGTGTGTGTGTTTGTTTGCTTGTTTGTTTTTATCTTTGCTGCCTCTGCCTCCTATTTTGCAGCAATATTCAGAACCCATGCTCCCATTCCTCACACCTGTATAAAAGTGTTGGCCCACTATACTCTGGTACATTCCCTTGTACCAGAGTATGAATTTTCCAAATACGTATCTAAACACATTCACTGCCTCCATACTCCCTTCTTCCAATCTGGTATTCAATCTGTCATTGCCTAGACTTTTTGTTACCCACATCACCTTTCTGTTTCCTATGTTCACTTAATTTCCTTTTAAATACTCTCCCAAATTTATCCACCAATCTTTGCAGCTTGTCTTCAGAATCCCCCTAAAGAATTGTCATTAGCTAAGAGTAACTAATACCTCCCACTTTGTATCAGATCCATCTACATTATTTGTATGGCATAGATAAATATATATTGTTATTATTATCTGAATCCTACACCTTTTCCCAACACCCTATCATTCACTTTTGTTACTTCACCATCTAGAAATATGATAAACAAATATGGTGACATAACACATCCCTGTCTCCTACTTGCATTGGGAAATTGTCCCTTCTCTCTCCTATATAACCCAATCATACCCTCTGCACAAAACCTCTTAGCTGCTTTTTGTAACCTATTTCCTATTCCACACATTTGCAACATCTGCCACATGGGTTCTCAATTCACCCTATCATATTCCTTTTTGAAATCCATAAATGTAACAAAGAGCTCTTTACCTTTATATTAGTACATCTTCCTTATATGCTTCAATTAAGACACTTTGTCTACATATCCCCTACCTTATTAAATCCTCCCTTCTCTACTGCACTCATACTTTCTAACCCCTGATGAATAATAATTCTACCATAAATTTTACTTTGTATACCCAGCTTTATTCCCCTATAATTCTTATATTTTTGTTTGTCCCCCATATGCATACAAGTGAACTTTGCACACACACTGCTAATTCTTTGATACCTTCTCTACTTTCATTTATGTAATGAACAAACATACCTACTACTTCAACACTACCCTTAACATCCCTGTCTTAATCCCATCTATCCCATCTGTTTTTTCCTCTTTCATTCTACTTGTTGCCTTATGCACTTTTCCCACATTCACCTCTGGCTTCTCACTCCTATACAATGTTATCTATCCCTGCCCATGCATGAATTTACCCTCTCTCTTTTGTCATAAACATTCAGTAACTCATCAAAATATCTTTTTAGCCCTTTCAGGGTTTTGGCTGTACTAGTACAGCTTACGCACCAGGGTTTTTGACGTACTAGTACGCCTCAACTCTAGCGCCCTCAAATCTAGTGAGAGAAAGCTGGTAGGCCTACATATGAAAGAATGGGTCTATGTGGTCAGTGTGTGCAGTATAAAAAAATCCTGCAGCACACAGTGTGTAATGAGAAAAAAAAAACTTTGACCGTGTTTCTGGATTAAAACAGCGGCTTTGCACTGTATTTTTGTATGGTATTTATTGTTGTATTCTAGTTTTCCTGGTCTCATTTTATAGAATGGAAGACATATTACATAAATTGAGATGATTTTCACTGGTTTTACAATGAAAAGTACCTTGAAATTGAGCTCAAAGTAGCAGAAATGTTCGATTTTTACCAAAATTCAAAAGTAAACAAATTATGCTAAGTGTCCAATACACGTCAACTGGTGAGTCTTATATTCTTCCACAAGTGCGCCGATATTATTTATATCATTTCTACACTAATGCAGTAGTGTGCATAACAGTAAATCTTCTATTTTTTTGTGAGAATAAAAATTCAAAGTGGAAAGCAAAAGAATGTAAGAGGGGCATGGGGACATGACTAATGAACAGAGGAAATGTTATTTTAGTGCCAGGAATGTCTTTCTTGTTTATTCTGGACCCTATTTGGAAATTGGCATCTTTTGAAATTTGTGTGAAATTGTCAAATTGCTAAATTCTGACCACTGTATTGGATAGTTGAAATTGGTAAATGGGTGGTTTCTTGTACTCATTCGATAGAAAAAATGGAGTTCTAGCAAAATAGTTATGATTTTTGTCAACTAGTACACTGGAATTGGCCGAAAATAGGGCTCAAAGTGGGCAAAATCGCCGATGCGTCAACATCGTCGAGACCACTAACTTCACGAGAGCATAATTCTGTAAGTTTTCCATCAAATTTCGTACTTTTGGTGTCATTATGATCGAGAAAAGATTCTCCATCTTTTCATAGGAAATTTTTTTTTTTTAATTTGGCGACCCTGAGAGCAAATCTCAGAGAGGGCCTGGCAACCCTGAAAGGGTTAAGCTTTCCAGTACCTCCACCTTCCTGTTGTAACATCTCCCCTCTTTTGTTTTTAACTTTGAGTACATTTGCTCTTCAGGTTTCCTCACCTTATTGATCTCTCTAAAATAGTTCCTTATTTTCCTCAAAATTTTCTCATACGGAGTTGCCCATTCTTTCAATAGCTCTCCTTTTGTACTCACACACTACTCTTTCAACATCCCTCATCCTCTCCATATACTCTGTTTTCCATCAAACATTTTTAATTTTTGCAGAAGCCTCTTGTATGCTCATGTTTTCTTCCTTACCACTCTCTTTGCCTCATTCCACCAATCATTCCTCTTCCCATCTGCACCCACCCACCCTCCTATACTCACAAACCTCTGCTTCTCACTCTAGCAATGCTTTCTCAAATTTACCCCATTTTTCCTTGACCACCACCACCTCATTTCCAGCATTTTTTCTAACCCACCATTTCCTCAATAATTGCTTGTATCGTTCTGGAAATGGGAAGTACAATGCCTGCATTTTAAAGGAAAGGTTTGGGATATTGGCAGTTTGGAGGGATATGTTGTGTATCTTTATACATACATGCTTCTAAACTGTTGTATTCTGAGTACCTCTGCAAAAACAGTGATTATGTGTGAGTGAGATGAAAGTGTTGAATGATGATGAAAGTATTTTCTTTTTGGGGATTTTCTTTCTTTTTGGGTCACCCTGCCTTGGTGGGAGACGGCCGACTTGTTAAAAAAAAAAGAAAAAAAAATCTTTCTGAAATTGTCTCCTTCTTTTAAGTGTACTTGGTGACCTCTTGTCTGTTAGTGCATAATTTTTAAAACTGCTGTTACTGCACCCTGCATCAAATCTTGTATAGTACTGTACTTAGCCTCTTTTTCAAAAGTACAGTGTATTACCTAGTGCTGTTTTTCTGCTAATAAACCATATTAAAGAATGCTTGGTCAGGGTTTAGGTTGTCCCAATAATTGAAGCTGATCTATTAAAAAATCCATAAAACAGACAAGGTAGGGGGCCTTTCTCTCCCCTCCCTCGAAAATCTCTCAAACTTTATCATTTTTTGTCAATTTAACGCCTATTGTATTTCAAGCTACTGCTCAGATCTTGTTTATCTTATGAGTATGCCTTCCAGTCTGTTGACACCAAAAAACTACGAACATCACCCTAGAAAATGACGCAAAATTGATATTTTCACCCAGGGAACAGTGGTTAGCTGTTCCCATCATGCTTTGCATGGGGAAACAATTTTTTGTAAACAGTTCACACCCAGTGTTGAGACCCATTCTTTCAAGTCTAGACTTAAATTTGCCACTCACAGCAAATTTGAGGGCACCATAATTTAAGCATAGATCTGTGGCACCAAAATTAGTCTCACGATGTACATGATGTACATGATCAACAGTATAAGAGTTAATATTACTGCTATTCCTGCCCTAGCTCCGATTCTCTCAGATATACTGATCGTTTAGCTTTGTCTCACTTAGTGCTAGGATACCCAGCTTGTGAAAATTCTTTTCCAAATCTTCCAAAAACTGTGTGTTGTAAGCAAGGAATAACTGTGACTAATCCCATTTCTGACTCACAAATCGTAATGACATGATTGCAAACAAACCATACCACGGACGGGGATAGAACCCGCGATCAGGTCTGGAGTTTTGAGACTTCTGAACGCAGGTTCTATCCCCATCCGCGGTATGGTTTTTTTTTAATCCCATTTTTCTGTCAGAGTCATCATTATTTTAGCCTGCACCTCTTCCCACCAGTCAGTATTTACTTTTTTTAGGAACCTCACCTGGGTATAAATATATTAAAGCAGCAACCGACATCACGCATCCTAATCTCATACTTGCTATTATTGTATATTCTGTCTTATCTTATTCATATTTTGCATATAATGTAAAAATTTTTATGTGCTAACTTTATCTTCCTTTCCAGTCTTTCACTTCATCATTCTACAAATCTTTGCTTTTCTCTCTTCTATACTATATGGTATTGTTCCTTTTTATTCTTTAGATCACACCTACTGCATCTAATCATTGCCTTATCACTTTTACCCTAGCCATCCTTTTTCAAAAGTTACTCAGACCTCTACCTTACCATCCCCTATTTTAACACATTTATTTCCACTTCCCTCTTTACCTGTTGACACCCTTCTCTTGTACCCTACTTTCCTATACCCATACTCTAGTTACCACTAAATATTGATCAGACATGCCAGTCACTGTTAAGAAAAAACCTGCACACTACAAGTCAATCCTTCAACATTGTATCCATTAGCATACAGCTCTCATTGCACATTAACACTTAATTATAACTTGTAAAGATTCAGAAGGTCCCACAATGTAGTCAGCACAAGTTACACATCCATATTAAAAAATGAAACATGTAGAACCAATAATAGTTTGCAACCACCCAAGTTGCAGTATGAATGTGTGAAACATAACCATCCTTTGTACTGTTGTTTTCCATACAGCAAGCTCATTTGGAATTTTATGAACCATGACTGCAACTCATGACCTGGATATAGCCTGTATTTACTTATCCTCTGCTTTTTGAAATATGGTATTGCCTATGACGGTATCACTTTTTTAACAAAATAAAAATTTTAATACCATGTAAATACTTCTGTATGTATATATAGTAATGTATTTATTAACCAGATCACATTCTAATAATGGATAATAGGAATTTATTGTTAAGATGTTACTCTCTGAATAATTTCTTTGTAAAATGAAGATTTTTGGTAAATGTAGTTTCAAAATTTGTTAAAAGGTAAACAACGGACTACGAAGAATACTGTACTCAGAAAGTTGCTGAAATGGCACTGAACTTCATCGTGTGTGGCAAAATGGGAAGGAGTTTGCATCTACATAAGTTTTGGGTGGTGATGGATATTATGTTAAGGCACAGGGTAGAATGTGCAGCAGAAATGTGTTTATCAAGGAAAATTGCAGTACTTAGATGTTTTAATGCTAATCATAGGATGGCACAGGTAGTGAAAGAAATGTAATAACTTAGATATGTAAGTGATGATATAATAAATATTTTCACTTCTAAGCTAAATATTATAGCTAAATTTTCAGATAAAATGTTTTATGAGAAACTTTACATGTATTGTAGTCTACTGGGTATAATAATATTGTATTAATATTTATATATTGTTCAAAATCACTGTTTTGGTTTATGCAATACAGGCAGCTTTATTGAAGAATTTATTTATTCTTTATTTCTGGCAGAATATATTGATTATACACAACCTGTGTATGTCTGGCGAGAAGATACAAATTCTCGCCAAAATACTATCCAGGAAATAAAGCGTCGTGCTACCAGTGAAGAAGATTGGCCACAGGTAAATATTGTATACATATTTAATTGCCTCCCATTCCCAGGTGTTATAGGATCTTCATTGGTTTAGCTTGTCCATATGATTATAATTACTTTTTCAACTACTGTCATCTCCCACTTGTACATCTGGTGTACTTTGGTACAGTATTAAAATGACTGTTGGTTTTTGTTTATTGTTTATTAATTCTTTAGTTTCATTGTTCTTCAGTTTTCTTTGACAATTTGTTTACTTTTTGAATAATTGATATTTAAGCCATCCAAACTTGTTAATTTTAACAAATTTATCAACTGATTTTGTTGAAATTTTTATTTTTTAAAGTGCAGTTTGGTTAGTTTAAAGGGCAGCGAGATGACCCCAGCACTTGGGGAAAAGAAAATGCTAAACATTAGCAGCAGACTAACATATGTTATATCTGTCTTGAACAGTGTTGCAAAAAGCTAAATATGATGTTTAACTTATCTTTTTTTTAACACACCACCCATCTCTCACCAAAGTAGTGACAAAAAAAAAATGAATTCATCATCATTCATTCAGTTACTGTCTTGCTAGACATGTGCTGACATCACAGTTCATATGGCCCTCTGACTTGTAAAATCATCACTCCTCCTTTATAGTATAGGCACTGTACTTCCTGCCCCTAGGACACGAGTACATTTTACTGGTTTCCCTGAATCTCTCTATGAATGTTACCTTGCTCACCTTCCAACAGCTTGTCAATTCATAAAAACCACTTGTCTCTACTCACTGATCTAACACTCACACAAGCCTGTTGGATGTTCAAACCCCTAGTGCTGAAAGCTTCCTTTATCTCCAAAAAAACATTTGTAGGTTTTTTCATTACTGAATTAAGGATATTTTAAACATAAATCTGTCATTACCTGAATACTCATGGGAATATTAGCAACCATATTTACTAACAAATCATGATAAACTATGTATTTGACAATAAGAGATATTTTAACTTTAAGTAAAACTAAGGAATAGTATATAATTTAGAATAGTGCCTTAAGCATTTGCTGTACATGGGATACTGCTAGCATTGTAATAAAAGCAGAATCAAGCAGCCCCTAGACACTTCTGATTTCTATGCATTTCACTAAAGAAATTTGCTTGTGCCTAGGAAAGACCTCTAAATTAGACACATGTAAACAAGTCTGCTTCAGGATAGTTTTATGGAGACGACTGAGACCTGAACAACTGTCCAGGTTGTAATAAACGTAAATGCTGAATAATCTATATTAACTTCATCTTATAACCCGTAAGTTTTTCCAATCTGTAACCTGACCTGTCTGAGGTGCTGGTGATTTCTGCTTTAATGGTGGGTGGGGTGTAGGAGATAGTAGTAAAAGAACCTGACCTAGCAGTGTTGCACTGTATTACTGTTATATTTAAATATAAAATAATTTATATATACATGGTATACAACAGAAGTTTTGTTTTAAGGTATCGATTGTCCTTGTTATTAGAGTAATCTGCAACTTAATTAATGCATAAATTTTTTGTTTTGTTTTTGCTTGCTTGAACAGTATAAAAATTTTGTGATAAAATAATTGGATAAAACCAAGTTTTAAAAGGTTTATAAATTTCCAGGTAATGGTCTTCCCAGAAGGAACATGCACCAATCGCTCATGCCTGATTACCTTTAAGCCTGGAGCATTCTATCCAGGAGTGCCTGTTCAACCAGTCATCATCCGGTACCACAACCGCACAGACTCTTTTACTTGGACTTGGGATGGTCCTGGAGCGTAAGAAATACACATTGTTTAGTAGCAAGATGTTGGTTAAGCTTTTGAAGGGATTGAAGTGTTGTGTACCTTTCCCTCTGTAAAGAAGGACAACATTTTTGATATATCAACATACCAACAGTGAGATGCAACACCTGGGTATCCAGGCACAACATTAATTATACACCCATCACCTTAATTTTTCCAAAGTGTTTCTTGAGTTACTTTCACAATTCTACAGCCTTATAATTCATTGAGAAAGCTAGTTAGATGCCTTCTTTCAGAGAAATGTCAAAGAAGAGGACTACAGGGTGCTTTACAGTAATCGCATACAGTAGGGCCCCACTTATACGGCAGGTTAGGTTCTAGGCTACTGCCGGAAAGCGGACTTCGCCGAAAAGCAGAACGCCATTTTTTCCATTTATAAATGCATACATATGCCAGATAACAAGTTTACAACTAATATATATTAAGTTAGCAATAGAACTAGGCATTAACCCTTAGACTGCCCAAGCAGATCTATGTTCACATGCGTAGTGCTCCAAAAGTAGATCTACGTTTTTTTTACATATTTTCAAATATAACAAAAAAAAACGTAGATCAAAGTTTTTTTACACGTTTTCAAATGTAAAAAAAGAAAAGATCTACTTTTTTACATACTTTCAAATGTTGAAAAAACATAGATCTACATTTGGACAAACCATACCCTGGCCGGGATTGAACCCGCGGTCAGAGAGTCTCAAAACTCCAGACCGTCGCGTTTTGAGATTACGATTTCGTGAGTTACGTTTGGACAGTTTAAGGGCTAAAAACAATAAAAAGTAAAATACACACATCACGCTCGTTACTTACCTTAAAATATTTGTAGTCTTAATGTAGGGTGAGAGGCGAGTCATATTTATTTGTAGGAAGTCAGATGTGGGAGGTATGGTAGCCAGCCAGGCCACCCCACCCAACCCAACCCACACGTAATATACTACGAAATTTAAAGTGCCCCAGAACAATAAAATGCATGTACAGTACATTCATTATTTTTTTTTTTTCAACATGTCGGTCGTCTCCCACTGAGGCAGGGTGACCCAAAACAAAAGAAAATACTTTCATCATCATTCAACACTTTCACCTCACTCACACATAATCACTGTTTTTGCAGAGGTTCTCAGGACACAACAGTTTAGAAGCATATTCATATAAAGATACACAAACTGCCAATATCCCAAATCCCTCCTTTAAAGTGCGGGCATTGTACTTCCCACTTCCAGTACTCAAGTCTTGCCATATAAAAATAACTGGTTTCCCTGAATCCCTTCATTAAATATTACCCTACTCACACTCCAACAGCTCGTCAGATCCCAAATACCATTCGTCTCCATTCACTCCTATCTAACACGCTCATGCACGTTTGCTGGAAGTCCAAGCCCCTCACCCACAAAACCTCCTTTACCCCCTCCCTCCAACCTTTTCGAGGACGACCCCTACCCCGCCTTCCTCTCTCTACAGATTTTTACGCTTTCCATGTCATTCTACTTTGATCCATTCTCTCTAAATGACCAAACCACCTCAACAACCCCTCTTCAGCCCTCTGACTAATACTTTTATTAACTCCACACCTTCTCCTAATTTCCACACTCCGAATTTTCTGCATAATAGTTACACCACACATTGCCCTTAGACAGGACATCTCCACTGCTGCCAACTGCCTCCTTGCTGCAGCATTTACAACCCAAGCTTCACACCCATATAAGAGTATTGGTACCATTGTACTTTCATACATTCCCTTCTTTGCCTCCATTGATAACGTTTTTTGTCTCCTAATATACCTCAACGCGCCACTCACCTTTTGTCCCTTATCAATTCTGTGGTTAACCTCAGCCTTCATAAACCCATCTGCTGACACATCAACTCACAAATATCTGAAAACATTCACTTCTTCCATACTCCTTCTCTCCAATGTGATATCCAATTTTTCTTTATCTAAATCATATGATACCCTCATCACCTTACTCTTATCTATGTTCACTTCCAACTTTCTACCTTTACACACCCTCATTACTTACCATAAAATATTTGTAGTCTTAATGTAGGGTGACAGGTGAGTAAACGAGGTAAAATGAATAAATGAGAGAGAGAACGAGTCAGTGAGGGAGGAGAGAGATGCGAAGGATGTTAACAAAGATGAACGCATCTGCTTTTAGTTGATACTTTCATCGACACCTAACATCTTATATTTATGTTAATTTATTCTACTGTGGGGTGTATTTATCAAGTTTATATATTACGTAGCTTGTTTATTATATAATTTTGAAAAAAATATCATAGATTAAAGAAATTGTTTATATTAACATAATATGCGACATTTAATGCGCCTCAGAGTGATTATTATTGCGTATTATTATTATCATTATTAATGTGGCATCCTCAAGACTAATAAGACACTGTTAGTGATTTTAATGTGTACCTGCATGCCAGCACAGTGTGTAAGTTTATTTTTGGTACAGGTACACTTTTTTTTTTTTTTTTTTTTTTTTTTTAATAAGTCGGCTGTCTCCCACCGAGGCAGGGTGACCCAAAAAGAAAGAAAATACTTTCATCATCATTCAACTCTTTCACCTCGCTCACACATAATCACTGTTTTTGCAGAGGTGCTCAGAACACAACAGCTTAGAAGCATATACTGTACATATAAAGATACACAATATATCCCTCTAAACTGCCAATATCCCGAACCCCTCCTTTAGAGTGCAGGCATTGTACTTCCCATTTCCAGGACTCAAGTCCGGCTATATAAAAATAACCGGTTTCCCTGAATCCCTTCACTAAATATTACCCTGCTCACACTCCAACAGATCGTCAGGTCCCAAATACCATTTATCTCCATTCACTCCTATCTAACATGCTCACGCACGCCTGCTGGAAGTCCAAACCCCTCGCCCACAAAACCTCCCTTACCCCCTCCTTCCAACCTTTTCAGAGTATATTGTGTATTTTTATACGTACATACTTCTAAATTGTTGTATTCTGGGCACCTCTGCAAAAACAGTGATTGTGTGTGAATAAGGTGAAAGTGTTGAATGATGATGAAAGTATTTTCTTTTTGGGGATTTTCTTTCTTTTTGGGTCACCCTGCCTCGGTGGGAGACGGTCGACTTGTTGAAAAAAAAATATGTGTATATAAAACATGAAATAACTTTAAAATACTTGAAATTTTGGAAAGTTTCCAGACATAATGGAGAGACACAGTGCTCATGAAGAATGTAAACAAACTGGTTGGGGCGTGGTGACTGTATTAAAAAGTCAGGTGGGGGGAGCCATATAGCGAGTTTTGGTCATAATTTGAAAAGTTTGTATTAGCAGAACGCTGTAAGGTGAAACACCGTAAAGCAGGGCCCTACTGTACCTCTACATGGTTGCAGGGGTCAAGTCTTAGCTCTTGGCCTTGTCTCTCAACCTGCCACTTACCTGATTCACTCCCTTCTAGCCTCGTGAACTCTGTCATACCTGCTCTTAAAATCATGTACAGTATGGAGTCTGCTTCTACCATTTTTTTGTCGAAATTATTCCACTTCCTGACTACCGTGAGACTGAAAACATAATTCCTGACATCTTTGTGGCTCATCTGTGTCTTTACCTTCCAGCTGTATCCCTGAGTACCTCTCAAATAGACTGTCCCTGTCTACCCTATCAGTATTTTGTATAATGTTATCATGTCTCTCCTGGTTCTTCTGTCCTCCAATGTTGTTAGCATTTCCTCATATTACATATCCCTTAGCTCTGGAACTAGCCTCATTACATACCATTTTACTGTCTTCAGTTTCTTAACCCTTTCACTGTCCAGAGCTCCAAAATTAATATTGCTCCCAGTGTTCGCTTTTTTTTTTTTTAAATCTGAAATGGTCAAGAATCTTTCTGAAGGTAATGATACAAAAAGTATGAAATTTTATGGAAAACTCTTGGAATTACACAGGCACAAAGTTAGCAGTCTGGGCGCAGTTTACACTAAGGCAATTTTGCCCACTTTGAGTCCTATTAAAAGTCAGTTCCATTGCTCCTTTCAACCAAATTCTTAGCTATTTCAGTAGTATTCAACTATTATAACTAGCCTACAAATCTTCAAGTTAAAGTCTCTAACATTCAAAATCTCCTTTAGCTTTTCTCTCCCACATTTCTTAGGACAATCCAATACCTCCTGTGCTTGCAGACTTCTACTACAGATATAGCACTGCATTCTTAAATCTACCCTATACCTCTTTGACTTTCCACCTCATTACCTGTACTCTTTCTCTAACCCGTCTCTCACCCAGAAGTTGCTTATATCTTACCCTAACTGTTTTCTTTAGTTCATTCACTTTTACTTCACTCTTACTCACTGATAACCTTGTGCTCCAACCTCATTCTCTCAATGTAGCTGCCATTAAATAATGATCAGCATTATCTGTCACCCACTCTAAAAATGTGCACATAGTATTCACATCAAAATTAATTCCATTTTTCTTTTAACAGATTAAAAATGCTTTGGGTAACACTTTGCCAGTTCCACAATTTTTGTGAATTGGAGTATTTGCCTGTATACACTCCCAATGAGGAAGAAAAGCAAGATGCCAAACTATTTGCTAATAATGTTCGGCAAGTTATGGCTGAGTAAGTATAATTTCTCTTGCCTGTTAACCCTTAAGCTGTCCAAGCAGATCTACGTTCACATGTGTAGTGCTCCAAAAGTAGATCTATGTTTTTTTTTTACATATTTTCAAATATAACAAAAAAAAAAAAACGTAGATCAAAGTTTTTTTACACTTTCTCAAATGTAAAAAAAGAAAAGAAGATCTACTTTTTTACATACTTTCAGATGTTGAAAAAACGTAGATATACGTTTGGACAGTTTAAGGGTTAATTCTACCCAAGTACAGTATAATAATTCAGGTTGTTTGATTTTTCTTTTTTTTTTTCCCCAATGCTGGTTTATGTGTTACCTTTTTTATTGATACAGACCAAGAGCTGTTATCCTAACCTCTGCTCATTTCTAAGACCAGCTGTAAAGATATACTTCCACCTACCATATACCATTTGTTTATATAAGCAACCATAAGATTTGTATTACAGCACATCAGTTTGCCTTACAGTTGTGTTGGCCAGCAATTTATATTAATGACTTCCAGCATGGAATAAAAGCTAGATGCACATAGCAACATTTTTTTTTTTTTTTTTCAACAAACCGGCCGTATCCCACCGAGGCAGGGTGGCCCAAAAAGAAAAACAGAAGTTTCTCTTTTTAAATTTAGTAATTTATACAGGAGAAGGAGTTACTAGCCCCTTGTTCCCGGCATTTTAGTCGCCTCTTACAACACGCATGGCTTACGGAGGAAGAATTCTGTTCCACTTCCCCATGGAGATAAGAGGAAATAAACAAGAACTAGAAAGAAAATAGCAGAAAACCAAGAGGGAGACGACCGACTTGTTGAAAAAAAAAAATATATATATATATACCTCATATACCACATATACCTCAACGCACCACTCACCTTTTTTCCCTCATCAGTTCTATGATTAACCTTATCCTTCATAAATCCATCCGCCGACACGTCAACTCCCAAGTATCTGAAAACATTCACTTCTTCCATACTCCTCCTCCCCAATTTGATATCCAATTTTTCTTTATCTAAATCATTTGATACCCCCATCACCTTACTCTTTTCTATGTTCACTTTCAACTTTCACTTTACACACATTCTCAAACTCATCCCCTAACCTTTGCAATTTTTCTTTAGAATCTCCCATAAGCACAGTATACAGCAAAAAGTAACTGTGTCAATTCCCATTTTGAATTTGATTCCCCATAATTTTAAACCCACCCCTCTCCCGAACACCCTAGCATTTACTTCTTTTACAACCCCATCTATAAATATATTAAACAACCATGGTGACATTTCAATCCCTGTCTAAGACCCCTTTCTTTTTACCGGAAGTAGTCTCCCTCTCTTCTACACACCCTAACCTGAGCCTCACTATCCTCATAAAAGCTCTTTACAGCATTTAGTAACTTACCACCTATTCCATAAAACTTGCAACATCTGCCACATTGCTCCTTATCCACTCTATATATGCCTTTTTTTAAATCCATAAATGCAATAAAAACTTCCCTACCTTTATCTAAATACTGTTCACATATATGTTTCAATGTAAACACTTGATCTACACATCCCCTACCCACTCTGAAGCCTCCCTGCTCATCCGCAATTCTACATTCTGTCTTACCTCTAATTCTTTCAATTATAACTCTACGTATACTTTTCCTGGTGTACTCAGTAAACTTATTCCTCTGTAATTTATATATATATATATATATATATATATATATATATATATATATTTTATATATATATATATATATATATATATATATATATATATATATATTTTTTTTTTTTTTTTTTTTTTTCAACAAGTCGGCCGTCTCCCACCGAGGCAGGGTGACCCAAAAAAGAAAGAAAATCCCCAAAAAGAAAATACTTTCATCATCATTCAACACTTTCACCACACTCGCACATTATCACTGTTTTTGCATATATATATATATATATATATATATATATATATATATATATATATATATATATATATATATTAATAATATTATATATATATATATATATATTATATATATATATATATATATATATATATATATATATATATATATATATTATATATATATATATATATATATATATATATATATATATATATATATATATATATATTATATATATATATATATATATATATATTATATATATATATATATATATATATATATATATATATATATATGCATGCATGCATGCTTGTACATGTATGTGTAGTGTGACCTAAGTGTAAGTAGAAGTAGCAAGACGTACCTGAAATCTTGCATATTTATGAGACAGACAAAAGACACCAGCAGTCATACTATCATGTAAAACAATTACAGGCTTTTGTTTCACACTCGCTTGGCAGGACGGTAGTAATCCCCTGGGTGGTTGCTGTCTACCAACCTACTACCTATAACATAGCAACATGTCCTTGTTTATTGGTGTAGGTATTATTTTACCAGTGATCCTATACACTCAAAGTTGGGTCATTGCTTTTTCTCTTGCTGCTGATTGTGAGAGGTAAGAGTGGCTCATAATATTTTTTTAATACATCAGCTGTCAGCCATCAAGATAAGGAGAGACACCAAATAAAAGTAAATATCACTATCTTTCGTTCAATAGCTTGTCTTGTTAGAAGTGTACAGGTATTGCAGTTCAGATGACCCTCTGAACTGTAACATTTCTAACACTCCTTTAGAATTCAAGCACTAATTCCCACCGCCAAGACTCAAGTCCAGCTAACCTTATTTGAATACCTTAATAAATGTTACCTTCCTCACACTTCAACAGCACATCAGGTCATAAAAATCACTTGTATCGCAGTTTAAAACACATTCCAACCACACAGTAGAACGAAAAACTAATAGGAATGATAATGTCAGAGGATCTCACTTTCAAAGATCATAACAATATATCCACCACATCTGCTAGAAAAATGATGGGATGGATAATGAGAACCTTCACAACTAGGGACGCAAAGCCCATGATGATTCTCGTCAAGTCGCTTATTCTCTCTAGGCTGGAATATTGCTGTACACTAATGGTGCCTTTCAAGGCAGATGAAATTGCTGACGTGGATAGTGTACAGGAGCCTTTACAGCACACATAATTATGATAAAACACCTAAATTGCTGGGAATGGTTGAAGTTCCTTAACTTGTACTCCCTGGAATGCAGGCGGGAAAGATACGGTATACACCTGGAAAATCCTAGAGGGATTAGTACCAAATTTGTACACAAAATCACTCCCTATGAAAAAAAAATATTTGGCAGGCTGTGCAACATTTCCCCAAAGAAAAGCAGGGGTGCCACGAGCACACTAAGAGATAACACAATAAGTGTCAGGTGCCCAAGACTGTTCAACTTTTTCCCAGCATACATAAGGAGGATTACCAATAGACCCCTGGCTGTCTTCAAGAGGATGCTGGACAGGCACTTAAAGTCAGTACCTGACCAGCCAGGCTGTGGTTCGTATGTCAGTCTATGTGCAGAAAGCAGTAACAGCTTGGTTGATCAGGCCCTGATCCACTGTGAGGCCTGGTCACAGACCGGGCCGCGGGGGCGTTAACCCCCGAAACCCTCTCCAGGTATACTCCAGGTATGGTGTGAAAAGCTCATTAACTCTTGTTGGATGCTCCAACCCCTAGCACTCAACATCCATAACATTGCTTTTGCACACATTAGTAACTTTTTCTGTGACCTTGTTGGTAGATAGAATTTATTAGTTTTTGAGATGGGTGATTTTTGTTACATTTTTTTTATCTTGGGTGTTCCCATATAAGTTCATATTCACTTTTAATTGCCAAGAGCACTGAGCAGTCTCATTGGTCAAAGCTCTTCAACTCTCACAGTTTCCTTCTTTGCTTAGTATTTTAATTAAATAACTCTTGACTGTGTGAAAATTGAATGAGTCATGTAAAATCATGACCTTAATGTATGAAAATGTTTTTTTTTTTTTCCACAGTGCCCTTGGTGTTCCTGTGGCTGATTATACTTACGATGATTGTCGATTAATGTACAAGGCTAAACTCAAGAATCTTCCCTGTCAAACTGGACTAATTGAATTTCAAAAACTTCGTCATCGGCTTGGGTGAGTATCAAAAACTTCGTCATCGGCTTGGGTGAGTAAGAATACAGGATAAACTTGTGAACACTGAAGAATATTTGCTCCAGTGTTCATAATATATATTTATTAATATAGTGTTCAACATATTTATAGATGGAGCTGTAAGAGTGAATGATAGGGTGTTCGGTAGTGGTGTGGAATTAAAAGATGATAAATTTGATGCAACCCAGCAACATTGCCTGGTACTTAAACTTACATATTCCTTGTTGAAGTTGATTGGTTTGAACCTGTCAAAGTTGCCTTTTGATATCCAGCTGACTTGTGTATGGAACAACAGAGCTTGTGTTCAGCATCCTTGTTTATGAACAAGGTGCATGTTCTTATAAAAGAAGAAAAGCTTTATGCAAGCATTTCTTTCTTGGGTCACCCTGCCTCAGTGGGAGATGGCCAGTGTGTTAAAAATAAAAATAGTGCTGAGTGCAAGTGGTCACAGTTACTCTTTGCCAATGATATGAGTCTTTTAATATATATTGAAGATAAGGTGCAAAGGTTGGAAAAGTAATTTCGGGGGTATGCAAAAGAAGAAAATTGAAAGTAAAAAGAAAAGAGCAAGATATTGAGAGTAACATAAAGTCTAGGCAATGAAAAGTTGGATGTATTGGATGGAAGGAATTGAAAGAAAATGGTTGTATTTGGAAGTGGACTTGTTGATAGATGGGTCTGTGAAAGATTATATAAGCCATAGAATAGATGGAAAACAAAATGTGGGTAGTGTGTTAAGGTATCTATGGAAAGAACTTTACTCTTTTTTTTTTTTAACATACCCCCGAAACTCTCTCCAGGTAAACTCCAGGTAAACTGTCTCCCTCTGAGGCAGGGTGACCCAAAAAAGAAACACTTTCACCATCATTCAACACAAGAAGTTTTATCTGTGGAGGCAGAAAGGGAAACGTACTAGAGTATCATAGTACCAACACCTTTGTGTAAAGATTGGGCTTTGAATGTTACGTTGAGGAGGTGGGTAGAGGAAGTAGAGATGGCATGTTTGAGAGAGTGATTTGTGATGTGAATATCATGTAAAGAATTTGGAGTGTAAACCTTAGAAGACAGTGTGGGATCACAAAGACAGAATTAAGAGAACTGATGAGAGCTTGTTGAGATGGTTTGGGCATATAAAGAGGATAGAGAGGGATAGGACGGATAGGCTTAGGAAGGTATGCAAACTGGATGGAAGGAAGGAGGAGTAAGGGTCATCCCAGGAATGACTGGAAGGAGGTGGTAAATTAGGTTCTGAATGCCAGGGCTTGAGCATCCAGCAGGCTTGTGAGAGTATGTGAGATCACATGTGATGTTGGAGTGTGAGCTAGGTAACATTTATTAAAGGATTCAGGGAAGCAAACTGGGAGGTGGGAAGTACAGTGCCTGCACTCTGAAGGAGGGGCAGAGATGATACAGCTCAGTAGGTCATTTGAATTATGATATCTATTTTTCTGGCAAGATAGATATTGAATGAATAATGGCGAATGTATATCTTTAATGGGGCTACTCTACACTTGGGAAATGGAAGATAATTAGGTCTGGCCCTAGGAAGGGTAAGAGTGCTTCAGTTCCTTAAATCAAAAATCCTTCACTGGCATCACCCCTCTGAAGGTGGGGGAAACAGTTTATATTTTCCAGTTACCAAAGGCTTCACAGCATTACCTCATACTTTAGTTTATTTCTCATTTATCTTATCCAGTTTCTAATGTCTACTTTTTTTTCCTACAATATTACAGTGTCTAATGAAACTTTTACCTCATATTAATCCCACTTTAAGTAATTTACGATATATGTACTACAGTATGAAAGACATACTGTATAACATGTACAATATTTTCTTTGTCATATCAGATTATATCATATCGTTATTTAAATTTCAGTTTGAATTTGAAGAATGTTGAAGAAAAACTTTTGAGTCAGTATGCAGATATTGCCATCAGTGAAGGAAAAATCACACTCACAGACTTTGCAAAATATTTAGGCATCCCTGAATCCGAACCAGCCCTTGTTGAGCTGTTTAAGTTGTATGATAAGGTAAGAAATTGGTATCCCCATCAGGAAAGTATCATATCATTTTATCTTTTTCTTTCTGAAACTTTCTTTGTGGGGTGTAAGGGGTCCCCAACACATCCTCACACTCACACATCCTAACAAAGAAGCATCAGTAGTTGCTTTGTCAGGGCTGATTATTAAATTGATTAGTCTTTTTTCCCCTACTTGTATTCCAACCTGACGTATGCCAGCAAGGCATCAAAAATTTCCCTCATTCCAAGAGTCACTCTAGTTTGAGGTTATACTTTACTCCCTTTGGCTAAAGGTTGGAGATACTATTACTTCAGAGTTTTTTATTAATCAACTTTTATCTCTTTCTTTTTGGTAAAAATAGGTCAAGTAATGGGGTGGGAAAAAAATTTTTTTTAAATACAAGGATTTTAACACAAAGAAGAACTGAGGACACCATGGACTATAAGAATAAATAACTTGTTAGATCATTAAATGTTAAACTTTTAGATGGTATATACCTTGTAACTAGGTCCCTCATTTTTAATGAATATTTTTATGGTAAATAATTGAATTACTATTTTTTTTTTTTTCAGGACAACTCGAGTACCATTGATTTTTTCGTGAATATCTTGTAGGATACTGTCAGTAATTAAAGAGCCAGCCAACAAGAAGAATATCTCAAGTGGGGCTTTTAAAAAACTTTTTTGATCGGGGGGGGGTAAAGGTCATATTTCTTCTTGATGATTTGTTTAAAGCTCTTCGAGCTTCCTTGGATATGACACCAGAAGAGACTACAAAACGAATATTTAAGCAAAGCCGATCAAGATATTAAGGCTATATAACATACGGTAAGTTGTGATCTGTACAAGTCCCGTAATTCATATCAAGTGTATGTACCACTCAATAACTAAGCCCTGTCTTAAGTAGTTCTATAAGCATTAGGATTATCTACCTGAAATGCATGCTAGGCTTTCTTTTGTGCTTAATATTTAATACTACAAGCTACATTTTCTTAATACTGCACAAAGAAATATTTGTTTTAGCAGTGAATTCTGGGGTCTGTATAAGGGCTTGGGGTAAGTGCTGTGAATCAATCTTTCTGTACAATAAAATTGTCAAGGGTAATAACTTATCTTTCAGGGTATAATACACGAAGTTTACTTTAATAAACTACTACAGTATTAAAATATCCTCCACTGGTAATATACAGATGACTTTCAGCTTTAATGATCCTTATATAGTTGATTGGTTTTAAACCTGATAAAAGAAAAAAAGAAAACAAACAGTAAATTGTATCTAGCTTATTTTTGTGTAGCAACACAACAAATGTACATGTGTTTGTTGCCAGATATTTTTCTTTTGGTATAATACATTGTTATTTACTAATAAAGTGGTCAGCATTACTCTAGAAAATTGGAACTTCATGGTTATTTAAATTAAAATGCACTTTGAACAGATATAACATATACATCCTGTCTGCTTGACATACCTCACCTATCCTTTTGTTTGCATGTGTTTTTGACCCCAGGTTGGTAAATCATATTAATGGATCCTTCCTTGTTTTGTTTCTACCTAATTGGATACACCAAACAACCTCATATAAGATTTGAAATAGAAGTACAGAAGGGCCCTGTTTGTACAGCTCTTAGGTTACCAACCCTCTTCAGGTTGGAAAAAAAACAGTTTTTCATAAATTGAATGCATCTAAATGCCTGATTTAACATGTTAACACTTTATATATTAAGGCTCAATAAAAGCTATTGGCAGAAAGGGGGGCTAGTGCAAAGATAGTAGTGGGGGGTTGAAGAGGGTTGGAATAGTTTTAAAAATGCAGTATTAGAATGTGGGGCAGAAGTTTGTGGTTATAGGAGGGTGGGGGCAGGAGGAAAGAGGAGTGATTGGTGAATGATGAAGTAAAGGGTGTGATAAAAGAGAAAAAGGTAGCTTATGAGAGGTTTTTACAAAGCAGAAGTGTTTTAAGAAGAGCAGAGTATATGGAGAGTAAAAGAAAGGTGAAGAGAGTGGTGAGAGAGTGCAAAAAGGAGAGCAGATGATAGAGTAGGAGAGGCATTGTCAAGAAATTTTAATGAAAATAAGAAAAATTTGGAGTGAGTTAAACAAGTTAAGAAAGCCTAGGGAAAGTATGGATTTGTCAGTTAAAAACAGAGTAGGGGAGTTAGTAGATGGGGAGATGGAGGTATTAGGTAGATGGCAAGAAAATTTTTGAGGAACTTTTAAATGTTAAGGAAGAAAGAGAGGCAGTAATTTCATGCATGGTCAGGGAGGTATACCATCTTTTAGGAGTGAGAAGAGCAGAATGTAAGTGTGGGGGAGGTACGTGAGGCATTGCGTAGAATGAAAGGGGGTAAAGCAGCTGGAACTGATAGGATCATGGGATCATGGCTTAGTTACAAAGCATGGCTTGCTTCTGCAGTGTTTTAAAAATTGAGGTTGGAGAGTTGAAAGGAGGAGGTCTTGCTTCTCCAGGAGGAATTAGGAAAGGGTGAAGGTCCACCTCAACGGGTCTGGGAGAGAGTGTGAGGGGGCTGGAGTTGTGGAAATGAGGCTTCTAGCAGTGAGGTGCAGTCTGTCTCTCACTGTGAGGAGGCTGTAGGGGGGTAGGGAGCAACGGCTACCAGCCCGTGAGGTGCAGCCCAGTACCTGCTACAAGTGGCGAGTGGTTCACAGTAATGGGAGGCCATCAGAGTAAGGAAAAATTAAGAGTGAAGAAACTGAAGGTAGAAATCGCTCTTGTTCTTCAGGATGAATGTACTTCATGGCCAGTGAAGGTAAGGGTCTCTGCCCCTGTAAAGGAGGTAAGTGCATCTTGGGTGGTGACCTCGGTAAGATATATTGACCATGCTTTTTGAATAGGAAAAAGAAGATGAGAGATAGAAGTGTGCTTCCCTGGAGCTGGTGTTGGGACTTAGTCAACAGGCTGGATAATATCATGTCAGGTAATGGGAACAAGCCCATTATCTGTCTCAGTGCTGAGGAAAATGATATTGGGAAGGGTAGGAGGAGAAGAAAGGGTGCTAGATAAGTTACAGGTCAGCTATAATTTATTAAGTCTAAGGGAGGATCCCCATCAATGTAGCATCTTGCTAGAGGGAGTAGGAATGAATGGTTGTCTAGGGCAATTGGTGTAAAATGCTGGCTTTGACAATACTGCAAGGAACTTGAATCCCATTCATTGACAACTGGAAAAACGTTTAAAGGCAAACATGATATGTAGCAAGGGATGGGGTACATCTTCCCGGGCTGGGTGGAGACTTGCAACTCGATTGAGAAAGCCATTGGTTTAATGCCTATGATTTTAAAACTGATAGAAGATAGGGGTATGGGGTGTGTGGGGAAACAAGTAGGTTGCAACACTAGGGTTTTGAAACCCGTAAATGTATAAAAGGCATTCAGCATGAGGTTATAAATAAAAACAATAGATCAGGTCAGCAAACAAAGGGGGACAGCAGAGGGCAGCAAGGGGCTAGCTCCCTTAAGGTTTACTATACTAATAGCAGGAGTGTAAGAAATAAGATAGATGAGCTAAGATTAATTGCAAGTGCAGGAAACATAGATATTATTGCTATAACAGAGACCTGGCTCAATCTGAAAGATAGAGAGATGCCCTCTGAATGTCACATACAAGGCTATAAATTATTCCACACTGACAGGGTCAACAGGAAAGGTGGTGGAGTAGTGATGTATGTCAGAGACAATTTAAATTGTTGTGTTAGACAAATATAAAATTAAAGCGTCAGCCACTGAATCTGTTTGGTTACAGCTTCTCGAGGGCCGAAAAAAAACTAATTTTGGGTGTGATTTTTCAGGGCCCCAAATCTTGTAGAGAGTGCAGTAAACTTCTATGGGACGAAATTCGTAAGGCATCTACAAAAAGAAAATGTTGTGCTAATGGGAGATTTCAACTATAGACAGATTGACTGGAGCAATTTGACAGGAAATATGGAGTCGGGTGACTTCTTGATACGGTCCAGGATTGTTTTTTTTAAGAGTTTGTGACAGAGCCAACTAGGGGAAATAAAACCCCCTTGACTTGGTTCTTGCCATAGGGAAACACTAAATTAATAATCTTGAGGTTAATGATGACCTTGGGGAGGGTGATCACAAATCACTCAATTTTTAATATATCATGGAATTCCCCTAATAATGGCAATCAAGTCTCTGTCCCTGACTTCCGCTTGCTGATTTCATAGACTGAAAAATTACTTAGGGGCTGAACGAATGACCTGCTACGGGGTGATGGATCCGATGACGCTTTCCGGCATGTTCTGCTGCCATCCCAAATTATGTTCCAAAAAGGAAATCAGACAAACAAAAATGATCCTAATGGATGAACAATAGATTAAAAATATCTAATTGGTCAAAAGAGAGGCATATATTGGCAAATCAAAAGAGGAGAGGGGGAATTAAGAAATCGATATATTCAGTTAAAGAGAGAAATAAAAAAAAGGAATTAGAAAAGCAAACAGAGATTATGAGGTTAAAGTTGCAAGAGATTCGAAGACTAACCCAAAAGGATTCTTTCAGGTTAAAAAGAAGTAAGATCAGGGACAAGATAGGCCCCATCAAAAGTTCCTCGGGTCAGCTCACTGACAGTGATAAGGAAAAGTGTAGAAGTTTTAACACATAAATTCCTCTCAGTTTTTACACAGGAGGATACCAGCGATATTCCAGAAATGATAAATTATGTGGAACAGGACGATAATAAACTGTGCACGATTAGGGTCACAAGTGACATGGTCCTTAGGCAAATAGATAAATTAAAACCTAACAAATCCCCAGGCCCTGATGAACGTATGCAAGGGTTCTAAAAGGAAATGTAAAGTGGAGCTTAGCAAACCTTTGGCTAATCTTTTCAACTATCACTACAAACTGGGATGGTGCCAGATAAGTGGAAAATGGCAAATGTGATACCTATTTTCAAAGCAGGTGACAGGTCCTTAGCTTCAAACTATAGACCAATAAGCCTAACCTCCATAGTGGGAAAATTTATGGAATCAATAATTGCCGAGGCAGTTCGTAGCCACCTTGAAAAGCATAAAATTAATCAATGAATCTCAGCATGGTTTTACAAAGGGGCGTTCCTGCCCTTTCGAATTTTTTAACTTTTTTCACTAAGGTATTTGAGGAGTGTAGATCATGGTAATGAATATGATATTGTGTTCATGGACTTCAGTAAGGCTTTTGATAGGTCCCACATCAGAGACTATTGAGGAAAAATTAAGGCACATGGAATAGGAGGAGAATTTTTTTCCTGGATAGAGGCATGGTTGGGCCCAAATAGGCAGCAGAGAGTTTGCATAAATGGGGAGAAATCAGAGTAGGAAAGCGTCACGAGCGGTGTTCCACAGGGGTCAGTGTTGGACCCCTGCTGTTCACAATATACATAACGACATAGATGAGGGCATAAAGAGCGAATCAGCAAGTTTGCCGATGACACCAAAATAGGCCGTCGAAATTTATTCTGACGAGGACATTAGAGCACTCCAGGAAGATTGAGTAGACTGATGCAGTGGTCGGAGAGGTGGCAGATGCAGTTTAATATAGACAAATGCAAGTTTAAATGTTGGAGGGGCAATAACCATGCCACATATTAAACTAAATAATGTAGATCTTAATATTACGGATTGCGAAAAATATTTAGGAGTTCTGGTTAGCAGTAATTTGAAACCAAGACAACAGTGCATAAGTTTTTCGCAGAAAGCTAATAGAATCCTTGGCTTTATATCAAAAAGCTAAATAATAGGAGTCCTCAGGTTTTCTTCAACTCTATACATCCTTGGTATAGGCCTCATTTTGATTATGCTGCACAGTTTTTTGGGCACCGTATTACAGAATGGATATAAATGCTTTTGGAAAATGTACAAAGGAGGATGACAAGTTGATCCCATGTATCAGAAACCTTTCCCCATGAGGATAGGACTAAGGGCCCTGAATCTTCACTCTCTAGAAAAAACGTAGAATTAGGGGGGATATGATTTAGGTGTATAAATGGGAAAACAGGAATAAATAAAGGGGATGTAAATAGTGTGCTGAAAATATCTAGCCTAGACAGGACTCGCAGCAATGGTTTTAAGTTAGAAAAATTTAGATTCAGGAAGGATATAGGAAAGTACTGGGTTTTGGGAATAGAGTTGTGGGTGAGTGGAACAAACTCCCAAGTACAGTTAAAAGAGGCCCCGAACGTTGTGTAGCTTTAAAAAAAGGTTGGATAAATACATGAGTGGTGTGGGTGTGTGAGGGTTGGACCTGATTAGCTTGTGCTACCAGGACGGTTCCGTGTTCCTCCTTAAGTCAAGGTGACCTGACCCGACAGGTTGGGTGCATTGGCTTAAGCCGGTAGGAGACTTGGACCTGCCTCGCATGGGCCAGTAGGCCTGCTTCAGTGTTCCTTCGTTCTTATGTGTTTACATACGTGTGTAAATACATGTGTGTAAACACGTGTGTAAACCGTGTGGTAAAGTACAAAGGGGATGGTTTTAAACCTTGGTAATAAATACCGACAAGTTGGTTTAGAAAACGTTTCAGTCCTGGGACCTTGATAAGTGATCAAGGTCCCAGGACCGAAACGTTTTCTAATAAATATGTTGTAGTGTTTGCTTACGTGTCTTTCTAAACCAACAAAGGAGGATGACAAAGTTGATCCCATGTATCAGGGAAAACCCTCCTATGAGGATAGACTGAGAGCCCTGAATCTTCACTCTCTAGAAAGACGTAGAATTAGGGGGGATATGATTGAGGTGTATAAATGGAAGACAGGAATAAATAAAGGGGATGTAAATAGTGTGCTGAAAATATCTAGCCTAGACAGGACTCGCAGCAATGGTTTTAAGTTGGAAAAATTCAGATTCAGGAAGGATATAGGAAAGCACTGGTTTGGTAATAGAATTGTGGATGAGTGGAACAAACTCCCAAGTACAGTTATAGAGGCCAGAACGTTGTGTAGCTTTAAAAATAGGTTGGATAAATACATGAGTGGATGTGGGTGAGTGTGAGTTGGACCTGATAGCTTGTGCTACCAGGTCGGTTGCCGTGTTCCTCCCTTAAGTCAATGTGACCTGACCTGACTAGGTTGGATGCATTGGCATAAGCTGGTAGGAGACTTGGACCTGCCTCGCATGGGCCAGTAGGCCTGCTGCAGTGTTCCTTCGTTCTTATGTTCTTATGACAGAAATGTTAAAAGCAGGGGGGGATATAGTGTTGGAGTGGTTGGTACTTTTGTTTAATAAATGTATGAAAGAGGGGAAGGTACCTAGGGATTGGCGGAGAGCATGTATAGTCCCTTTATATAAAGGGAAAGGGGACAAAAGAGACTAAAAATTATAGAGGAATAAGTTTACTGAGTATACCAGGAAAAGTGTACGGTAGGGTTATAATTGAAAGAATTAGAGGTAAGACAGAATGTAAGATTGCGGATGAGCAAGGAGGTTTCAGAGTGGATAGGGGATGTGTAGATCAAGTGTTTACATTGAAGCATATATGTGAACAGTATTTAGATAAAGGTAGGAAGTTTTTTATTGCATTTATGGATTTAGAAAAGGCATAAGATAGAGTGGATAGAGGAGCAATGTGGCAGATGTTGCAAGTATATGGAATAGTTGGTAAGTTATTAAATGCTGTAAAGAGTTTTTATGAGGATAGTGAGGCTTAGGTTAGGGTGTGTAGAAGAGAGGGAGACTACTTCCCAGTAAAAGTAGGTCTTAGACAGGGATGTGTAATGTCACCATGGTTGTTTAATATATTTATAGATGGGGTTGTAAAGGAAGTAAATGCTAGGGTGTTCGGGAGAGGGGTGGGATTAAATTTTGGGGAATCAAATTCAAAATGGGAATTGACACGGTTACTTTTTGCTGATGATACTATGCTTAGGGGAGATTCTAAAGAAAAATTGCAAAGGTTAGTGGATGAGTTTGGGAATGTATGTAAAGGCAGAAAGTTGAAAGTGAACATAGAAAAGAGTAAGGTGATGAGGGTATCAAATGATTTAGATAAAGAAAAATTGGATATCGAATTGGGGAGGAGGTGTATGGAAGAAGTGAATGTTTTCAGATACTTGGGAGTTGACATGTCGGTGGATGGATTTATGAAGGATGAGGTTAATCATAGAATTGATGAGGGAAAAAAAGTGAGTGGTGCATTGAGGTATATGTGGAGTCAAAAAACATTATCTATGGAGGCAAAGAAGGGAATGTATGAAAGTATAGTAGTACCAACACTCTTATATGGGTGTGAAGCTTGGGTGGTAAATGCAGCAGCGAGGAGACGGTTGGAGGCAGTGGAGATGTCCTGTTTAAGGGCAATGTGTGGTGTAAATATTATGCAGAAAATTCGGAGTGTGGAAATTAGGAAAAGGTGTGGAGTTAATAAAAGTATTAGTCAGAGAGCAGAAGAGGGGTTGTTGAAGTGGTTTGGTCATTTAGAGAGAAAGGATCAAAGTAGAATGACATTGAAAGCATATAAATCTATAGGGGAAGGAAGGCGGGGTAGGGGTCGTCCTCGAAAGGGTTGGAGAGAGAGGGTAAAGGAGGTTTTGTGGGCAAGGGGCTTGGACTTCCAGCAAGCGTGCGTGAGCGTGTTAGATAGGAGTGAATGGAGACGAATGGTACTTGGGACCTGACGATCTGTTGGAGTGTGAGCAGGGTAATATTTAGTGAAGGGATTCAGGGAAACCGGTTATTTTCATATAGTCGGACTTGAGTCCTGGAAACGGGAAGTACAATGCCTGCACTTTAAAGGAGGGGTTTGGGATATTGGCAGTTTGGAGGGATATGTTGTGTATCTTTATATGTATATGCTTCTAAACTGTTGTATTCTGAGCACCTCTGCAAAAACAGTGATAATGTGTGAGTGTGGTGAAAGTGTTGAATGATGATGAAAGTATTTTCTTTTTGGGGATTTTCTTTCTTTTTTGGGTCACCCTGCCTCGGTGGGAGACGGCCGACTTGTTGAAAAAAAAAAAAGTAAAATAAATGCATTGTACTTACCATAAAATATGGTGCCAGTCGCCCTTCCCCTACGCAACTGTTGCATGAAAATGGTGGAAAAGCAGTAAAAGCACCAAACATAATGAACAATGGCTCAGTTGAAAGCCAGAGAAAATGTGGAACACTGAAAAGAGGTTGCTGTATATGCAGAGCCCTCCTGTATAGGAAAGTAATACATTATATAGCTTTTATTGTCATGTAGTAGCTGCCTGGATAAAACATTACTCCATAACAATAGTTCACATACAGTATTGTCTGAAGTGAGTAATTTCTAATACTGTATCACTTCATTTCCTAATAAACTTAAAAAGTTTTTTGACAACTCTTTAGTTTTTTCTGTACTGCCCATATGAATTTAGCATGTCTTTTTAACCTCTTAACTGTCGTAACCCCAAATCCTAAGGTGTCTCCTGGTGTCGCAAAATTTCCAAAAAAAAAAATGATTTTTTTTATGAAATGATAGAGAATCTTTTTCCAATTGTATTGACACCAAAAGAACGAAATTTGATGGAAGACTGACAGAATTACGTTCTCACGAAGTTAGCGACCTCGGCAATATTTACAAATCGGCAATTTTGCCCACTTTGAGCCCTATTTTCGGCTAATTTCATTGTTCCAGTCAACCAAACTCATAGATTTTTCTTTAGTACTCCATTTGTTCTATCGATTGAGTACAAGAAACTGCCCATTTACCGATTTCAACTACCCAGTAACGTGATCAGAAATTTGCAATTTGGCCAATTTCACGAAAATTGAAAAAAATGACAATTTCAAAATAGGGTCCAGAATGAACAACGCTCTAAAATAACATTTTCTGTGTTCATCAGTCACGTCTCCAGGCCCCTCTGATATTACTCTTGCTTTCTATTTTGAATTTTTATTCAAACAAAAAATAAAAGATTTACTGTTATGTAGACTACTGCAATATTGTAATAATTGTATAAATAATGTCAACCCATTCATGACTGCATATTAGAATGGCTACTTGGACATTTATTGGAAAACGACACCATTTGTTTACTTTTGAACATCGGCAAAAATCAAACATTTTCCCTACTTTAAGCTCCATTTCAAGGTTCTTTTCATAATAAAACCAATCAAAATCACCTCTATTTCTATAATATGTTTTCCATTCTATCAAATGAGACCAAGAAAACGAGAATGCAACCATAAATACTATACGAAAATAGACCACATAATCGGCATTTTAATTAACCCTTAAACGGTTCAAACGTATATATACGTTTTTTCAACATCTGAAAGTATGTAAAAAAATGTAGATCTTCTTTTTTGTTTTACATTTGAAAACGTGTAAAAAAACTTTAATCTACATTTTTTTTTGTTATATTTGAAAATATGTAAAAAAAGTAGATCTACTTTTGTAGCACTACGAATTTGAACGTCGATCTGTTTGGACCGTTTAAGGGTTAAAAAAGACGGTCGGAGTTTCTTTTTTCTCATTATGCACTGTGTGCTGCAGGATTTTTTTTTTATATGGTGCACACTGACCACACAGACCGATTCTCTGACATGTGGGCCTACCAGCTTTATTTCTGCTTGATTTGAAGCCGCTGAAATTTATGAGTATATATACGCCAAACAGTGGCTTGTAAGATGTATATATATGACCGAAACAGTAAAAGGGTTAAATATATTATTAATAATCACTTAGGTGCTTCCAGACATTTCAGTGGGATAATTCAGCTTTTGATACAGCTCATGGGCAGTTCACTAGTCATCTTTTCTAGGGGTGTGCTAAAGTATCGGTATTGGTGGATACCAACTACTTTTCATGGTATCAGCTTAAAACTGGGTGTTGGTATATATATATTGGCAAAAATTTTGAAGAGTCCCATCCTTAACCCTTTGACTGTTTCAGGCCCCTTTCTGAAACTGTCATTCTATGTCGCTCAATTTTTGAAAAAAAAAATTATTTTTTCTTATGAAATGATAGAGAATCTTTTCCCGATGGTAATGACACCAAAAGTTCGAAATTTGGTCGAAAACTCATGGAATTATGCTCCCGCGAAGTTAGCGGTCTTGGCGACATATGCGTATCGGCGATTTCGCCGACTTTGAGCCCTATTTTCAGCCAATTCCATTGTTCCAGTTGACCAAACTCATAGCTATTTCTTTAGAACTACTCCATTTTATCTATCAGCTGAGTACAAGAAACCTCCCATTTACTAATTTGGACTACCCAATATGGTGGTCAGAAATTGGCAATTTGGCCAATTTCACGCAAACTAAGAAAGATGCCAATTTCAAAATAGGGTCCAGAATAAACAAGGTAGACATTCGTGGCACTAAAATAACATATGATCTGTTCATTAGTGACACCTCTAGGCCCCTCTTATATTATTATTGCTTTCTATTTTGATTTTTTATTCATACAAAACAATACAAAATTTACTGTTATGCAGACTACTGCATTATTGTAAAAATGGTATAAATAATATCAGTGCACTAGTGAAAGAATATTAGACTCCCCAGTTGACGTGTATTGGACGTGTGGTGTGATTTATTTACTCTTGAACATTGGTAAAAATCGAACATTTCCGCTACTTTGAGCTCAGTTTCAAGGTCGTTTTCATCGTCAAAGTAATGAAAATCATCTCTATTTCTGTTAATATGTTTTCCATTTTATCACCTAAGACCATGAAAACGCGAATACAACGATAAATACTATACGAAAATACACCTCAAAGTCAGCGTTTTATTCCAAAAAAACGATCAGAGTTTTTTTTTTTTCTCATTATGCAACGTGTGCTGCAGGATTTTTTTTATGTGGTGCACACTGACCACACAGACCCATTCTCTCACATGTGGGCCTACCAGCTTTCTCCTGCTTGATTTGAAGCCGCTAGAATTATTGAGTATATATACGTCAGAAACATTGGCTCGTAAGACGTATTTATACGTCGAAAACAGTCAAAGGGTTAATATTGTCCCATAAACACTTTTCTGAGATCAGACTTCATATTTAGTCATACTGTGTCCCGGCATTTTATACAATCTTCCTCACAAAACATACAGTGGATTACTTTTTCTTTTTAAATTAAAGGCTAATTTTCACTGTATTATATTGACCAGTAGCCACGAAAGCACAATAGTTTAAGAAATTTCATATACATACTCAAAATCATGTTTTAAAGATGATTTCTTCAACTTTTACAGCATCTTATTATTTCTAAGCCTCCCCAGATTGAAATCCTGGCTTAAGCTCCCCTCCCCCTGCCCCCCAGAATAAAATCCCACCTGTTCTACTGACCATTTATAAGAGAATTCCCACAAAAGTAATCCACATTAAGTGAGGAAAACCTACACCTTAATGGGTCTCTGCCATCCTTTTTAAGATAATGGGTCGTGTATAATTTATTCCTATCACTTCCATTGGGGCATTATTCTGAATTTTCTTCCATGAATGTGGCGGTATACTTTGAAAGATATAAGATCTTACCTCTGCTCTGAAACAAAGTAATACATTTGCTGATTTGTTTGTTTACTCACTCCCTTCCTTGAGGTACCTAGTAGAATAGTATCAAATGAGAGAGAGAATCTTGTACCCCTTCTCCTATGTACATTCTCATGTATTTTGATAATTTAATTTTGCCAGAAAGTGACAACTTTGGGATTAGTATTGGATGAATTGTTACATGGTAACTCATAGAGGCATGTGAAATTCTCTCTACCTCTCATTATCTTTCCGAGTTGAAATATTGGTCTAAGTTTTGGACTATCAGGTCTCGTGGAGTGCAATAATTTTCTTCCTCGAGAAATTGAGGCATAAACTTTCTGTATACAGTGAACCATCGACCAACGATGGCATCAATTAACGATAAATCCGACTAGCGATACATTTTAACGCAAAAATTTTGCCTCGACTTGCGCTAAAAAACTCGACCAACACTATTCGTTCCGTCTGAGATGCGTCCACTTCTGGCCAGTGTTTACAAGCCAGCCAGTCACCACGGTCGCTTCCAAGCATACAATCGAAACATTTCATATTATCACAGCCTTTTTAGTGATTGCACCTGCAAAATAAGTCACCATGGGCCCCAAGAAAGCTTCTAGTGCCAACCCTACAGCAAAAAGGGTGAGAATTACTATGGATATGAAGAAAGAGATCATTGCTAAGTATGAAAGTGGAGTGCGTGTCTCCGAGCTGGCCAGGTTGTACACGAAACCCCAATCAACCATCGCTACTATTGTGGGCAAGAAAACGGCAATCAAGGAAGCTGTTCTTGCCAAAGGTGCAACTATGTTTTCGAAACTGAGATCGCAAGTACTCGAAGATGTTGAGAGACTGTTATTGGTGTGGATAAACGAAAAACAGATAGCAGGAGATAGCATCTCTCAAGCGATCATATGTGAAAAGGCTAGGAAGTTGCATGACGATTTAATTAAGAAAATGCCAGCAGCTAGTGATATGAGTGAATTTAAGGCCAGCAAAGGTTGGTTTGAGAGATTTAAAGGGAAGGGAAGTAACCCCGGAAAAGGACTTGCCACCTCAAGTCCTAACGGAAGGGGATTCCCCTTCTAAACACTAAGACCATCAACACTCTCCCCTCCTCCCATCCCATCAATCATCACCTGATCTTCAATAAAGGTAAGTGTCATGTAACTGTGCATGTCTTCTTCAGTTTGTGTGTATTAAAATTAATATTTCATGTGGTAAAAACAATTTTTTTTCATACTTTGGGGTGTCCTACACGGATTAATTTGATTTCCATTATTTCTTATGGGGAAAATTAACTTGACTAACGATAATTTTGGCTAACAATGAGCTCTCAGGAATGGATTAATAGCATTAGTCGAGGGTCCACTGTACTTGTTTCTGTCAGTATTTAAGGGATTCAGTTTATTGATCTTTTTTTTTTTTTTTTTCCATTATTGTAGGCTGTCATCCTGAACAATTTAACTAGAGTAGAATACCGGAGATCATCAGTGTTTAATTTCAGAGTGGTTCTGTTAATGCTTACAAGAACTGTTAATCCAGGGGCTATATTGCATTTCAGAAGAACCTACTGCCCATTTTTTTTTTTTTTTTTTAATTGTCCATCTTTTTTTTTTAAATCACTGCCTCTCATTCTGTCTTGCATTTCCCTCATCATGCTATGTACATATACATTCCTAGACCATGTTATAATTTCAGTGCAAATCTCCTTTTATGTTTCCAAATTTATCCACCCCTATAAGATTTGTTAATAAGTGGCACTCGTCTCTACACCAACAGAGGACTTTCAAGCATATGCCAAGAGAAAGCCAGAGTATGCAAAGATCTTCCTAACCTACCAGGAGAGCATTAAAAATGGTACAAGACCACGACACATTCACAACTCTCTCCTTGGCAAGAAAAAGATTGAATAATCAATTTCCACTAAATATTGTTTGTATCTTTGCCTGCCATCTCTTGAGTAATATATGGTAAAAAGATATAGTGGAATGAAAAAGTATTTCAACAATTTGAACATTGTATATCAACTTAAGGCTAGTTTTTTAAATAATTGAACTAAATTTTATAATTGGGTAAAAATTATATGTGGGGGGAAAGGTGTACTACAGTGCTGTAATAATGTGCAGCACAAGACAAACTGGCATATTGTATTTAGTAATCAACATGGTATATTTTTTCATGATTTATTTCAATCACTTAAAATTAAATTGTTTCTACAGTTTAGTTTCTCTTTTAAACTTTAGTAAGCTAAAAGCAATGGCAACCCTTGCTATCCAGTAACTGATGTAGTACAGATACAATATTAGTCGTAGTAAATGTTATTGTTTGTAACAATTTCAGCTATAAATTTAACATCAACACAGTATCCCCCCCCCCCCCCATATTCATGAGGGATAAGTTCCATGACCAACTGCAGATACCCGAAACTGGATAGTAGCAAACCCTATATACAAGTAGTTTTTTGTTTATATACATACCTGTGATAAAGTTTAATTGATAAATTACGCACAATAAGTCTAGAATTAGGCCTTTTTCAGGTCTTGTTAAGTATAGAGGGATTGTAGAATTATTAAAAGTATTGCAGTGATTGTAATTTTCAGTGGTAACTATAGTATTTCTTTATATTACTGTACTGCATGTTAAACATTTTGTCTTCATAGATATTTGGTTTTGTTTTCCCAGCATATAAAGGTCATGTTGGCTAAATTTGGTGAATAGTGACACATACCCTAAAAGTATCAGTGCACAGTAGACTTTCACCTAACATAGTGTGTGTGTGTGTGTGTTAGTTACCAGTTACCAAATTGTTAAAGGCACTTGTCAAAAGACATTTGGCCTGTTAGTTGCTTGCTTGTGTGCGTGTACATGCATGTCTCCCACCGAGACAGGGTAACCCAAAAAAGTAACTCTTTCACCATCGTTCACAATATCACTGTCTTGCCAGAAGTGAACAGATACGGCAGTTCAGATGTCTCTCCAAACAGCAGATATCCCAAACCCCTCCTGTGGAGTGCAGGCACTGTACTTTCCGCCTCCAGGACTCAAGTCCAGCTAACTGCCGGTGTCCCTGAATCCCTTCACAAAATATTAACTTGCTCACACTCCTTGCTTTTTTTGGCTGCGCTCTCAATCGCTCTCATGCAAATGACATGACTGAATTATGATATGCTCCGTAGCAGTGTGGAATTCTAAGTTTTCATTTTTTTGTCTTCATTTTGAACTTCACAGTAATTCATGTTTGCTGTGGCACATTGTGAATTGGTGGTTGAGGAATATAAACTTACGCTGAAAATGGGTCATCTGAATAGCATTATATGAGAGTCTACAGTACTACATTTCTTGCTGGATATTGAATGTCAAATATTAATATATATTTTTTAAGCCCTTAAGAAATATTTATAACTTGTTTAATTACTAATAAATCATCATATCTTTGATATGATGATTTAGTAGTTGCATTCAGTTTCACAAATGATTTTAGCATTCTCTATTAATATATCTTAAAAATACATAGTAGAACTGAGATATATGCATAAAAGTTACTGTAGGATTAATAGTGAGCTCCTCCAAGGTGTAATTCTGAAATTTAAAGTAGCCTCTGAAATCTTGCCATTAATTTATATTATGGCTGTGAGCTTTATAACATTGTCTTATATTGTAGCAACAACAGTACCTATCTTGTCTTGCCTGGTTATGAATAAAACCCATAGAAAATATGAATGTGTATTCTGAAAATATTTAGAAGATAGGCCTGCTTCTAATACTGTGACTCTGTGAGGTGGCTAGGTACATCAGCTCATTATAAGGCTAGAACAAGTAACAAAGTAGTTATCTACCTCCTCCTAATAAAGTATAGGTGTCCAAAATATTTATGGTGCCAAAATATTAATGTATTATAATTCAGATTGCCTGTAAGAAATTAATGCTATGCATGTTTGTATCATGTTAAATATGGGGTGTTGCATGGCAGACAAAGAATAAGCGCTAAATTCACACAGTGGAGAAAAATGCAGGTATGGGGGAGATTGGAGCTACAAAGATTAAGTTACCATATTTTATTATGAGGCTGTGAGCCTAACTTACAGATGCAGATGATGATAATATCCACTCATTCCCACAAACAGATGACACAAGGAATCAATTCTTCCACTGACTCGGATTTTGGCTGTGGAGGCGTTTATTCTTTGTTGCTGCACAGTGCCTCGTATATTTAATAATTAGCTGTGATATGCTAGCCAACAAAATCTTAGTTTGGCATATGAATGCACTTATTTATATAATAGATAATATTAAAACAATGTAGTATTTCTATAATAATTTAATTTTTTACTTTGAAAAAATATTTTCCCAGTATTCATTATTAATTTATAATTTTTACTGATAAATATATAAGGTGCACCCTTCACAAACTCAGTAAATGCCACTTTCAAAAAACTGAATTGTAAGTGGCTGCTGGCATAGATGTGTGCAAATCCTGTGCTCCTATTGACAGAGAGCTGAGACTTGTTTTCCGTGGGTTGACTATTTCATAGAATTTTCTATTCAAACTATGCTCAAGCTACTAAGGTCAAGGATGTCATTTTCAAGGCAATCTTACTTTGAGTCTCAGTGCCGATAGACAAGGAGAAACCAAACAAAACAATAAAGTGAGAATATGTTTTCAGAAACAAGAGCACACTTTTGTCTGGGATGGCACTTGCTGAGTTTATGCAGGGGATACCTCACATATATATTTGCAGAACTTTTTCCAGTTTTACTTCATCCTTAAAAATATTTTGCACTATGTTAACAAATAATAACTGTTTCTATTACTGGTAATAGTTTTGGTTTATTGTGTAAAAATTAATTATAAAATTTGTGTTACAACTGTGACTGCATAGTAGTTTAGAAGGCAGTCTTTGTACCATCCTTCAACTGACATCAGTTAGTTGTACCAGGTTACAAAACAGTTTACCTGGTTATTAGATATGTGCTCAGTACCATATAGATATATTAAGAGGATCTTATTGCATAGACATTTTATCCTAAGCTTAAAATGAAAATTTAATTGTGGAATAATCCTTTGCTATATGTTTATAAATTGTAGAGGCAGAATAACTAATTTTAAATGAGAAAAAGACAATTGCTCCTTTTAAAAAGCATCTGTGCCCAAAATTTGGAGACAGATGTTTTGTCACAACTTGCCAGTTTGTATTGATTGTAGTATTTTATATTTTGTGAGTATTTTTTGCATATTTTTTATAACTTTAGTACAGTACTGTGATATAGTGTGGCACCACAAATCCAACATGATCTGGGTCAAGTTCTTGGCTGGATGCTTTTTTTTTTTTTTACGAAGCCTTAACTAAGCAACTTGTGCAGATTCACCAAAAAAAAAAAAAAACTTCCACACTTTTTGACTGGTTCATTTAAAAAGGTATAATCACACTACAGTTTGGGAGGGGGGGGGGTATTTTATTTATAAGGTTAAATTTCTGACTTGGGTCTTAGTAATATGAAAATCCACTCAGTGAAGCTTTAGCTCATAAGACAGTTCTTCTGTTGGCTTATTAGTCTACCCCATAAAATTTTAATACAGGTCTCCCTCAACATTCACATTTTCAACTTTCATGGGCTTCACACATTCGCGAATTCCCAACCGCCAAATTCCCAGCCACCAAATTCCCAGCCGCCAAATCATATTTAAGTTTCCCGCCACCTGCGAGTCCCTACTACCCTCCCTCCGACCCCCGCAACTGGCAGCCAGCCATCCCACCACTCAGTGTGGCGAGTGTTTTATTTGTTCATTATTTGCTATTAAACTACAGTATAAATAATGTAAACCCATTCATGACTGCATATTGGAATGGCTATTCGGACAGGTATTAGACGGTGACATCATGTGTTTACTTTTGAACACTGCAAAGAATTAAACATTTCTGCTACAGCTAATAATCCCAAATATAATAATAATAATAATAATAATAAATATGATATAATTGAAGAAGGAAATTGTACAAAATACGAGGAGTGGTTGACACAACGTCAGTGTGACTTTGTTTTGCTGGAGTGAACATTAGTCTCCCTGCTCTTCCAAACATTTCACAATAATTCATTGTGTTTGGTGCTTGTAGATTGAGTGTGACTGAGCGGTAGAGGCAGTGATTGAGGAAAATGGTATTTAATAACATACATGTTAATAATAATACATTTATTAATAATATGTTACTATTATTATTTATAACATATATGTTATTAAATACATCCATGTTAATAATAATACATGTTTTAATATAACATGTACTATTATTATTTATAACATATTATTATTTTTAAATCACCTGGCCGATTCCCACCAAGGCGGGGTTGGCCCGAAAAAGGAAAAACTTTCACCATCATTCACTCCATCACTGTCTTGCCAAAAGGGGTGCTTTACACTACATTTTTTTAAACTGCAACATTAACACCCCCCCTTTTTAGAGTGCAGGCACTGTACTTCCATCTCCAGGACTCAAGTCCGGCCTGCCGGTTTCCCTGAACCCCTTCATAAATGTTACTTTGCTCAACTCCCAACAGCACGTCAAGTATTAAAAACCATTTGTCTCCATTCCCCTCCTATCAAACACACTAAATGCATGCCTGCTGGAAGTCCAAGCCCCTCGCACAAAAACCTCCTTTACCCCCTCCTCCAACCTTTCCTAGGCCGACCCCTACCCCACCTTCCTTCCACTACAGACTGATACACTCTTGAAGTCATTCTTTTTTCGCTCCATTCTCTCAAATGTCCAAACCACCTCAACAAACCCTTCCTCAGCCCTCTGGACAACATTTTTGGGTTTAATCCCGCACCTCCTCCTAAATTCCAAACTACGAATTCTCTGCATTATATTCACACCACACATTGCCCTCAGACATGACATCTCCACTGCCTCCAGCCTTCTCCTCGCTGCAACATTCATCACCCACGCTTCACACCCATATAAGAGCGTTGGTAAAACTATACTCTCATACATTTCCCTCTTTGCCTCCAAGGACAAAGTTCTTTGTCTCCACAGACTCCTAAGTGCACCACTCACTCTTTTTCCCTCATCAATTCTATGATTCACCTCATCTTTCATAGACCCATCCGCTGACACGTCCACTCCCAAATATCTGAATACGTTCACCTCCTCCATACTCTCTCCCTCCAATCTGATATTCAATCTTTCATCACCTAACATGTATGTTATTAAATACCACTGCCTCAACCGCTGAATTATTGTGAAATGTTTGGAAGAGCAGGGAGACTAATGTTCACTCCAGCATAAACAAAGTCACACTGACGATGTGTCAACCACTCCCTCGTATTTTTGTACAATTTCCTTCTTCAATTATATCGTATTTATTATTTTTATTATTATTACTATTGTTATTATTAGCAATAGCAGAAATGTTCGATTCTTTGCTGTGTTCAAGAGTAAACACATGATGTCACCGTCTAATACCTTTCCTAATAGCCATTCCAATATGCAGTCTAAAATGGGTTTACATTATTTATTCTGTAGTTTAATAGCAAATAATGAACAAACAAAACACTCACCACACTGAGGGTCGGAGGGAGGGTAGTAGGGACTCGCAGTGGTGGAGGCAGTGATGGAGTCTGTGGTATTTAATAACATACATGTTATTAACATACATGTTATTAAATAACATACATGTTATTAAATAACATACGTTATTAAAGCATAACATGTATATATTTAGTACAATTTACGACGTTTTCATGTATTTTATGATTATTCATGGTTCAACAAGTTAAGGAAGCAGTATTGTAATATATTTCCCTACAATATATTGGGGCACCAAACATTCACGGTTTTTCAACATTCGTGAGGCTCTTGATCCCCTAACCCTCGCGAATGTTGAGGGAGACCTGTATATATCTTATCATAGATTTGGATTCTACGCAAAAATCATAGCATCTGATATCAACAGATAAAAAATAAAATAGATCATTCCATGCCAATTACCAACAACTTCAAACATTTAAAAAAAAAATTGACTGATTTTTGCCAAAAACATTAAAGTAACATGCATGATTTAAGTGAATGTTTAGAAATTCAAATGTTCTTTCTTTCGACACACCAACCATATCCCACCGAGGTGGGGTGACCCAAAAGGAAAAACGAAAGTTTCTCCTTTTACATTTAGTAATATATACAGAAGAAGGAGTTACTAGCCCCTTGCTCCATTCATCTATTATTATTAATTATTATAATTATTATTATTATTATTATTATTATTATTATTATTACTATTACGTACTATTTTTATTACTGTTATTATATTCATGGAAGTGCTAAACTCATGTGAGGTGAAACAGCACCTGAGGAATGGTAGGTAATCAGGTTTGATCTAAGAAATGGAAGAACAACTACAGCTCCTTGGATCAGAAGCCTTTCACTAGCATCTAGGCACTCCATCACTCCCTCCTTGAAGGATACATACAAAGTTTCAGTGCTCTTGATAGAAAAAAATAACTTGAACTTTGAATTCAGTAAAATAATTGGATCTGTACAGTCTTCTTAAATAATTCTTTGCTATTCTTGTTACAATCTTAGTTAATTACAGTATTATCTTCCCTCATGGGAGGTTCCTTGATGTTGGTGAGAAGCTCTTGATCCAAGGAACTGGATTTCATCTCCCTTCCATTGAACCCTTTCCTAGGCACAATGCAAAACCCAAAGGGCTTGGCATTGACCCTTTTGGGTTCAGCAACCCTAGTAGGTTTAGCACTTGGTTTTGATTATAATTATATTTTTGGGTTTAGTGCTCAGTTTGAATATAATAATAAGAATGGGCTTTGCATTTGTCCCATGAATATAATAATAGTAATTACAATGTTATTGATAGGCAAGTATTAAACCCATTTGGGTAATGATGGGGAGATTATGAGGTTTGATCTAAGGGATAGGTATATGATTCCTTGGATCAAGAGCTTTTCATCAGCATCATTAAAGGTACAGGCTAAGTTCGGTCTTTTACAAATCACATTTCATTCAGTTAATCATCCTCTCACACCCACCTTCTCTCAGAAACCCTTTGAAGTGGGGGAAAGGGTAGAGGAGGACCTTGATGCTGGTGAAGGGCTCTTGATTAAAGGAATTGGAGCTACCCTTCCTTCCTTGGTTCAGATTGATTATCCTCATCCCTCCACTACCCTGAGTGCTATTTACCTTTTCGTATTTAGTGCTTTCCCTTGAATATAATACTGTAGTAATTTCTTCTTGCAGTGCTTTAGGCATTTCTTGATCAGTCATGGTAACAACCATAGTATTGGCACAGTGGACATAAATTGAAAGTGAAAGGGAGGAAATTCATTAATTCCATTTCCAAAATAGAGAGAAACATACCCATATTTATCGTCAGATATAAAATATTATTGTATAGCCCAATATGCACCAAGCAAAACAGTTATATCCAAAAGTATAAAAATCAGCAAATTTGATGGAAAAAGAAAAAGTAAATTTTGATTCTCTTTCCTAATTTCCAAAAGAACCATAAAAACATAGCCTGATTTTAACCAAAACTCTTTTAAGACACCACATGTGTGCATGAAAATAAGAGCATATAATCAAAAACAACGCTGTATTACCCTTGTAGGTTTAGCGCTTAGGTTTGATTGCAAATTTTTTTTTTTTTTTTTTTTTTTTTTTTTTTTCAACAAGTCGGCCGTCTCCCACCGAGGCAGGGTGACCCAAAAAAGAAAGAAAATACTTTCATCATCATTCAACACTTTCACCACACTTGCACATTATCACTGTTTTTGCAGAGGTGCTCAGAATACAACAGTCTAGAAGCATACACATATAAAGATACACAACATATCCCTCCAAACTGCCAATATCCCAAACCCCTCCTTTAAAGTGCAGGCATTGTACTTCCCATTTCCAGGACTCAAGTCCGACTACATGAAAATAACCGGTTTCCCTGAATCCCTTCACTAAATATTACCCTGCTCACACTCCAACAGATTGTCAGAGACAGAAAAATAGTATTAAGAACATTGCAAGTCTCAGAAACTTCCTTGGATTTCAAAGCTTTCTTAATTTCATTTCATGGGGCCTAATAAAAATATGTTTGCGTAATTGTGGAAGTTCCCAAGTTTCTAAAGTTTAGATTTGTGGTATTGTACTTCACTGTATTAGTACAGCATTAGTAAGTCATAATGTTAAGCTCAGAAATATCCTTCAGTTGACATTAGTGATTACAGTATGTTTAGTTATAAAGCTTTTGTACAGTGTTTTTCTCTTGTCTTGTGCATATACACAGGGAAGATTATGTATGACATGAATCAACCACTTATGTTTTGAGGATTTTAAACTTTGTTTTGTTTCCCATTACACCATAGTAGGTATCTGCTTCTTTTGGCAAGAGTTTTTGGATGGACAATACATATTTTTAAGCCATGATGTTTGTGTGCTCTGTTTGTTATGCTTTGTTATAGAATATAATAGCTATATTTTTGTAGTATTTAGCAGAGGCAAAAAACTGTAGTATGACTATTCATGGCAGATTCAATATTATTGTATTTTTGGAAAGACTCAATTTAGAAACTTGATTTATTGCATCAGTTCAGCAGCTATGATACAGTGCTAACTTTTATACACAAACCAGTAAGATTATAAGAACTGGTAATGAGTATAAAATTACAGTAGTATATGCATGTGCCCCAGTAAGGTTTCTTCACAACAGGCTTCTTAACCCTTTGAGGGTCGACAGGCCCTCTCCGAAACTCGTTCTCAGGGTCGACCAAATTTAAAAAAAAAAATTATTTTCTCTTATGAAATGATAGAGAATCTTTTCCCGATCATAAAGACACCAAAAGTTTGAAATTTGATAGAAAACTTACGGAATTATGCTCTCGCAAAGTTAGCGGTCTCGGCGATGTTTACGTATCGGCGATTTTGCCCAATTTGAGCCCCATTTTCGGCCAATTTCACTGTACTAGTCGACAAAAAACATGAATATTTCGCTAGAACTCCATTTTGTCTATCGAATGGGTGCAAGAAACCACCCATTTATGAAATTCAAACTATCCAGTACGTGGTCAGAATTTAGCAATTTTGCCAATTTCACACAAATTTCAAAAGATGCCAATTTCCGAATAGGGTCCAGAATAAACAAGAAAGACATTCCTGGCACTAAAATGACATTTCCTCTAGCCATTAGTCATGTCTCAATGCCCCTCTTATATTCTTTGGCTTTCCACTTTGAATTTTTATTCTCACAAAAAATATAAGATTTACTGTTATGCAGACTATTGCATTAGTGTAAATAATGGTATAAATATTATTGGTGCACTTGTGAAAGAATATAGACTCCACAGTTGACGTGTATTGCACGCTTGGCACGATTTGTTTACTTTTGAAGTTTGGTAAAAATCGAACATTTCTGCTACTTTGAGCTCAATTTCAAGGCACCTTTCATTGTAAAACCAGTCAAAATCATCTCAATTTCTCTAATATGTCTTCCATTCTATAAAATGAGACCAAGAAAACTAGAATACAACAATAAATACCATACGAAAATACACTGCAAAGTCGCTGATTTATTAAAAAAAAATGGTCAAAGTTTTTTTTTTCTCATTATGCACTGTGTGCTGCAGGATTTTTTTTAGACTGTGCACACTGACCACATAGACCCATTCTTTCATATGAAGGCCTACCAGCTTTCTCCCACTAGATTTGAGGCCGCTAGAATTTATGAGTACTAGTACGTCAAAAACCCCTACGCGTAAGACGTACTAGTACGACCAAAACCCTCAAAGGGTTAAATAGGACAACTATGGTAAGTTATTTTTATTTATATGTGGTAAAAAGCTTGGTCCATTAGGCCAGCAGATGCCTTATCAGGTCATCATTAGACAAATCCCATTGTCAAGAGATTCTCTCCTGTTGTGACAGTATTGATAGAATTATCAACAATATGTTAGGTAAAAAGACATAAGCAACTAATGTGACATTTTATTGTGGCAATGTTTCCTTCTCCAGGAGCTTTGACAGGTCAATACAAGCAATACAGGGACACAGAGGGTATATGTAGGGTACCCTCTGTGTCCTTGTATTGGCTTGACAAACCTCCTGAAGAATGAAACGTTGCCACAATAAAATGTCATCAATTGCACATGTCCTCTTACCTAACAGGTTCTCTCCTGTTTCTTGACAAACAAAAGACATCCATTTCATATACTGTATCAAAGCCTGCAGTTATTTCCACAGGGGCTAAAGCAGTCTGTTTCTTTTAGCTCTCTTCTTGTTCTCTGTCCTTGGATGACATTACACCATGTATGGTGTACCTAATAGTGCTCTATGTCATAGAGCATAATTTTATTTTCATCTTCTCTCTTAACGCCCTTTTATGTCCACTCTTTCACTTTCTCGGTCAATCTGAAAATTCCATCTTTAATGAAGATGCTATTATATAGTCCGAGATATCTTTGTTACTCTGCCTTTAATGTATGCATCCTAGTTATTATCTTTCCTCCTGATTTCCCTTTGCATCTTAAATTTCCAGCTTTCTTTTCTTTGCATTTTAAATTAGCAATTTTCTTTTCTTTAATATGCATTCTCCTCTGTCATGTAGTGTTAAATAATAATCTCAGGTTAAATGCTTTTAATGAATATTTTCCTCTGCCATGTGAGTAATAATATTACAGTATTATCCAATGATCTGTATGTTATAAATGTCTAGGGCAAAGAGAGTAGAGAAGCACATGTAGGTGCAATTTGTATGGGAGCCAAAAGAGAATAGAACTGGCAAGAAAGAGTTAAGAAGGCTGCTCAAGGTTTTAAAGTCATGCCAGCCATATCAGAGGGAAGATCCCTATGATAGATAAGTTAATGGAGCATGGTTATAATAACTTCTTGGTTTGCTATATTATTGTACTAATATATGGTCATTCAAGAGTTTTGCTTGTTCTTCATATAACTTGATACATATTTTATTAAGTTTGAGATATTTTTTATTTCCACTCTGGTGTTACTTAAAATTCTGCATACTTAATGCCAAGTCATGATTGATTTTTTTTTAATTGGCCATCTCCCACTGAGATAGGGTGACCAGAAAAATAAACATTTTCACTACAGTTCACTAATTTTTGTGTTAATTGGGTTGCTGCAGTTTTTTTGAAATTTGCTTTTCCAACTCTGCTGGTTTTAATGTTAATGTGTTGCACACAGAATACATGGGTGTTGCATTTTGGGTAATGGCTTATGAGATTTCATCAGTAGTCAAGTAAATCTGATGCTTCCTGTATCCTAAAGACTTGTATCTTCTTTCATACTGTAAATGTGACAATGATGTACAGTACTGCATTCAGTACAGTAGGGCCCTGCTTTACGGCGTTTCACCTTACAGCATTCCGCTAATACGGCAATTTCAAATTATGACCAAAATTTGCTATAAGCAAACAGTCTTTCAAATACAGTGCACCCCATCCGGCTTGTTTACATTCTCCGTGAACACATATCTCTATTATGTCTGAAAATTTTCCAAAATTTCAAGTGTTTTAAAGTTATTGCATATTTTATATGTACTCTGATAATTATTCTTATGTGTACCTGTACCTAAATATACTTACACACTGTGCTGGCATGGAGGTACACATTAAAATCACTAAGAGTCTCTCTACTCTTGAAGACGCCGTATTAATAATACGTACATGTAATCTGTTGGGCGCATTAAATGTCATATATTACACTAATATAGACATTTCTATTCATCCATCTATGATTTTTTTCTCAAAATTATATAATAAACATGCTACGTAACATACAAACATGATACACCCACAGTATAAAAATTGACATAAATATATGATTTGTTTACCAAGCTGTTGGTTGGATTGTCAGAAGAATTATGTTTTCTCTAGTCAAACACCAGTAACTTAACTAGTAATTTATTACTTTCGTATGCCTTCACTCTGTCTATAGCTATTCAAGACCCTTTTGGATTTAGTGCTTCTTTTCTATTATGATTATAATAATAACTTGCAATAATAATAACAACTTGTAATAATAATGATTTGTCAGAGCATCATTCCTTCTAAAAATTACATGGGAATGGAAGTGTTGGTCTTTATTTATTCTACTGTACCACTGTGGAGACAACTTGTAAACAATGTAAGGTGTTTGTATGAATGTTTATGAACCATAACCAGACGCTTCGTCCATTTGTTTACATAGTGGGTGGGGTGGCCAGGCGGGCTACCCTACCCTATCTCCCACACGACTTTCTACAAATCAGTACTTTTTACCTCTCACCCTACATTAAAACCTTTAAGACTACAAATATTATAAGGTAAGTAATGAGTGTATTGTATATGCATTTTATCACTCGAGGGAGCTTTAAGCGTCATCGTAGTATATTATGTGTGGCTGGGGTGGCCAGGAGGGTTACCACAAATGACTTCTTAGAGTAAATACTACTCACCTTTTGCCCTGCATTAAGACTACAAATATTTTGAGGAAAATAATGAGTGTACAGAGTGTGTATTTTACTTTTTATTGTTTTTTAATGCCTAGTTCTATTGCTAACTTAATGTATGTTAGTGTAAACTTGTTATCTGGCATTTATATGCATTTATAAGTGGGAAAAAATGGCATTCTGCTTTCCGGCAGTAGCCTGGAACCTAACCTGCCGTATAAGTGGGGCCCTACTGTATGTTGTACATGAAAAGCATATACAGTTCTGTATTAATGTACTGTAATAATTTACCTGTGTCTTAAGAAAACTGTACAGTACTACTTTGTAGTTACTTGGCTGTGTATAATGCATAAAAATCAAATCTTTGAGAGTCATAAATATTTGTGGAAGCCCTGAAAAATATAACTGTAGTAGGACATAATTGGGCTACATCTCACAAGGGTTATGTTCAGATATAGTTTCAAGCATTTTATGATACTCTGTATGAATAAAATTTGTGTGACAGTCAATGGATTGAATGCCTGAAGTTTAGTGATTTCATCCCAGCACAAGAAAGAGGCTATTAAGCATGATTTCCAGTAAGTGAATATGCAGTGCCAGGTTCATAATATTTACTGAACCCCTGTTTTTAAATTGGGGGAAGAGCTTAGCCCCAGTTCACCATTGGATGGTTAACCATGGGTAACCAGCTGTTGCTTAATTGCTGATACCCAACACTAGTGTGACAGTGGTTGCTTGATCACTGAATCAGGTCATTATCTGACAAAGACCTATGTATGAGACACTTCTGTTTTCTGAAAAAAAAAAAAAACTGTAATCTCCTTACTAACATCTATGTGACTTTAGTTATTATTAGGTATCGTTGTGTTCTATACTTTGTTGATCTCTTCAGCTCAGCTTTGTAAATATATATGCTTTTTATTTTGTGTTTTAATTACCTACAGCTTGATTTTGATGGATAAATCTGGCTGACATGGTTACTCATGGGAGTCCTGCTGAAGTACCAGTAATAGAAGCAGCGGCATAAGCAAGAGTACCAGCATAAACAGGAGAACCAGAAGCATGAACTAGAGAATCAACAGTAAAATAGGACCAATGAGTAAAATAGAATGAGAATATGGATGAGAAGACTGTTAATGAAAGATAAGGGAAAAGGACTAAGTTTTTTTTTTTTTTTTTTAACAAGTCTGCCGTCTCCCACCGTGGCAGGGTGACCCAAAAAAGAAAG
>NC_069468.1:21279507-21299507 GCF_026875155.1 Cherax quadricarinatus
GGGTTTGAAAGGGTTAAAGGACCCCTATTTTATTGACAGCTATATTACGGGTTTAAAGGATTCCTAACTTTATTGGCAAACTAAAGAGCTGTTACCTACATCAGCTCATTTGAAAGCATTTTTATTGTTATGAGACATACAAGTGTGATAAAAAAAAAATAAAAAAACATACAAGTACGGAACAGGATGAAGTTGGAGCCATCTGTGGGCCAGCATTTTCATTTGATCAACTGACTTTATCTCGTTGACATCATTATGCTGTACGAATGTGTTCCATACTCGAGTCATCCTGGGTATGTATGATCTCAGATGGAGTGATGTTCTGGAGAAGGGTACAGCCAGAGTGAAGTTGCTGCTTTCTGCCCTTCTTGTGGCATAAAAGCTTGTTTCACGCTGTCCTCGAAGTGGATCCAAGTGTGGTATTTTGACAATATTGGCCTTGTACATAACAGTAAGGCCACCCACATCCCTCCTATGTTGAAGGCTCTGCTGAAATGACAGATCTATCCAGGATGGGTCCAGGCGAGAGATGAGACGTCTTGCTCTGTTCTCTACTCTGTCAAGCAGTCGCAGATGAGAGGGGGGGCAGGCAAACCAAGAAAGTGGAGCATACTCAAGTGTGAGCCGTACTTGTGCCTCGTACAGGATCTTGCAACCCCTACTGTCAAGCAGATGCGAGATACGGCGAAGTGCTGTAAGCTTCCTGCTGCCTTGTTTGCAGATTTACAACATGGTTCTTCATGGTTAGTTTGGAGTCAAATTTCACCCCAAGGATATCAACTTCTTCTCCAGGTGCCAACATCCTCCCATTCCATCCTTACTACTGCACCAGCATTACCATCATGGTGCCTAGAGACGATCATCATTTGCGTTTTCTCAGGTGCAAATGTTACTTGCCATCTATTTCCCCAAGCTGATATAGCTCTCAGCTGGTGATTGATGTAGCTTAGAGCAGCTGGCATTTCTTCTCTTGGATAAGTGATGTCAGTGTACAGTCGTCTGCATATGCATGTGATTCTGGGATAGATGAAGAAGGTCGTTGAAGTAGACATTCCTAACAATGGTCCCAGCACGCTTCCTTGTGGAACGCTTGCCCAATAGGATGCCTTGCTGATTCCGCTCCATTGAGGACTACACTTAGAGATCTACCATGAAGGTAATCACTGAGGAGACATAGCGTAGAGCCTGCAATTCCCAGTGCTTGAAGTTTTGCTAAGAGGCCCTGGTGCCACACCCGGTCGAAAGCGCCAGCAATGTCCAGTGCAACCACACAGCTGACTTTGGATTCATCCAGTGACTGGTGCCACTTAGTGGAGAGGTTTAACAACAGATCAGCAGCAGAGTAACCTTCCTGAAGCCATATTGACGATCACAAAGTAGTGAGTGGTAGTCAAAAAATCTGTCATTTGTCTTGAGATTATTGTCTCAAGGATCTTACCAGTGATTGACAGAAGTGACACTGGTCTGTAGTTGCTGATTTCTGCTCTGCTCTTCTTTTTGTGAACAGGGACTACATTTGCCTCTTTCCATAGAGAGGGCCATTTACACTGTACTAGGCAGTGCTGAAAGATGCGAGTTAGAGGTGCTGCTAGCTGGTCTGCACATCTTCTCAACAATCTTGGGCTCAACTTGTCTGGGCCCACAGCCTTTTCTTGGTCAAGTGATTTAAGAAGGAAATGCACCTCCTCCTGCCTTATTGTCACCACTGACAGTTTTGACACAGTTGACACAGTTCTCTCTCTCTCTCCTCTCTCTCTCTCTCTCTCTCCCCTCTCTCTCTCTCCCCTCTCCTCCCTCTCTCTCTCTCTCTCTCTCTCTCTCTCTCTCTCTCTCTCTCTCTCTCTCTCTCTCTCTCTCTCTCCTCTCTTTCTCTTTACACAGGATTTTATAAGGTTAGATTAAGGTTCCTAAATTTATTTACAAGCTGAAAGCTGTTACCTACATCAGCTCTCTCTCGCTCTGTGTGTGTTATATATGTATATTAATATATATATATATATATATATATATATATATATATATATATATATATATATATAATATGTATATATATATATATATAATATATATATATTTATAATATTATATATATATATTATATATATATATATATATATATATATAAATATATATATAATTATATATATATATGTCGTGCCGAATATGTAAAACTGGTCAATTAGCAAGAACTCATTTAAAATTAAGTCCTTTCTAAAATTTTCTCTTATGCGTTTAAAGATGTATTTTTTTCATTAATGTTAATGTAAAAATTTATAATTTTGCACCAAAAGGAACTTAGAAAACTTACCTAACCTTATTATAACAAGCGCAATTTATTTTAGCCTAACCCAACTAAATATATTTTAGATTTGTTTACAATAATTTAATATTAAACAAACACAGTGAAAAATATTTTTGTCGTTAGGTTCAGAATGATTTTGGCGAAATAATTGCATACACAAATTTTCATTTGTCCTATATGGCAAGATGAACGTTGCTATTTAAGCCAAGATCGCAAGTTCTGCCTATTCGGCAGGACATATATATATATATTATATATATATATATATATATATATATATATATATATATATATTTTATATATATAATATATATATATATATATATTTATATATAATATATATATATATATATATATATATATATATATATATATATATATATATATATATATATATATACATATATATATATATATATATATATATATATATATATATATATATATATATATATATATATATATATATATATATATATATATATATATATATATATATAAAATATCCTCTCTACATGTACCTGTCTCTCTTTTAAAATCTTATTGTTTAAGTGAATTCTGTCAATATCTTAGGTGTGTGGATATGTAATGCTTCAGAAACCACAGCAGAGAGATAAAGGTTAGGTTCTCACGACATTCTTGGGTAATATTGATAAGTATTATATTGAGATCTGTAGCGTAGCAGTAGAGCGATAATCTCATAACTGCAGATGCATGATTCAGAGAACCGACAAGTTGGTAAATTAGACACATGTGCAACACTTGAGCATCTTTACTGAGGAAACGTTTCGCCACACAGTGGCTTCATCAGTCTTATACAAATGAGAATGGTGAACATCAGAAGGAATTTGAGGTAATCAGTCCCTTGGACTGGAGTCGGTGTAATCAGTCCATCACTTGTGACGACCTAACTGAGGCTAAACTCAAGCTCTTGCTCCAGTTACCCTACTTGGTGATTTGTAAATTTCACTTGAAAGATGAACAGTCTCAGTTTATTACGTCTTGTCACAGTCTTACAGGTGGAGTATTAAAAGTCATGCGTTCAAAGTGTGTGAGATTCTTTGATGTGTATCCCAGTTAATGAGTGTCCCGTGAGGCTTGCATGTGTAATTGGAAGTGGCTTTAAAGAGTCATTAAGGATCTCCGCTTCATAAATGTAGACACCATCTGAATAGATTTCCCGTTTTTTTCTGAAGTAGTACGAAGGAAGTATTTTTTAGTGCCTTTCCTGTAAGTTAATATTTTCAGTGTAAACACGAGGAAATGCAGTATATTCGGAAGCGTCTCGTACCTAATGACGACGCTAAGTACTGTAAAAAACATATAAATGGAAGCACAGTGCAGCAGGCCTATTGGTCCATACATTTCAGGTTTTTCTCAAATCCAACCATTCTCACCCACACATTTGCCCAACCTGTCCTTAACAGTTTGATGAATAAGACACATTTGCAACACAGCAATGTGTCTAGACAATAAACTGGCGCTTAACAGACGAACAATCTGGCTTGTCACACGTTGCCCTGAGTAACCCACACTAGTTGAGGTCTTCATGAAATATGTTAGTAGAAGAATAAGCCTCTGTTGCTGTAGTGGAGAGACTGTGAATGTTCTGAGTCTGTCTGTGTTCCTTAAACTGTTTACCCGTGGCAAAATACATCAAAAAGTATTATAAATAATGCTCGGGTTAAGGCATTTTATTGAGAAGGTATTTTAGCCACCAGGAACTTCTGGAAATAAAGTAATAACGGTAAAATTACAACTAAACGTTAGGTAAAAGGACACAAGTGTAACTAATGTGACATTTTATTGTGGCAACGTTTTGCTTTCCAGGAGCTTTGTTAAGCCGTAACAAAACGTTGTCACAACAAAATATCACATTCGTTGCATCTGTGTCCATTTACTTAACATGTAATAAAGTCCCTAGTGGGCGAAACGTCTTCTCGATAAAATGACATAACAGCATAATGAGTGTCCTAAAGCGCCTGGGTGAGAGGCAGGCAAGAAAGACTTGGTGGGTTAGAAGAATATAATTATTGTTTAGCACTTCTATGGGCTATCGCCCTGAGTCATTGTGTTTTGCAACATCACTTAAATTTACATCTCATTACGTAGCTGGACTGTGTTTCTAGGGCGATACGTTCTTTACAATTACCTAAAAGGAAGATCTCCAGGTGTTCTGTCAGAGCCAGAATAAAGATTTGTGTTAAAGAAGCTGCATATTAAAACTATCTTTAGGAAGGCAGTGTGAAGGCTGGAAGATAGTTTGAGGTCGTACTCCCTGAAGGAATGAGGATAAAGATACCTTTATTGTTACGACTTTTTACCCTAACTAATGAAACGTTGTGTCAACGAATGTTTTTCTGCTACAAGTGTTTTGTCTTTATTTTCGGATGAGTTAAACATAAATATGGATGAAGAATTGACCATGTCAGCAAAAAGACAGCTTCTCTTGTCAGCAAAGCTGCAGCTTCTCTTGTCAGTAAAGAGACAGCTTCTCTTGTCAGCAAAAAGAGAGCTTCTCTTGTCAGCAAAGAAACTATTTCTCCTGTGTTGTGTATAACTGTTAACAAGAAAGCAGTCAGCATCACAGCTGAACTACAGGTAACAAGACGACCAGCAAATCGACCACACGTCCAAAGCAGTCATTGGAAGAGAAGTATACAGCACATTACCTCGTATTGTGTTAGAATACATTTATGTCCGTCATGGACCTTCATCACGTCACAACACTGGAAAACTTGTTATGGTATAAGATGGACAGAAACGTTGTCTAGAGTTTCCCTTCCTGAGTGTCGGTTATTTGTAAATATTTCTAGCTACGGTATTGTGGGCTATTCGTGAATTGTTCCAGCTACGGTATTATAACTTTCATTCATCGTAATGTTTGATAAAATGGAAGGCACATACATAGCAAGGGAATTATACCATGATCGATTAAACCAGACTTGGGAATAAATATTAATAGAGATACATTAAAGCGGATGTGCAAAAAGTCGCGTTGAATTATGTTGGGAAGGAAACTGTTTTTTTTTCCATTTGCAACAGTGGACAGGTGAACCGTTGAGAAGAGAGGAGACTAAACTCGATGTGGGAAGAGTCACAATTCTACGCACGATGAGTTAAAATTGAAAAAATAAATATTATAGCAAAAAAATCAAGTTTGTGCGTGATTGTCTGACCTGCGTCATGTGAGAGGTGGAGACAGTGTTATGTGAGACGTGGAGACAGTGTTATGTGAGAGGTGGAGACAGTGTTATGTGAGAGGTGGAGACAGTGTTTATGTGAGGGTGGAGACAGTGTTATGTGAGAGGTGGAGACAGTGTTTATGTGAGGGTGGAGACAGTGTTATGTGAGAGTGGAGACAGTGTCATGTGAGAGGTGGAGACAGTGTTATGTGAGAGGTGGAGACAGTGTTATGTGAGAGGTGGAGACAGTGTTATGTGAGAGGTGGAGACAGTGTTATGTGAGGGGTGGAGACAGTGTTATGTGAGAGGTGGAGACAGTGTTATGTGAGAGGGGTGGAGACAGTGTTATGTGAGAGGTGGGACAGTGTCATGTGAGAGGTGTGAGACAGTGTTATTGTGAGATGGTGGAGACAGTGTTATGTGAGGGGTGGAGACAGTGTTATGAGGTGAGAGGTGGAGGAACAGTGTATGTGAGAGGTGGAGACAGTGTCATGTGAGAGGTGGAGACAGTGTTATGTGAGGGTGGAGACAGTGTTATGTGAGAGGTGGAGACAGTGTTATGTGAGAGGTGGAGACAGTGTCATGTGAGAGGTGGAGACAGTGTCATGTAGAGGTGAGACAGGTAGAGAGGTGGAGACAGTGTTATGTGAGAGGTGGAGACAGTGTTATGTGAGAGGTGGAGACAGTGTTATGTGAGAGGTGGAGACAGTGTCATGTGAGAGGTGGAGACAGTGTTATGTGAGAGGTGGAGACAGTGTCATGTGAGAGGTAAAGACAGTGTCATGTGAGAGGTGGAGACAGTGTCATGTGAGAAGTGGAGACAGTGTCATGTGAGAGGTGGAGACAGTGTCATGTGCGAGGTGGAGACAGTGTTATGTGAGATGTAGAGACAGTGTCATGTGAGAGGTGGAGACAGTGTTATGTGAGATGTGGAGACAGTGTCATGTGAGAGGTGGAGACAGTGTCATGTGAGAGGTGGAGACAGTGTCATGTGAGATGTGGAGGCAGTGTCATGTGAGAGGTGGAGACAGTGTCATGTGAGAGGTGGAGAAAGTGTCATGTGAGAGGTGGAGACAGTGTCATGTGAGAGGTGGAGACAGTGTCATGTGAGAGGTGGAGACAATGTCATGTGAGAGGCGGAGACAGTGTCATGTGAGAGGTGGAGGCAGTGTCATGTGAGAGGTGGAGACAGTGTCATGTGAGAGGTGGGGACAGTGTCATGTGAGAGGTGGAAGACAGTGTCATGTGAAAGGTGGAGACAGTGTCATGTGAGAGGTGGAGACAGTGTCATGTGAGAGGTGGAAACAGTGTCATGTGAGAGGTGGGGACAGTGTCATGTGAGAGGTGGAGACAGTGTCATACCGTGGCTGCAACAGTCACAGCTAACCCAAAATACCGTGGCTGCAACAGTCACAGCTAACCCACAATACCGTGGCTGCAACAGTCACAGCTAACCCACAATACCGTGACTGCAACAGTCACAGCTAACCCACAATACCGTGGCTGCAACAGTCACAGCTAACCCACAATACCGTGGCTGCAACAGTCACAGCTAACCCACAATACCGTGGCTGCAACAGTCACAGCTAACCCACAATACAGTGGCTACAACAGTCACAACTAAATCACAATACCGTGGCTGCAACAGTCACAACTAACCCACAATACCGCGGCTACAACAGTCACAGCTAACCCACAATACCGTGGCTGCAACAGTCACAGCTAACCCACAATACCGTGGCTGCAACAGTCACAGCTAACCCAACAATACCGTGGCTGCAACAGTCACAGCTAACCCCAATACCGTGGCTACAAACAGTCACAGCTAATCCACAATACCGTGGCTACAACAGTCACAACTAACCACAATACGTGGCTACAACAAGTCACAGCTAACTCACAATCCCGGGTGGCTGCAACATTTCACAGGCTAAACCCACAATACCGTGGCTGCAACAGTCACAGCTAATCCACATACCGTGGCTGCAACAGTCACAAGCTAACGCAAAATTTACCGTGGCTGCAAACAGTCACAGCTAACCCACAATACCGTGGCTACAACAGTCACAGCTAACCCACAAACCCGTGGCTGCAGCAGTCACAGCTAACCCACAATACCGTGGCTGCAACAGTCACAGCTAAACCCACAATACCGTGGCTGCAACAGTCACAGCATAACCCACAAAACCGTGGTTTGCAACAGTCACAGCTAATCCACAATACCGTGGCTGCAACAGTCACAGCTAACCCACAATACGTGGCTGCAACAGTCACAGCTACCCACAATACCGTGGCTGCAACAGTCACTGCTAACCCACAATACCGTGGCTGCAGCAGTCACAGCTAACCCACAATAACCGTGGCTGCAACGTCACAGCTAACCCACTATACCGTGGCTGCAGCAGTCCACAGCTAACCCACAATACCGTGGCTGCAACAGTCACAGCTAACCCACAATACCGTAAACTGCAACAGTCACAGCTAACCCACAATACCGTGGCTGCAACAATCACAGCAAACCCACAATACGTGGCTGCAACAGTCACAAGCTAACCCACAATACCGTGGCTGCAACAGTCACAGCTAACCCACAATTTACGTGGCTGCAACAGTCACAGCTAACCCACAATACCGTGGCTACAACAGTCACAACTAAATCACAATACCGTGGCTGCAACAGTCACAACTAACCCACAATACCGTGGCTACAACAGTCACAGCTAACCCACAATACCGTGGCTGCAACAGTCACAGCTAACCCACAATACCGTGGCTACAACAGTCACAGCTAACCCACAATACCGTGGCTGCAACAGTCACAGCTAACCCACAATACCGTGGCTACAACAGTCACAGCTAACCCACAATACCCTGGCTGCAACAGTCACAGCTGACCCACAATACCGTGGCTACAAGTCACAACTAACCCACAATACCGTGGCTACAACAGTCACAGCTAACTCACAATACCGTGGCTGCAACAGTCACAGCTAACCCACAATACCGTGGCTGCAACAGTCACAGCTAACTCACAATACCGTGGCTGCAACAGTCACAGCTAACCCACAATACCGTGGCTGCAACAGTCACAGCTAACCCACAATACCGTGGCTGCAGCAGTCACAGCTAACCCACAATACCGTGGCTACAACAGTCACAGCTAACCCACTATACCGTGGCTGCAGCAGTCACAGCTAAACCCACAATACCGTGGTTTGCAACAGTCACAGCTAACCACAATACCGTGGATGCAACAGTCACAGCTAACCCACAATACCGTGGCTGCAACAGTCACAGCTAAACCACAATACCGTGGCGGGAAACAGTCACGGCTAACCCACAATACCGTGGCTGCAACAGTCACAGCTAACCCACAATACCGTGGCTGCAACAGTCACAGCTAACCCACAATTCCGTGGCTGCAACAGTCACAGCTAACTCACAATACCGTGGCTACAACAGTCACAACTAACCCACAATACCGTGGCTGCAACAGTCAAAAACTAACCCACAATACCGTGGCTACAACAGTCACAGTAACCCACAATACCGTGGCTGAACAGTCACAGCTAACCCACAATACCCTGGCTACAACAGTCACAGCTAACCCACAATACCGTGGCTGCAACAGTCACAGCTAACCCACAATACCGTGGCTACAACAGTCACAGCTAATCCACAATACCGTGGCTGCAACAGTCACAGCTGACCCACAATACCGTGGCTACAACAGTCACAACTAACCCACAATACCGTGGCTACAACAGTCACAGCTAACCCACAATACCGTGGCTGCAACAGTCACAGCTAACCCACAATACCGTGGCTGCAACAGTCACAGCTAATCCACAATACCGTGGCTGCAACAGTCACAACTAACCCACAATACCTTGGCTGCAACAGTCACAGCTAACCCACTATACCGTGGCTGCAGCAGTCACAGCTAACCCACAATACCGTGGCTGCAACAGTCACAGCTAGCCCACAATACCGTGGCTGCAGCAGTCACAGCTATCCCACAATACCGTGGCTGCAGCAGTCACAGCTAACCCACAATACCGTGGCTGCAACAGTCACAGCTAACCCACTATACCGTGGCTGCAGCAGTCACAGCTAACCCACAATACCGTGGCTGCAACAGTCACAGCTAGCCCACAATACCGTGGCTGAAACAGTCACTGTTAACCCACAATACCGTGGCTGCAACAGTCACAGCTAACCCACAATACCGTGGCTGCAGCAGTCCAAAAGCTAACCCACAATACCGTGGCTGCAACATTCACAGCTAACCCACTATACCGTGGCTGCAGCAGTCACAGCTAACCCACAATACCGTGGCTGCAACAGTCACAGCTAGCCCACAATACCGTGGCTGAAACAGTCACTGTTAACCCACAATACCGTGGCTGCAACAGTCACAGCTAACCCACAATACCGTGGCTGCAACAGTCACAGCTAATCCACAATACCGTGGCTGCAACAGTCACAGCTGACCCACAATACCGTGGCTACAACGGTCACAACTAACCCACAATACCGTGGCTACAACAGTCACAGCTAACCCACAATACCGTGGCTGCAACAGTCACAGCTAACCCACAATACCGTGGCTGCAACAGTCACAGCTAATCCACAATACCGTGGCTGCAACAGTCACAGCTGACCCACAATACCGTGGCTACAACGGTCACAACTAACCCACAATACCGTGGCTACAACAGTCACAGCTAACCCACTATACCGTGGCTGCAACAGCCACAGCTAACCCACAATACCGTGGCTGCAACAGTCACAGCTAATCCACAATACCGTGGCTGCAACAGTCACAGCTGACCCACAATACCGTGGCTACAACAGTCACAACTAACCCACAATACCGTGGCTACAACAGTCACAGCTAACTCACAATACCGTGGCTGCAACAGTCACAGCTAACCCACAATACCGTGGCTGCAACAGTCACAGCTAACCCACAATACCGTGGCTGCAACAGTCACAACAACCCAAATACCGTGGCTGCAACAGTCACAGTTAACCCACAATACCGTGGCTGCAACAGTCACAGCTAACCCACAATACCGTGGCTGCAACAGTCACAACTAACCCACAATACCGTGGCTGCAACAGTCACAGCTAACCCACAATACCGTGGCTGGAACAGTCACAGCTAACCCACAATACCGTGGCTGCAACATTCACAGCTAACCCACAATACCGTGGCTGCAACAGTCACAGCTAACCCACAATACCGTGGCTGCAACAGTCACAGCTAACCCACAATACCGTGGCTGCAACAGTCACAGCTAACCCACAATACCGTGGCTGCAACAGTCACAGCTAACCCACAATACCGTGGCTGCAACAGTCACAGCTAACCCACAATTTGTTGAAAAAAGCTTTAAAAGTTATTTTCGTTCGTCCAGAAACATTATCACGCCAAAAATTATACGTTAATTATAGGTGACCTCTTAATTATATGTATTAGCGCCAGCAGCACTAACAAAATTTACCGCGATGAGTAAATGCCGAAAAAGGATATATTTTGAGCTCAGAAAATTTCCTTTGGATATTTCTGTCCATATTAAATCTAAAAGTAAAGATCAGGTTTTACTTGGCCGTTTTTATTTGTAATAAAGTCTAACACTTGTGTGATGTTTCTCATTCTCGTGGCCATATTGCCGCAGGTGCCGCGGCCATATTGCCGCAGGTGCCGCGGCCATGTTGCCGTCAGTGGTTGTAAACAAATGCTGTGTTGAACAAATACTTTGAACAGTTGCTGTGATGTGCGAATATTGTGATGGTGAACAAAGAGGAACATTTCTCTAAGCTTGCTAGGTATGTATAAGTGTACACACCATCCAAGATTCATCCTATTTACTGTTATTTCTCTCTTCTGTGAAATTCCGGTGAAAAGTGAACACTGTGGGAGGTGAATACGGTGGAAAGTGAACACGGTGGAAAGTGAGCACGATGGAAAGTGATCACGATGGAAAGTGAACACGATGGAAAGCGAATACTGTGGAAAGCGAACACGGTGGGAGGTACACGCACACACACACACACACACACACACACACACACACACACACACACACACACCACACACACACACACACACACACAAGATGGAAGAGAGGTTAGCAGCAGAATGCAGAAGGTGGAAGCAACAGGCCACAGCAGCAGAAATCAAAATAGAGAGATTAGAAGAGGAGCTGAGACATCTGAAACAGCACAGAGACAAAGATATTACAGAAGTAGCATCGGCAATGGCTACATCAAACACAGACAACAGATCTGAAGGAAGCATGGAAACTAAACTGCATGCAGAGGTCCTGTCAAACCCACATGGGGCCAAAACAAAGACAGGGAGCACACTAGGACAGAATGAGAGGTTGGAAGACATTGAAGGAAACTAGGACATGTGCAAGGACCTTACCAGATACCTGTAGGGGCCAGGAGCAGGTGAGAAGGAAGGATAAACCAAGAAGCATAGAGGCAATAACTAGGGAAGAGACTGAAGGAAGGAACACTCCACGGGAAGGAACTAAAACACATCAGAGGATGCAATGGGAGTCACAGTGGGAGGTGGAAAGGGAAAGATCCGTGTTTGTCTATGGGCTAGACGAAGCTAAAGGGGAAACTTATGAAGAAAGAAAGCAGGAGGAGAAAAAAGCGATTGAAGATATCATGAAGGTGATAGGCGAGGGGGACATGACCCAGGTGGCAAATTTTCGGAGAATTGGGTGGTTCACAAAGAAAAGGAATCGGCCTCTCAAAGTAATTTCAAGGCAGAATCAACCCGAACCATGATCCTGCAGGAGAAAGCACGGCTGAGAGGCAAGCAGGAGTTCCGGAGTGTGTACCTCGATCGAGACTGAACACAGGACGAAAGGAAGACAATGAAAGAGAGAGTTCAAAAACGAAAGGAGAAATGGGAGGAAATGAAAAAGGAGAGCAGAATAATCCAGGATCAAATGGAAGGACAAGCGCACCCCCCAGAAACACCTGCAGAAGGACTCCAGCCACGACACCCCCAAGGCAAACTGAACAATCCAAACCAACCATCACACACCGATCCCTCTGTTTCCACCCCCCGCACCACAATTACAGTATTAGAACAGAAGTTGAAGGTTTGGTACACAAATGCAGATGGATTAACGAATAAACATGAGGAATGGCAAGAAAGAATCAATGAGAAGTCCCCAGACATCATAGCAGTTACAGAAACAAAACTCATGGAGACAATAACAGACGCAATCTTCCCACCAGGATACCAGATCATGAGGAAAAATAGAAGGGGCAGGGGGGGGAGGTGGGTTGCTCTGCTCGTAAAAAACAGATGAAATTCGAGAAAATGGAAGGAATAGATGAGACGGGAGAAAGAGACTACATAGCAGGTACACTTCAGTCTGGGGAACACAAAGTGGTCATTGCAGTGATGTATAATCCACCACAGAACTGCAGTAGGCCAAGAGAGGAATATGAAGAGAGCAACAGAGCAATGGTGGACACACTTGCTGAGTTGGCAAGAAGAGCTCACTCCAGCAGAGCAAAGTTGCTGGTTATGGGGGATTTCAACCACAGGGAGATTGACTGGGAAAACCTGGAGCCACATGGGGGTCCCGAAACATGGAGAGCCAGGATGTTGGACGTGGTGCTGGAAAACCTCATGCACCAACATGTTAAGGACACTACCAGAGTGAGAGGGGAGGATGAACCAGCAAGATTGGACATAGTATTCACCCTGGGCAGCTCAGATATTGAGGACATCAAGTATGAGAGTCCCCTAGGAGCTAGCGACCACGTGGTTCTGTGCTTTGAATACATAGTAGAGCTGCAAAATGGAGAGAATAACAGGAGTTGAATGGGAAAAGCCTGACTATAAAAGAGGGGACTACATAGGGTTGAAGAACTTCCTGCGGGAGGTCCAGTGGGACAGAGAACTGGCAGGAACGTCAGTAAATGAAATGATGGAATATGTAACAACAAAATGCAAGGAGGCAGTGGAAAGGTTTATTCCCAAGGGCACAGTAACAACGGGAAGACCAAACGAGCCCCTGGTTTACCCGACGGTGTAAGGAGGCAAAAACAAAATGCAATAGAGAATGGAAAAAGTACAGAAGGCAGAGAACACACGAAAATAGGGAGATCAGTCGCAGAGCCAGGAATGAGTACGCACAGGTAAGGAGGGAGGCCCAGCGACAGTATGAAAATGACATAGCATCGAGAATCAAGACTGACCCGAAACTGTTGATAGCCACATCAGGAGGAAGACAACAGTCAAAGACCAGGTGATTAGATTAAGGACAGAAGGTGGAGAACTCACAAGAAATGATCAGGAGGTATGTGAGGAGCTGAACAGGAGATTTAAGGAAATTTTTACAGTAGAGACAGGAAGGGCTGTGGGAAGACAGCACAAAAGGGAGCATCAAGAGGGAATATACCAACAAGTGTTGGATGACATACGAACAACTGAGGAGGAGGTGAAGAAGCTCTTAAGTGACCTTGACACCTCAAAGGCGATGGGACCGGACAACATCTCCCCATGGGTCCTTAGAGAAGGAGCAGAGATGCTGTGCGTGCCTCTAACCACAATCTTCAACACATCCCTTGAAAACTGGGCAACTACCTGAGAAATGGAAGACAGCTAATGTAGTCCCCATATTTAAGAAAGGAAACAGAAACGAGGCACTAAACTACAGACCTGTGTCTCTGACATGTATTGTGTGCAAAGTCATGGAGAAGATTATCAGGAGGAGAGTGGTCGAACACCGGAAAGGAACAAGATTATAAGTGAAAACCAGCATGGGTTCCTGGAAGGCAAATCTTGTATCACAAACCTCCTGGAGTTTTATGACAAGGTAACAGAAGTAAGACACGAGAGAGAGGGGTGGGTAGTAGATTGCGTTTTCCTAGACTGCAGGAAGGTCTTTGACACAGTTCCCACAAGAGATTAGTGCAGAAGCTAGAGGATCAGGCGCACGTAAAAGGGAGGGCACTGCAATGGATAAGGGAATACCTGACAGGGAGGCAGCAACGAGTCATGGTACGTGAAGAGGTATCACAGTGGGCGCCTGTTACGAGCGGGGTCCCACAGGGGTCAGTTCTAGGACCAGTGCTATTTTTGAAATATGTGAACGACATGATGGAAGGAATAGACTCTGAAGTGTCCCTGTTCGCAAGATGACGTGAAGTTGATGAGAAGAATTAAATCGGACGAGGATGAGGCAGGACTGCAAAGAGACCTGGACAGGCTGGACATGTGGTCCAGCAATTGGCTTCTCGAATTCAATCCTGCCAAATGCAAAGTCATGAAGATTGGGGAGGGGCAAAGAAGACCGCAGACAGAGTATAGGCTAGGTGGACAAAGACTACAGACCTCACTCAGGGAGAAAGACCTTGGGGTGACCATAACAACGAGCACATCACTGGAGGCACACATCAACCAAATAACGGCTGCAGCATACGGGCGCCTGGCAAACCTGAGAATAGCGTTCCGATACCTTAATAAGGAATCGTTCAAGACACTGTACACTGTGTATGTTTAGGCCCATACTGGAGTATGCAGTCACCAGTCTGGAACCCACACCTGGTCAAGCACGTCAAGAAGTTAGAGAAAGTACAAAGGATTGCAACAAGGCTAGTCCCAGAGTTAAAGGGAATGTCGTACGAGGAAAGGTTAAGGGAAATCGGACTGACGACACTGGAGGACAGAAGGGTCAGGGGAGACATGATAACGACATACAAGATACTGCGGGGAATAGACAAGGTGGACAGAGATAGGATGTTCCAGAGAGGGGACACAGGGACAAGAGGTCACAACTGGAAGCTGAAGACTCAGACGAGTCACAGGGACGTTAGGAAGTATTTCTTCAGTCATAGAGTTGTCAGCAAGTGGAATAGCCTAGCAAGTGAAGTAGTGGAGGCGAGGAACCATACATAGTTTTAAGAAGAGGTATGACAAAGCTCAGGAAGCAGAGAGAGAGAGGATCAGTAGCGATCAGTGAAGAGGCGGGGCCAGGAGCTGAGTCTCGACCCCTGCAACCACAATTAGGTGAGTACAATTAGGAGAGTACACACACACACATCACACACACACACACACACACCACACACACACACACACACACACACACACACACACACACACGCACACACACACACATACAAACACACACACACACACACACACACACACAACACACCACAAACACACACACACACACCACAACACACCACACACACAACACACACACACACACACACACACCACACAGTTCCAGAGCTAAGGGGAATGTCTATGAAGAAAGATTAAGGGAAATCGGCCTGACGACACTGGAGGACAGGAGGGTCAGGGGAGACATGATAACGACATATAAAATACTGCGTGGAATAGACAAGGTGGACAAAGACAGGATGTTCCAGGGAGGGGACACAGAAACAAGAGGCCACAATTGGAAGTTGAAGACACAAATGAGTTAGAGAGATAGTAGGAAGTATTTCTTCAGTCATAGAGTTGAAGGCAGTGGAATAGCCTAGAAAATGACGTAGTGGAGGCAGGAACCATACACAGTTTTAAGACGAGGTTTGATAAAGCTCATGGAGCGGGGAGAGAGAGGGCCTAGTAGCAACCGGTGAAGAGGCGGGGCCAGGAGCTAGGACTCGACCCCTGCAACCACAAATAGGTGAGTACAAAATAGGTGAGTACAAATAGGTGAGTACACACACACACACACACACACACACACACACACACACACACACGCACATACAACACACACACACACACACACACACACACACACACACATACATGCAAACACACACCACACACACACACACACACACAACACCACACACACACACACACACACACACACACACACACACACACACACACACGCTCATGCATGCAGGGCAAAGCTCCTGATCATGGGTGACTTTAACCACAAGGAGATCGACTGGGAGAACTTGGAGCCACATGGGGGCCAAGATACATGGAGGGCTAAGATGATGGAGGTGGTACTGGAAAACTTCATGTACCAACACGTAAGGGACACTACAAGAGAGAGGAGAGGATGAACCAGCAAGACTGGACTTAGCATTCACCTTGAGTAGTGCAGATATTGAGGACATCACATATGAAAGACCCCTTGGGGCCAGCGATCATGTGGTTTTGAGCTTCGAATACACAGTAGAGCTACAAGTGGAGGGGGAAGCAGGAAGGCCAGGACAAATGAAACCAAACTACAAGAAATGGGACTACACAGGAATGAGGAACTTCCTGAACGGGGTTCAGTGGGACAGAGAACTGGCAGGGAAGCCAGTTAATGAGATGATGGAATATGTAGCAACAATGTGCAAGGAGGCTGAGGAGAGTTTTGTGCCCAAAGGAAACAGGAATAATGAAAAAGCCAGAATGAGCCCATGGTTCACCCAAAGGTGCAAGGAGGCAAAAACCAAGTGTGCTAGGGAATGGAATAAATATAGAAGGCAAAAGACCCAGGAGAATAAGGAGAGCAGTCGAAGAGCCAGAAACGAATATGCACAGATAAGAAGGGAGGCCCAACGACAATATGAAAACGACATAGCAGCGAAAACCAAATCTGACCCGAAGCTGTTATACAGCCCCATCAGGAGGAAAACAACAGTCAAGGACCAGGTAATCAGGCTAAGGAAGGAAGGAGGAGAGACAACAAGAAATGACCGTGAAGTATGTGAGGAACTCAACAAGAGATTCAAATAAGTGTTCACAGAGGAGACAGAAGGGGCTCCAGAAAGACGGAGAGGTGGGGCACACCACCAGGTGCTGGACACAGTACACACAACCGAGGAAGAAGCGAAGAGGCTTCTGAGTGAGCTAGATACTTCAAAGGCAATGGGGCCAGATAACATCTCTCCATGGGTCCTGAGAGAGGGAGCAGAGGCGCTATGTGTACCCCTAACAACAATATTCAATACATCTATCGAAACAGGGAGATTGCCTGAGGCATGGAAGACAGCAAATGTATTCCCAATCTTTAAAAAAGGAGACAGACATGAAGCACTAAACTACAGACCAGTGACATTGACATGTATAGTATGGAAAGTCATGGAGAAGATTGTCAGGAGAAGAGTGGTGGAACACCCAGAAAGGAATGATCTCATGAACAGCAGCCAACATGGTTTCAGGGACGGGAAATCCTGTGGCACAAACCTACTGGAGTTCTATGACAAGGTGACAGCAGTAAGACAAGAGAGAGAAGGGTGCGTGGATTGCATTTTCTTGGACTGCAAGAAGGCGTTTGACACAGTACCACACAAGAGATTAGTGCAAAAACTGGAGGACCAAGCAGGGATAACAGGGAAGGCACTACAATGGATCAGGGAATACTTGTCAGGAAGACAGCAGCGAGTCATGGTACGTGGCGAGGTGTCAGAGTGGGCACCTGTGACCAGCGGGGTCCCACAGGGGTCAGTCCTAGGGCCAGTGCTGTTTCTGGTATTTGTGAACGACATGACGGAAGGAATAAACTCCGAGGTGCCCCTGTTTGCAGATGACGTGAAGTTGATGAGAAGAATTCATTCGATCAAAGACCAGGCGGAACTACAAAGGGATCTGGACAGGCTGCAGACCTGGTCCAGCAATTGGCTCCTGGAGTTCAATCCCACCAAGTGCAAAGTCATGAAGATTGGGGAAGGGCAAAGAAGACCGCAGACGGAGTACAGTCTAGGGGGCCAGAGACTACAAACCTCACTCAAGGAAAATGATCTTGGGGTGAGTATAACACTAGGCACATCTCCTGAAGCGCACATCAACCAAATAACTGCTGCAGCATATGGGCGCCTTGCAAACCTCAGAACAGCATTCCGACATCTTAATAAGGAATCGTTCAGGACCCTGTACACCGTGTACGTTAGGCCCATATTGGAGTATGCGGCACTAGTTTGGAACCCACACCTAGCCAAGCATGTAAAGAAACTAGAGAAAGTGCAGAGATTTGCAACAAGACTAGTCCCAGAGTTAAGAGGTATGTCCTATGAGGAGAGGTTAAGGGAAATCAACCTGACGACACTGGAGGACAGGAGAGATAGGGGGGACATGATAACGACTTACAAAATACTGAGAGGAATTGACAAGGTGGACAAAGACAGGATGTTCCAGAGATTGGACACAGTAACAAGGGGACACAATTGGAAGCTGAAGACACAGATGAATCACAGGGATGTTAGGAAGTATTTCTTCAGCCACAGAGTAGTCAGGAAGTGGAATAGTTTGGGAAGCGATGTAGTGGAGGCAGGATCCATACACAGCTTTAAGCAGAGGTATGATAAAGCTCACGGTTCAGGGAGAGTGACCTAGTAGCGACCAGTGAAGAGGCGGGGCCAGGAGCTTGGACTCGACCCCTGCAACCTCAACTAGGTGAGTAGGTGAGTACACACACACACACACACACATACACACACTCACACACACACACAGGAGCTGAGACTCGACAACCTACAACAACATATATGTGACTACACATTACATAAGATTCACGTAAATTTCCCAGTCCCACATTTTCCTGTTCATCTCTTAATTACAGTGACATCTCCTTGCTGTATTCCTCTTGTTGTCTCAGTGGTAATAAAGCAACGCAGGAGATAATACCACACAAAACAGCTTTCAGAATTTATTTTCTGCGAAGCTCAACTCCAACATTTTATGGAGCGGGAGAGAAATTTAACCGAAAAAATTATATAATGTTTGTTTTAACTCCAGTGTCAGATGGTGACCTTTTATCAGGGCGTTGTCAGGAACTCCGTGGGAAATGTGTCAGGAACTCCGTGGGAAATGTGTCAGGAACTACTCCGTGGGAAATGTGTCAGGAACTCCGTGGGAAATGGGTCAGGAACCACTCCGTGGGAAATGTGTCAGGAACTACTTCCTGGGAAATGTGTCAGGAACTACTCCGTGGGAAATGTGTCAGGAACTTCTCCGTGGGAAATGTGTCAGGAACTACTCCATGGGAAATGGGTCAGGAACTACTCCGTGGGAAATGTGTCAGGAACTACTCCATGGGAAATGTGTCAGGAACTACTTCGTGGGAAATGTGTCAGGAACTACTCCATGGGAAATGGGTCAGGAACTACTCCGTGGGAAATGTGTCAGGAACTACTCCATGGGAAATGTGTCAGGAACTACTCCGTGGGAAATGTGTCAGGGACTACTTCGTGGGAAATGTGTCAGGAACTACTCCGTGGGAAATGTGTCAGGAACTACTCCATGGGAAATGGGTCAGGAACTACTCCGTGGGAAATGTGTCAGGGACTACTTCGTGGGAAATGTGTCAGGAACTACTCCATGGGAAATGTGTCAGGAACTACTCCATGGGAAATGGGTCAGGAACTACTCCGTGGGAAATGTGTCAGGGACTACTTCGTGGGAAATGTGTCAGGAACTACTCCATGAGAAATGTGTGAGTAACTCCATGGGAAATGTGTCAGAGACAACCGTACATCGTCTGTCTGTAAGATAAGATAACATTTTG
>NC_069468.1:21302007-21377007 GCF_026875155.1 Cherax quadricarinatus
TCATACACAACACCACAGGTTGTGACACATTAATTCATCATTTCCACCGAAAATGATGAATTAATGATGATTAAATTAGACTATCATTATGATAATTGCCTCAGTGGTGGCGAGTTTGTGTTGACGCAGCGTTCACGCAAATAGTAATGATGATTACATTACCTAATACAATGACCGGCGTCAAGCCGCGTATTTACGGAGTTTATCGTTTGAAAGTACGCATCCGGTGGTTGAATATACACCAAACATATATTCGCTACAAAAAAATCAGCGACACCTGTCAGGTTGTTTTCGTTCTGATTGATTGCGTTTGTTCGTATGATGATTTTCCCGGATTTCCTGTGATGAGAGGGTGTGGGTGTGTGTGGGGGTGTGGGTGAGTGTGGGGGGGTGTGGGTTGAGTGTGGGGGTGTGGGTGAGTGTCTGGTAGTGTGGGTGTGTGTGGGGGGGGTGTTGGGTGAGTGTGGGGGTGTGGGTGAGTGTGGGGGTGTGGGTGAGTGTCTGGTAGTGTGGGTGTGTGTGTGGGGGGGTGAGTGTCTGGTAGTGTGGGTGTATGTGTGGGGGTGGGGGTGAGTGTCTGGTAGTGTGGGTGTATGTGTGGGGGTGGGGGTGAGTGTCTGGGATGTGGGTGTGTGTGTGGGGGGGGAGTGGTCTGGTAGTGTGGGTGTGGTGTGTGTGGGGGGGTGAGTGTCTGGTAGTGTAGGTGTTGTGTGGGGGTGGGGTGGAGTGTCTGGTAGTGTGGTGTATGTGTGGGGTGGGGTGAGTGTCTGGTAGTGTGGGTGTGTGTGTGGGGGGGGTGAGTGTCTGGTAGTGTGGGTGTGTGTGGGGGGGTGAGTGTCTGGTAGTGTGGGTGTGTGTGGGGGGGGAGTGTCTGAAAGTGTGGTGTGTTGTGTGTGGTGGGGGGGTGAGTGTCTGGTAGTGTGGTGTGTGTGTGGGGGTGGGGGTGAGTGTCTGGTAGTGTGGGTGTGTGTGTGGGGGTGGGGATGAGTGTCTGGTAGTGTGGGTGTGTGTGGGGGGGGTGAGTGTCTGGTTTGTGTGGGTGTGTGTGTGGGGGTGGGGGAGTGTCTGGTATGTGTGGGTGTGTTGTGTGGGGGTGGGGGTGAGTGTCTGGTAGTGTGGGTGTGTGTGTGGGGGGTGAGTGTCTGGTAGTGGTGTGTGTGTGGGGGGGTGAGTGTCTGGTAGTGTGGGTGTGTGTGGGGGGGTGAGTGTCTGGTAGTGTGTGTGTGTGGGGGGGTGAGTGTCTGGTAGTGTGGGTGTGTGTGTGGGGGTGGGGTGAGTGTCTGGTAGTGTGGGTGTGTGTGGGGGGGTGAGTGTCTGGTAGTGTGGGTGTGTGTGGGGGGGGTGAGTGTCTGGTAGTGTGTGTGTGTGTGTGGGGGGGTGAGTGTCTGGTAGTGGTGTGTGTGTGTGGGGGGGTGAGTGTCTGGTAGTGTGTGTGTGTGGGGGGGTGAGTGTCTGGTAGTGTTGGGTGTGTGGGGGTGGGGGTGAGTGTCTGGTAGTGTGGGTGTGTGTGTGGGGTGGTGAGTGTCTGGTAGTGTGGTGTGTGTGGGGGGGGTGAGTGTCTGGTAGTGTGGGTGTGTGTGTGGGGGTGGGGGTGAGTGTCTGGTAGTGTGGGTGTGTGTGGGGGGTGAGTGTCTGGTAGTGTGGGTGTGTGTGGGGGGGTGAGTGTCTGGTAGTGTGGGTGTGGTGTGTGGGGGTGGGGGGTGAGTGTCTGGTAGTGTGGGGTGTGTGTGTGGGGGTGGGGGTGAGTGTCTGGTAGTGTGGGTGTGTGTGTGGGGGGGGGTGAGTGTCTGGTAGTGTGGGTGTGTGTGTGGGGGGGTGAGTGTCTGGTAGTGTGGGTGTGTGTGTGGGGGTGGGGGTGAGTGTCTGGTAGTGTGGGTGTGTGTGTGGGGGGGTGAGTGTCTGGTAGTGTGTGTGTGTGGGGGTGAGTGTCTGGTAGTGTGGGTGTGGTGTGTGGGGGGGTGAGTGTCTGGTAGTGTGTTTGTGGGGGGGGTGAGTGTCTGGTAGTGTGTGTGTGTGTGTGGGGGGGGGGTGAGTGTCTGGTAGTGTGTGTGTGTGTGGGGGGGGTGAGTGTCTGGTAGTGTGGGTGTGTGTGTGGGGGTGAGTGTCTGGTAGTGTGTGTGTGGTGGGGGGGGGGTGAGTGTCTGGTAGTGTGGGTGTGTGTGTTGGGGGTGGGGGTGAGTGTCTGGTAGTGTGGGTGTGTGTGTGGGTGGGTGAGTGTCTGGTAGTGTGGGTGTGTGTGTGGGGGTGGGGGTGAGTGTCTGGTAGTGTGGGTGTGTGTGGTGGGGGGTGAGTGTCTGGTAGTGTGTGTGTGTGGGGGGGTGAGTGTCTGGTAGTGTGTGTGTGTGGGGGGGTGAGTGTCTGGTAGTGTGGGTGTGTGTGTGGGGGTGTGGGTGAGTGTCTGGTAGTGTGGGTGAGCGTAGGTGTTTGGTACACGGACTACAATGGACATTATAACGTACACTAAGTACACTGAATACATTAAACATTATCATATACAAAAGCACACTGACGTAGCCAGTTACGCTATAAAATATATATATAACAAGGACTACAATAGAAATGGGTAACATTAAGTTCAATGGGTTAACCCAGGTTAAATTCGACAATGTAAATGTCAGATCTGTCAGAAAATGCCTCGAATGTCGAATTGCGTAGCAAAAACCAAGTTTTATCTCTCATTCGTGCCTTAGAGAGGTAGATAAAAAGGCATCCAGGAAAAATATTTGAGTTTGTCCTAAGGTCGTTTGAGCATTTCGCTTCTCTTGTAACCCGTCTTTATAAGTGCACAGAAAAGTAGAGTTTGAGGAATGAAGAGGCACATTACCTTGACTGGAACAATACACAAATAACCCGCACATAGAAGACTGAAACTTGTGACGAAGTTTCGGTCTCTGTGTGGCTAGTTAATGGTCCAAGTCGGATCGAAACGTCGTCAAAAATATAATTCATTATGTAATGTGGTACACGAAACCTGAAGATACAGTAAAATTATAAAGATTTTAGAGAATTAATAATATATATATGGTTTCTCTTCGGCTATGTATATTTTCACTATCTTTAAAATTAAATACGTAAAGTTATTTTACTGAAATACTGAAGGAGGATGTATATAATGGTGACAATACGTGGGATTTTACGCTCAAACATGATCACTGAGGGAGGCTGCCTGAGATGTGTACTCAGGAGAGTGATGCATTTTGGCCACTCTACCCTACACACTGCCACTCTGCTCCACACACTGCCACTCTGCCCTACACACTGGTATTCTGCTCCACACACTGCCACTCTGCCCTACACACTGGCACTCAGCTCCACACACTGGCACTTTGCTCCACACACTGGTACTCTGCTCCACACACTGCCACTCTGCTCCACACACTGGCACTATGCTCCACACGCTGCCACTCTGCTCCACAAACTGGCATTCTGTTCCACACGCTGCCACTCTGCCCTACACACTGGTACTCTTCTCCACACACTGGCACACGCACTTTCCTCCACTCGTCAGCCACGATCATGCAAATTGGCCATGTAAAGTAAAAGGACACAAGTGCAACTAATGTGACATTTATTGTGGCAACGTTTCGCTCTCCAGGCTTGATAAAGCTCCTGGAGAGCGAAACGTTGCCACAATAAATGTCACATTAGTTGCACTTGTGTCCTTTTACTTTACATATTGTCGGTAATTCTACCAACTTTATTACAAATTGGCCATTCTCACTCTAACACATTTGCCTGTACTCTGCCCTCCCTCCGACCCTCTCGTGAGCTCTTTCCCCCCCTCACCTCACCCCTCTCATCACACTCACTCACTTCACCCCCTCATCTAACCCCCTTAACCTTCACCCTCCCTCATATCACCCCCTCATGATCACACCCATTATTTGAACTTGCATCCCCCCACACACACAGTGATGTAGTGGAGGCAGGATCCATACACAGCTATAAGAAGAGGTACGACAAAGTAGATAGAGTGGACCTAATAGCACCTGCAAATCGACCCCTGCAACCACATATGGGGTACACAAACACAAGCCGTCCACAGGATGGATATGTTCTTGCGCTAGCGTCCACTGGATGGATATGTTCTTGCGCTAGCGTCCACAGGATGGATATGTTCTAGCGCTAGCGTCCACAGGATGGATATGTTCTTGCGCTACCGTCCACAGGATGGATATGTTCTTGCGCTATCGTCCACAGGATGGATATGTTCTTGCGCTATCGTCCACAGGATGGATATGTTCTTGCGCTACCGTCCACAGGATGGATATGTTCTTGCGCTACCGTCCACAGGATGGATATGTTCTTGCGCTACCGTCCACAGGATGGATATGTTCTTGCGCTACCGTCCACAGGATGGATATGTTCTAGCGCTAGCGTCCCCAGGATAGATATGTTCTAGCGCTACCGTCCACAGGATGGATATGTTCTTGCGCTACCGTCCACAGGATGGATATGTTCTTGCGCTACCGTCCACAGGATGGATATGTTCTTGCGCTACCGTCCACAGGATGGATATGTTCTAGCGCTAGCGTCCCCAGGGTAGATATGTTCTTGCACTGCCGTTCCCGGGACTGCTGTGGGGTGCACAATAAACTAGCCACTTTAGCAGCAAACTGCAGTCTCTCCTCTGGCTTACTGATTCACTCTTGTATCAAAAATAAACCCAACATCATAAAATGCTCTCCTCAAGGCCTGGAATCCCATTTAGATAACGTAGTACCGCATTTTCCTGTTCCAAGACACAAACTTGAACACACATACATACGTATGTGCACAACTTGGTGAGCGCGTTTGTCAAGTCACTTTCGTATTATGCAAATGAAGTAAGTTCTGTAGGTACTCAGTAAAGAAATGTTATTGTGTTTGTTTTAGAAGACTGGTTTGTGCAATATTGCTTAAATCTGATTAAAACTGGAGGAGAGATGTTTTTTGTGAGCGACGACACCGCAAGATTATTACCTGAAGAGGGTTTCGGGGGTCAACGCCCCCAGGCTTCGTGGTGAATCAGGGTCGTGGTGAATCAGGGCCTGATCAAACAGGCTGTTACTGTTGGCCGCACGCAACCCGTGGGTTATGAGATGTTTGGTAGTTCCGTCATTGTGTGGTGTGGGTTGTGCCAAGACTACAGTACAGTCTGTTCTCTAGCTACAGTAATAGAGCTGAGTTATGTTATTGATTTTATCGTGTTATTCACTAACCAAGACCGAGTCTTAAGTCTCTACACAGTGACATCTTGGAATAATTGGACTAACACCAGCAAACCTTCGGATTTGCATACGATAGTATGTTGAATTATCATGTTGAATACTGTAGCATCACACTGATGCTGTATTTAGTTTTTCCTTGGGAAAAACAAAACGTGTGGCTGGCAAACCATAGCTTGGTACACGATATGGTCAGCAGGGTGGTGGACCAGGGTGGTCAGCAGGGTGGTGGACCAGGGTGGTCAGCAGGGTGGTGGACGAGGGTGGTCAGCAGGGTGGTGGACCAGGGTGGTCAGCAGGGTGGTGGACCAGGGTGGTCAGCAGGGTGGGTTTGGGCGAGGGTGGTCAGCAGGGTGGTGGACCAGGGTGGTCAGCAGGGTGGTGGAACCAGGGTGGTCAACAGGGTGGTGGACCAGGGTGGTCAGCAGGGTGGTGGACCAGGGTGGTCAGCAGGGTGGTGGACCAGGGTGGTCAGCAGGGTGGTGGACCAGGGTGGTCAGCAGGGTGGTGGACCAGGGTGGTCAACAGGGTGGTGGACCAGGGTGGTCAGCAGGGTGGTGGACCAGGGTGGTCAACAGGGTGGTGGACAGGTGGTCAGCAGGGTGGTGGACCAGGGTGGTCAGCAGGGTGGTGGACCAGGGTGGTCAACAGGGTGGTGGACCAGGTGGTCAGCAGGTGGTGGACCAGGGTGGTCAGCAGGGTGGTGGACCAGGGTGGTCAACTGGTGGTGGACCAGGGTGGTCAGCAGGGTGGTGGACCAGGTGGTCAACAGGGGTGGACCAGGTGGTCAGCAGGGTGGTGGACCAGGGTGGTCAACAGGGTGGTGGACCAGGGTGGTCAACAGGGTGGTGGACCAGGGTGGTCAGCAGGGTGGTGGACCAGGGTGGTCAACAGGGGGTGGACGAGGGTGGTCATGCAGGGTGGTGGAGGAGGGTGGTCAGCAGGGTGGTGGACCAGGGTGGTCAGCAGGGTGGTGGACCCAGGGTGGTCAACAGGGTGGTGGACCAGGGTGGTCAGCAGGGTGGTGGACCAGGGTGGTCAACAGGGTGGTGGACAGGGTGGTCAGCAGGGTGGTGGACCAGGGTGGTCAGCAGGGTGGTGGACGAGGGTGGTCAGCAGGGTGGTGGACCAGGGTGGTCAACAGGGTGGTGGACCAGGGTGATCAACAGGGTGGTGGACCAGGGTGGCCAACAGGGTGGTGGACCAGGGTGGTAAACAGGGTGGTGGCCCAGGTGGTCAACAGGGTGGTGGACCAGGGGGGTCACAGGGTGGGAAGGGGTGGTCACGGGTGGTGGACCAGGGTGGCCAACAGGGTGGTGAACCAGGGGGGCACAGGGTGGTTGGACCGGTGGCCAACAGGGGGGTGGACCGGGTGGTCAGCAGGGTTGGAAACCACCAACGGGGGGTGGACCAGGGTGGTCAGCGGGTGGGGGACCAGGGGGGGGTGGGGGTTCAGCCGGGTGGTGGACCAGGGGGGGCCAAGGGGGTGGCCCGGGGGCCAGCAGGGGGTGGCCCGGGGTGGCCAACAGGGGGTGGACCAGGGGGGCCCAGCAGGGTAGTGAACGGGGGTGGCCAGCGGGTGGTGAACCGGGCGTTCGGAGTTTCGACTCCAGCTGATAAATGCTTACATTTCACAAGGAAGACTAAATTTTGCCTTCCCTTTGGACAATCCTGTACTGACATAAAACGAGTCCTAGACTAGCACAAAATTTAATAAAATTGGCAACTGTTACAACGACACGGGCGACTATCAACCGGCCAGCAAGCCATCCAGACCTTCCTGGCTGAGAGGAAGAAAACATGGAAACCAAAGAAGGTTACCAATATTTCACGACGAAAAGTGAGTTTAAACGTGAAGAATTAGACACATGTCAAAATCTGGGGACTTTTTTTGTAGACGTTTTTGAAAACACTGGCTTTTATCAATACGAACAAGGATATGACGTAAAAAAAATTAGAATTTTATTACAAAAGGTGATTTTATCAGTCCCCAGGTTGGGGTTAAGATCACCGAGTCTTTAAGACTACGGTCTTTCAAATCCCATTAAAGGGGCTAAACCTTATCTTTTGTATTACTTACACTTTTCACAATACTTTGTATAGATAAAGCCACTGGATGATAAAACTCTACAAATAAAGTACCCCGAGTTGCACTGTGCTAATTCTTTATTTGCCCCGGGATTAACACCATTTCAGACTCCTATAATTCCACTTTATTTAGACGAGCGAAGATGAAACACTTACACTTGGAACGGGACACTTTAAAAAAGCACAGAGGGAAAGGGGGGGACAGCAAGCTGGTCCGGGCCACTTATTACATTGCTATTAATTTTCCACTTGGGCGGACCAGACGAAACTCCCGTCGTTTTCAAACCATTTTTTTTTTTTTCCGCATTCCCCCTACCTAGTTATTTTAAAAAGAAATATTATTAATATTTTTTATTATTTATTTTTATTAAATTTTTATTATTATTATTATTTTTTTATTATTATTTTATTATTTATTATTTTTATTATTATTTTTTAATTTTTATTATTTTATTATTATTATTATTATTATTATTATTATTATTATAATTATTAATTTTTATTTTTATTATTTTCGATTGCAGTATTATAATTTTTGCTGTTGCTCATCTTTTTATTATTTATTATTTTATTTCATTGACGTGAAGATGCCATATATTAATAACAATTTTTATTTAAGACGTTTCGCCCAGTCAATGGGCTTTATGCAATAAATAATACACTTTTTTGTCTAACTTCAGTTTGGTATCTCATGCCATAGTGTGTTTGTGTATATATATAATATATAAAATATATAAATATATTTTATATATATATATATATATAATATTTTATTTTAATAATATAATTTTATATATAATATATATCCCAGTTGACTTCAATTTTAGTCAATTTTACCTTTCCTGATATTGCAAGCTCCTGACGAAGCACTGGGAATTGTGAGAGAAATTCACCGGGAAGTGTGAAAGGCCTTCTCCTAAAGGCAGGTAATTCCACCTGCCTTAAGGAGAAAATATATATTACAGAGGATAAATAAAATGAGGTGATGAGGCACAGCATGTGTTTACGTGACGTGTCTTTTTGTGACACATATACGTGACACGTGTTTACGCTTGAGTGTGAGTATGCGCAAATTCTTGGTTCTAATTTAAAGAGTGTGAGTCACTTTGGGCGTCAGAGAGGAAACACTCAAGTTTTTATCATGTATTGTTGAGTCTGTTGCTAGTGTTGTGATGTTTGTTGCTAGTGTTGTGATGTTTGTTGCTAGTGTTGTGATGTTTGTTGCTAGTGTTGTGATGTTTGTTGCTAGTGTTGTGATGTTTGTTGCTAGTGTTGTGATGTTTGTTGCTAGTGTTATGATTTTTTGTTGCTAGTGTTTTGATGTTTGTGCTGTTTGTTTGATGTTTGTTGCTAGTGTTGTGATGTTTTTGCTAGTGTTGTTGATGTTGTTGCTAGTGTTGTGATGTTTTTTTGCTGCTGTGTGATGTTTGTTGCTAGTGTTGTGATGTTTGTTGCTAGTGTTTGTGATGTTTGTTGCTAGTGTTGTGATGTTTGTTGTGGTGTTGTGATGTTTGTTGCTAGTGTTTGATGTTTGTGCTAGTGTTGTGATGTTTGTTGCTAGTGTTGTGATGTTTGTTTGCTAGTGTTGTGATTTTGTTGCTAGTTTTTGTGATGTTTGTTGCTGCTGTTGTGATATTTGTTGCTAGTGTTGTGATTTTTGTTGCTGTGTTGTGATGTTTGTTGCTAGTTTTTTGTGATGTTTGTTGCTGTGTTGTGATTTTTGTTGCTAGTGTTGTGATGTTTGTTGCTGTGTTGTGATGTTTTTTTGCTAGTGTTGTGATGTTTGTTGTTAGTGTTGTGAGTTTGTTGCTAGTGTTGTGATTTTGTTCTGCTGTTGTGATGTTTGTTGCTGCTGTTGATTTTTGTTGCTGTTTTGTGTTTGTTTTTTGCAGTGTGTGATGTTTGTTGCTAGTGTTTGATGTTTTTTGCTGCTGTTGTGATGTTTGTTCTGTGTTGTGATTTTTTGTTGCTATGTTTGTGATTTTGTTGCAAAGTGTTGTGTTTTGTTTGTTGCTGCTGTTGATGATTTGTTCTAGTGTTTGTTGTTTTGTTTGCTGCTGTTGTGATGTTTGTTGCTATGTTGTGATGTTTTTGCTGTTTGTTGTGATGTTGTTGCTGTTGTGATTTTTTGTTTGTGATGTTTGTTGCTGGTTGTGATGTTGTTGCTGCTTTTGTGAAGTTTGTTGGGGTATGTTGGTAGGTGGAGTTTGTTCTAGGGTATGTTGTTCGCGGTGATGTTTGTTGCTGCTGTTGTGAGTTAGTTGCTGCTGTTGTTTATGTTTGTTGTTTCTGTTTGTTTGTTGCTATGTTTGATGTTTGCTTTGCTGTTGTGATTTTGATCTGCGTTGTGATGTTTGTTGCTGTTGTTTGATGTTTTTGCCTATGTTTGATTTTTGTTGCTGCTGTTTGTGAGTTTTTGTTGTTTAGTGTTGTGATGTTTGTTGCTGCTGTTGTGATGTTTGTTGCTGTTGTGATGTTTGTTGCTGCTGTTGTGATGTTTGTTGCGCGTTTTTGTATGTTTGTTGCTGCGATGTGATGTTTGTTCCCTGCTGTTGTGATTTTGTTGCTGCTGTTGGATGTTTGTTGCTGCTGTTTGATGTTTGTTGCTAGTGTAGTGATGTTTGTTGCTAGTGTTGTGATGTTTGTTGCATGTTGTGATGTTTTTTGGCTATGTTTGTGCTTGTTGCTGTTGTGATGTTTGTTGCTGCTGTTGTGATGTTTGTTGCGCTGTTGTGCTATTGTGCTGCTGTTGTGATGTTTGTTGCTAGTGTTGTGATTTTTTTGTTGCTGCCGTTGTGATGTTTCTTGCTGCTGTTGTGATATTGTTGCTGCTGTTGTAATGTTTGTTGCTGCTGTTTTGATGTTTGTTGCTGCTGTTGTGATGTTTGTTGCTGCTGTTGTGATGTTTGTTGCTAGTGTTGTGATGTTTTTGCTAGTGTTTTTGATGTTTCTTGCTGCTGTTGTGATGTTTGTTGCTAGTGTTGTGATGTTTGTTGCTAGTGTTGTGATTTTGTTGCGGGCTGTTGTGATGTTTGTTGCTAGTGTTGTGATGTTTGTTGCTAGTGTTGTGGATGTTTGTTGCTGCTGTTGTGATGTTTGTTGCTGCTGTTGTGATGTTAGTTGCTGCTGTTGTGATGTTTGTTGTTGCTGTTGTGATGTTTGTTGCTAGTGTTGTGATGTTTGTTGCTGCTGTTGTGATGTTTGTTGCTAGTGTTGTGAGTTGTTGCTAGTGTTGGTGATGTTTGTTGCTGTTGTAAATGTTTGTTGCTGCTGTTGTGATGTTTGTTGCTGCTGTTGTGATGTTTGTTGCTGCTGTTGTGATGTTTGTTGCTGTGTTGTGATTTTGTTGCTGCTTTTTGTGATGTTTGTTGCTGCTGTTGTGATGTTTGTTGTGCTGTTGTGTGTTTGTTGCTGCTGTTGTGATGTTTGTTGCTGCTGTTGTGATATTTGTTGCTAGTGTTTGATTTTTGTTGCTAGTGTTGTGATATTTGTTGCTGCTGTTGTGATGTTTGTTGCTGCTGTTGTGATGTTTGTTGCTGCTGTTGTGATGTTTGTTGCTGCTGTTGTGATGTTTGTTGCTGCTGTTGTGATGTTTTTTTGCTGGTGTGATTTTGTTGCTAGTGTTGTGATGTTTGTTGCTAGTGTTGTGATGTTTGTTGCTGCTGTTGTGATGTTTGTTGTTTGCTGTTGTGATGTTGTTGTTGCTGTTGTGATGTTTGTTGCTAGTGTTGTGATGTTTGCTGTTGCGGTTGTGATGTTTTTGCTGCTGTTGTGATGTTTGTTGCTGTTTTTTGTGATGTTTGTTGCTAGTGTTGTGATGTTTGTTGCTGCTGTTGTGATGTTTGTTGCTAGTGTTGTGATGTTTGTTGCGCTGTTGTGATGTTTGTTGCTGTTGTGATGTTTGTGGCTGCTGTTGTGATGTTTGTTGCTGCTGTTTGATGTTTGTTGCTGCTGTTGTGATGTTTGTTGCTGCGTTGTGATGTTGTTGCTGCTGTTGTGATGTTTGTTGCTGCTGTTGTGATGTTTGTTGCTGCGTTTGTGATGTTTTGTTGCTAGTGTTGTGATGTTTGTTGCTAGTGTTGTGATGTTTTTTGCTAGTGTTGTGATTTTTGTTGCTAGTGTTTGTGATGCTTGTTGCTGTTTGTGATGTTTGTTGCTGCTGTTTTTGATGTTTGTTGCTGCTGTTGTGATATTTGTTGCTGCTGTTGTGATGTTTGTTGCTGCTGTTTTGATGTTTGTTGCTGCTGTTGTGATGTTTGTTGCTGCTGTTGTGATGTTTGTTGCTAGTGTTGTGATGTTTGTTGCTAGTGTTGTGATGTTTGTTGCTGCCGTTGTGATGTTTGTTGCTGCTGTTGTGATATTTGTTGCTGCTGTTATAAAGTTTGTTGCTGCTGTTTTGATGTTTTGCTGCTGTTGTGATGTTTGTTGCTGCTGTTGTGATGTTTTTTTGCTAGTGTTGTGATGTTTGTTGCTAGTGTTGTGATGTTTGTTGCTGCTGTGTGATGTTTGTTGCTAGTGTTGTGATGTTTGTTGCTAGTTTTTTGGGATGTTTGTTGCTGCTGTTGTGATGTTTGTTGCTAGTTTTTGTGATGTTTGTTGCTAGTGTTGTGATGTTCGTTGCTGCTGTTGTGATGTTTGTTGCTGCTGTTGTGATGTTAGTTGCTGCTGTTGTGATGTTTGTTTTTTGCTGTTTGGATGTTTTTGCTATTTGTTGTGAGTTTGTTGCTGTTTGTTGTGATTTTTGTTGCTAGTGTTGTGATGTTTGTTGTTGCTGTTGTGATGTTGTTGCTGTTGTGATTTTTGTTGCTGCTGTTGTGATGTTTTAGTTTGCTGTTGTGATGTTTGTTGCTGCTGTTGTGATGTTTGTTGCTGCTGTTGTGATGTTTGTTGCTGCTGTTGTGATTTTTTGTTGCTGCTGTTGTGTTTTGTTGCAGCTGTTGTGATATTTGTTCCCTAGTGTTGTGATGTTTGTTGCTAGTGTTTTGAAATTTGTTGCTGCTGTTGTGATGTTTGTTGCTGCTGTTGTGAGTTTGTTGCTGCTGTAGTGATGTTTTTTGCTGCTGTTGTGATGTTTGTTGCTGCTGTTGTGATGTTTGTTGCTGCTGTTGTGATGTTTGTTGCAATGTTGTAAATGTTTGTTGCAGTGTTGTGATGTTGTTTGTTTGCTGTTGTGAGGGTTTTGTTGCTGCGTTGTGATGTTTGTTGCTGCTGTTGTGATGTTTGTTGCTAGTGTTGTGATGTTTGTTGCTAGTTTTTGTGGAGTTTGTTGCTAGTGTTGTGATGCTTGTTGCTGTTGTGATGTTTGGGGTTGCTGCTGTTGTGATGTTTGTTGCTGCCGTTGTGATGTTTGTTGCTGCTGTTTTGATGTTTGTTTCTGCTGTTGGGGATGTTTGTTGCTGCTTTTTGTGATATTTGTTGCTGCTGTTGTGATGTTTGGTTGCTGCTGTTTTGATGTTTGTTGCTGCTGTTGTGTGTTTGTTACTGCTGTGTGATATTGTTGCTAGTGTTGTGATGTTTGTTGCTGCTGTTGTGATTTTTGTTGCTGCTGTGGTGATATTTGTTGCTGCTGTTGTGATGTTTGTTGCTGTTTGTTTTGATGTTTTTTTGCTGCTGTTGTGAGTTTGTTGCTGCTGTTGTGATAATTTGTTGCTAGTGTTGTGGTGTTTGTTGCTGCTGTTGTGATGTTTGTTGCTGCTGTTTTTGATGTTTGTTGCTGCTGTTGTGATGTTTGTTGCTGCTGTTGTGATGTTTGTTGCTAGTGTTGTGATGTTTGTTGCTGCTGTTGTGATGTTTGTTGCTAGTGTTGTGATGTTTGTTTGCTAGTGTTGTGTGTTTGTTGCTAGTGTTGTGATGTTTGTTGCTAGTGTTGTGTTTGTTTGTTGCTAGTGTTGGATGCTTGTTGCTGCTGTTGGGGATGTTTGTTGCAGTGTTGTGGTGTTTGTTGCTATGTTTGTGATGTTTGTTGCTAGTGTTGTGATGTTTGTTGCTGCTGTTGTGATGTTTGTTGCTAGTGTTGTGATGTTTGTTGCTAGTGTTGTGATGTTTGTTGCTGCTGTTGTGATGTTTGTTGCTGCTGTTGTGATGTTTGTTGCTGCTGTTGTGATGTTTGTTGCTAGTGTTGTGATATTTGTTGCTAGTGTTGTGATGTTTGTTGCTAGTGTTTTGATGTTTTTTGCTGCTGTTGTGATGTTTGTTGCTGCTGTTGTGATGTTTTTTTGCTAGTGTTTGTGATGTTTGTTTGCTAGTGTTGTGAGGGTTTGTTGCTGCTGTTGTGATGTTTGTTGCTGTTGTGATGTTTGTTGCTAGTGTTGTGATGTTTTTTGCTAGATTGGTGATGTTTGTTGCTAGTGTTGTGATGTTTGTTGCTAGATTTGTGATGTTTGTTGCGCGTTGTGATGTTTTGTTGCTGCTGTTTTGTGATGTTTGTCGCTGCTGTTTGTGATGTTTGTTGCTATTTTTGTGATGTTTGTTGCTAGTGCTGTGATGTTTTTTTGCTGCTGTTGTGATGTTTGTCGCTGCTGTTGTGAGTTTGTTTGCTAGTGTTGTTGATGTTTGTTGCTGCTGTTGTTATGTTTGTTGCTAGTGTTTGATTTTTGTTGCTAGTGTTGTGATGTTTGTTGCTGCTGTTGTGATGTTTGTTGCTAGTGTTGTGATGTTTGTTGCTGTTGTGATGTTTGTTGCTGCTGCTGTGATGTTTGTTGCTGCTGTTGTGATGTTTGTTGCTGCTGTTGTGATGTTTGTTGCTGCTGTTGTGATGTTTGTTGCTTCTGTTGCAATGTTTGTTGCTGCTGCAGTTGCAATGTTTGTTGCTTGTGTTAAGATTGTTGCTGCTGGTGTTGCTGCAACGCTTGGCCAGTTCAACACCACTCTACTCTCTGTTGCTGCATAACACCTTATTTTCCTGTTAGTGTGTTTGTTGTTGTTTTGCATTAATGACTGTTAAAACACCCCACCCACCCACAACCCACCAGTCACCCACCATCCACCCACCCACCAACACTCCCCTCCGCAACCCAATCCATTAGAGTAAGGCAGCACCAGAATCCCAGCGTTGGTACTTGTAAAGGTCTCTTGATCCAGGAAATACAGCTCTGTCCTCCCTCTTCTGATTACCTTCCATCCTCAAGGCGCTGTATTGCCCCTACGAGATTAGCGCTACAGGGTGACAGTAAGACAAAAGAGAGAGGGGTGGGTAGACTGTATTTTCTTGGACTGTGAGAAAGCGTTTGAAACAGTTCCACACAAGAGATTAGTGCAAAAACTGGAGGACCAAGCAGGGATAACAGGGAAGGCACTGCAATGGATCAGGGAATACCTGTCAGGAAGACAACAGAGAGGTCATGGTACGTGACGAGGTGTCAGAGTGGGCACCTGTGACGATCGGGGCTCCACAGGGGTCAGTCCTAGAACCAGTGCTGTTTCTGATATATGTGAACGATATGACGGAAGGAATAGACTCAGAAGTGTCCCTGTTTGCAGATGATGTGAAGTTTATGAGAAGAATTCAATCGGACGAGGACCAGGCAGGCCTAGGAAGGGATATGGACAGGCTGCAGGCCTGGTCCAGATCCCTTGGTGGAGTTCAACCCCACCAAATGCAGTCATGAAGATTGGGGAAGGGCAAAAAAGACCGCAGACGGAGCACAGTCTAGGGGGCCAGAGACTACAAACCTCACTCAAGGAAAAGGATCTTGGGGTGAGTATAACACGGGGCACATATCCTGAGGGCACCCAAAAAACCAAAAATAACTGCTGCAGCTATGGGCCCAGCAAACCTCAAAAAAACATTCCGACATTTTAAATAAGTAATCGTTAGGCCCCTGTACCCCTGTACGTTGGTCTATTTTGGAGTATGCAGCACCAGTTTGGAACTCACACCTAGCCAAGAACGTAAGGAAATTAGAGAAAGTGTAAAGGTTCGCAGCAAGACTAGTTCCGGAGCTAAGGGTATGTCTCGAAAGGGTTAAAGGGGAAAACCAAATTGACGACACGGGGGCGGGAGGATGGGGAGGTATGATAACGACTATAAAATCCCGGAGGAATCGACAAGGCGAACAGAGAAGGATGTTCCAAGATGGGAACCGCAACAAGGGGTCACATTTGGAAAGTTGAGCTTAGATAAATTCGGGAAATTGTTAGGAGTTTTTTCTTCAGTCACAGGTTATCAGGAAAGGGAAAATATCGGGGAAGTGATGTATGGGGGTAGGTCCATACTAGCTTTAAAAAGAGGTATGATAAAGCTCATAGAGGAAGATGCCCTAGTCGCGGCCGAAGAGGGGGGGCCAGGAGCTGTGACTCTACCCCTCAACCAAAACAAAGCGAGTAACACACACCCCAACACACCACACACACACACCACACACACAAACACACACACCACACGAGACATTTCTTTGAAAAGGGCAATTTTCCCCCTTCTTTTTGTCCACGAGCGAGGTAGTATAATTTTAATCCTGATCCCCCCTGGGGGGCCCTACCGGAATCAGCCCCGAGGCCCTCCCTAAATCACCCCCGGGGGAACCTCCCCTGGTAGCCCCTAGTCAACCTACCCTAAAAGATACGCCACTCCCTATCCCAGCCCTGAAACCCCTCACCCCCCCAAAAAACCCCCTCACTCCTCAAAAGACCCTCACTCCAACCCTAGCCCCACTCCACCCCAAAAGACCCCACTCCACCCTAAGCCCCTCACTCCACCCTTGGACCTCCTCCACCCTAAGACCCTACCCCACCCTAAAAACGTCACCCCAGAATGGTACCCGACCCCACCAGAACAGCCGAAAAAACCCATCTTTTATTTTGAAATGTGAGTTACTATGGCGGAATAGTGTGGGGGTTTCTTACAAAATATTCATGCCCTTTTAAACCCAAGTGAGATTTGTCCCATATAGCACAACATATGAGCATCCATTTTGTTATAATAATGCCGCGGGAAGTTTCCCGGGGGAAGGAAAACTTGAAAAAGAGCGGGGGGGACAGGGACAGCACACAGAGGGAAACACAAAATGCTGTACAATTTGTGGAGATTTTTTTTTATTCCCCGTAGTTTTTTTGAAAATTTAAGTGTTTACCTACCTTAGTGTAGAAACGTTGACTGTACTTTTCTAGACACCCCGGGGGAATCGATTCTCGGGTTTTTTGGCTGTAAACCGGATGGGAGCTATCGCTTATGCTAGTACAAACCCCAGAGAGCTGAGGCGGTACCCAGGATCACAGAATTATTACCCTTCTGAACTGCAAACTGAGAGCGGGAAAAACAAAAAATTACTACCTGGGTCCCCTAGTTGTCCTGATGAGTGTTTTCCCTAGCTCCTTAAGGAACCTAAATGCACTCTTTCCTCGAAGCCAAGGATCTCAAAATCTCGGGGGAAGAAACTTGTAATGATGAGAAACTTCATATATTTCTAGATTTTGGGGTTTTCAAAAGCGCAGCTCCCCCTCCTTCCCCCTTGGTTTGGAATAGGTATCAGCTAATGTGAACGAACATGTGTAGCCCCACCCCACCTGTTTCCGTCTGCCAAAGTTGCAAGGTTATTCCATCTAATGTTTTTTGAGCGGCTCCCTTTTTTCTGGGCACCCGGCTATTGTGAGTTCCCTTTTTGATGATGATAACCTTTCATGCTTGAATTTTTCCTAGATCTGCGGCAAAAAACACCGTGGACGAATCGTCGGATTCATACCGCAAATATACTTTTATTTTTCCCCAAAATAGGGTCGAAAAGGCGAAGGGCCACATGCGGATAGTCTGTGGTCGAGGATGTGCAAGGGAAGGGAATTGGAGAAGACAACAAAAAAATCCCAACATGTGGGGGTTTTGACTTCTGGGAGTCGATCTCCCCCCTTCCCCTGAAGTCTCGAGCTTTTTGAGGCTATATTTCCCAGTGTGACTGACGTACCTTTTGGGAAGCGGGTTTTGGGTTCTGGAGCTTGTTAGTTACCCAGAGCGTGGCTCCATAAATAAACCCTTGGTCCAACTCCAACGTTGTCCCTAAATTTTCAGGGAACCACTGCTAAATTCACTAGAATCACAATAGTTGACTGGAATTGTAGTTGATCCCGTCGTTTTCTAGAGTCGGGTTAACACTATTGCGAATTACCCCAAAAGACTTTTTTTCTTGTATAGAGTTTTGTCACAGGGGTGAACCCCTATAAATTTTTTAAAACCTGAGTAGATTTAGAAATTGGTGAGAGGGTCAGCTAAACCGGAATCACCTGGAGTTTTACTGACGCCACTTGCATGTACAAATGTACACGAATACACACACCCCCACACACACACCCACACACACCACACACACACAACCACACACACACACACACACAAAACTACAAGTATGGCCCGACAAATGGCTCCTGGGAGTTTAACCCCCGTAAGTGAAAGGGTCATGAAGATTGGGGAAGGACACAGAAGACCACAGACGGAGTACGGTTGGGAAAAACCAAACAGGCAAACGTCATTAAAAAAAAGGATTTTGGGGTAAGCATTATAACGACATGCCCCCGGGGCACCATCAATAAAATAACTGCTGCAGCATTTTGGGAGATTGGAAAACCCTGAGTTTGGCTTTTAGAAAACTGAGAAGGGAGTCTTCACGACATTTTACACAGTGTACGTAAGGCCTATACGGGAATATGCAGCTCGTAGGGGAACCCCTCATTTAGTCAAACTAAAGAAATTGGAGAAAAGTAAAAAATTTGCAACCGAGTAGCCCCGGAATGAGGGATGTCTTATGAGGAGGGGTTTAAAGGGGAATTCAACCTGTGCACTAGGGATGGAGGGATAGAGGGGACATGATAATAACGATAAAATACAAAAGGGGCATTGACAAGTGGACAAGGAACAAATTTTTCAGAGAGGGGGATACAAAAACAAGGGGACACAATTGGAAACTAAAAACCCCAGATACATAGGGATTTAGGAAGTATTTCTTTGTCTTAAGTTGTCGGAAATGGAATAATTGGGGAGAGTGAAGTGTGGAAGCAATTTCCCATAAATAGCTTTAAGAAGGGGTATGAAAAATATCTGGAGCAGGGAGAGAGTAAATTTAGTATCGCCCCAGGAAGAGGGGGGGTAGGAGCTAAAAATCGCCCCCCGAAACCCCACATAAAAGGTGAGTACACACACAACCACACACAAGGAAAGGTGACTCGAAAAAGAAAAATGCTCTTTTTTTTTCTTTTTTTACATTTAGCAATTTATTCAAGAAAAGGGGGTTACTCCCCCTTTTGCCGGAATTTTAGCCCTTTCTTTCGAAGCTGGTTAGGGAGGAAGGATTCTTCTCTTCTTCTTCTTAGAGAGAGAGAGAGAAGAGGAGAGAGAGAAGAGAAGAAGAGAGAGAGGGGTGTGTTTCACATGGCCCCCCCACAGACAAGGGTAACGATTTCTAGAAGAGTGTCTGTGGTTGTGGGGTTTAAGCTTGCCCATGTGCCGGGTGGTAATGACAGAGCTCAGGGAAACCCTCAATTGCCATGTTATGCAATCTGCACTGCTAACCAGCCCCATCAGCTCCTCAGCCCCCTCAACCACCAAACCAAACCCACCAACCCCCCACCACCACCCCCCCCACCACCCCTAGTGATGTTACAGGGCTGTACTCTAGCTTCGGGAAAACCGCTCACCCTTCACCATTTGTGAGTCGAGAGTGTCATAACTAGTGTTGAAGACGTTTGGGGGGGGCCCGCACCCTGCATTCAGTGATGATAAAACAGAAGTGTGGGTTCAGGTAGGGTTTAGCGTAGGCGGCGGGGATTAAACGAGTGCAGTTTTGGGAGAAAAGGTCTGGGGGGATCTGGGGGGTTTAAGTGTCAGCGTGTGGGGACAGAGGTAAATGAGGGAGGGGGCGTGGGCGTAGGGGGCGGAGGGGAAATGACAGAAAAAAAAAATTCCCCTTTTTTCCCCCTTTTCCTTCAGGTATAGCACCAATACCCCCAGTGTGGTGCTGGCCCCCCGACCCCGCCCCACCCCCCCCCCCGTCTGACCCAGACCCAGCCCCCCGCCCTTTTGCCAAACCCCGACTTCCTAGGGGCATCCCCAAACCACCACAAAAACAGTAAATATACAACCTCATTGCACAAGACCGGGCCCCCAGTCAGATGTTGGAGAGGGTCCCTCCTTCCCCTACGGGGAAAATAGATGGAAACCAGGACGGGGGGGGCCCTGGGGTTGGGGTACTGGGATTATATGCAGTCCCCCGAACCGCAAAATTGACAACACACCCCAACAAAACTCAACCAAAGGTGAATTTGGCAAAATATATGCTTGGGGATCTGTAACATGGAATAATGGGAAAAAAATGGGACATGCAACTTTGACCATCCCCCAAAAAATGTAAAACGACCCTCCTGTCTAAAAGGGGTGTGTGTTCTTCTTCCTTTTTTTCTTACCCAAAAAAAGTGCCACTCCTCGGTCCTCCGAAACAGTGTTACAACATCGAGTGCCCTGCTACCATCTAAAAGGGGCCAGGAGGGACAGACCACAAGACAAAAAAATAGTAGCTACGACAACCAATCCCGTGATTTTTTATGGGAGGAAAAGAAAAAAAAAAAATGGAAGAAAAACAAAAATAGTCCACCCCCTTTGGGGCCTTGTTGGAGGGGGCGCAGCCAGTGGGCCCCCATGGCCCCCCCGAATTACAACTACTGATTTCCCAAAAAAAAAATCCCCCCCCAAAAAACACAGAATCAACTCGTTCATATTTGCTAATATCAAAGGGCCCTTTAAACCTCCACCCAAAAAAAATCCCTTTTTTCAGGGGGCTTTAGTGGAGTCTAAGCAATGTTTTCAGCCTCACAAGACTCACACAAAAGACACTTTGACGTGAAATATGGATAAGGGGGTTTCAACCTTTTTTGATGCGACAGAAAAAAAAAATGCAACAAGGGGGGGTTGGCCCGTATGTCAAAGATCCTTTTTTGCACGGGTTGCTGAACACCACAAATGAGGTATTGAAGTTCTATCAATAAAGATCGAGAACCAAAACCTGTCATTGTGGTTGTATACAAGCCCCCGATGCAACCTCCCCAAAATTCAAGGAACAGCTTTGAAAAAACGATTATGTTTTAAAAACCCTTCCCGCTCCCCTCCCCAAAAATCTTTTGCTTGGTGATTTCAACCTAAGGCTACAAAATGGAAGAATTAGCAAATAAGGGGTTTTTTTGCTGAAACAAACCCCGGGGGAGCACAGATGAAAAGGGCAACAACATGACTCAATCTCTGCGAAAAAAAAACCTTTAAACCAGATGTGGAGCCAACAAGACTAGAAAACACATTGACCCTTTTCTTCCAAAAAAGAGGACCTGATAAAAGGGCATAAGAATATCAAAAAAAAACTAATTCCGATCACAAACTAATCGAAGTCCAGAGACATCATAGGGGGCCTGAACAAAAAGAATGCATGTACCTGTGAAGGTGTTTTACAAAATACAATTTCAAAACAAGAACATCAACTGGGACCAGGTAAACCATGTCCTAAAAAGAAACATGTTGGGAAGATGTCTTAAAAGACATGGATCCAAACCGTGCCTTGAAAAGATCAACTTCCTGGTACCCAAACATGTTCCTAGGCATATTCCCCCAAGAAAAAAGAAGACAGGGGTAAAATGGAGGAAAAAGACGCTCCCCCTACAGAAAACGACGAAGATCACGAGCCCTCAGGGGTGCTAGAATTCTGAACACGAAAGGGGGGCTGACCAGGGGGTGGAAACATCGAATTAAGCTAAATGACTCTTAAGGGAAACCAGGGAGGCAGGAAGCTTAAAACATTTGGAAATTTAAAGAAATTCAAAATATTTTTTTTCATATGCAAAAACAAAGGGAAATACCACATCTAGTATCGGGCCCCTTTCTCAGCAGGGTGGGACTTACACAGACACAACAAGGAAATGAGTGAAATATTGAAATCCCAGTTTCGACTCTGTGTTTAGTGAACCCCCAATCGGTCTAGGGGAAAGACCCAAAAGATTTTTATGAATGAGCCCAAAATCCATAAATGTATGCCAATTTCCACATTCCCTAACTCCGATAACAAAAAAAGCCATTTTACAACAGCCCATCACTCAGCCCCGGGCCCCGCTCGTAAATCTGTTTTTATTAGAACTGCAAGAAACCCCCTCGGTGCCCCAAGTACACTATGGAGGAGGAGCTTGACTGGGGGAAATTCCCAGTATTAAAAACAACGGATATAGCCCCACTCCATAAAGGGGGCAGCAAAGCATTAGCTAAAACTTAGACCAAAAGCTCGACATCCCACATCTAAAAAACTTTTAAAAAGTGCTAAGAAAAAAGATTGCAAATCACCTGGGTTCCCAAAATCTGCACAATCCAGGGCAACATGGGGTTTAGGGCAGGTCGTCCTGCCTCTCACAACTATGGGTCACTATACAGGCCCTTTGGGTGCATGGAAAAAAAATGCAGATGTAAAATACACAGACTTTGCAAAAGCATTTTACAAATGCGATCATGGCGTAATACCCATAAATACGTGCTAAGGGAAAAACTGGGGAAAATGGGGGGATGGATCTTCAACTTCCCAACAAAACGAACACAAAGTAGTGGTCAACAGAGTTAAATCGGAGGTGCCCTAGTGAAGGCTCTGTTTCCACAAGCAAGTTCTCCCCTCTTTTTCCTTTTTTCCCTTATAAAAATATCATCCTTTTCGGATGATACAGGGTTTCATGAGGCTGTCATCGCTGAGGACGCGGTTAACCTCCAAGAAATTAAAAAAGTTTTCAGTGGGCAACGGAAACAAAATTTAGTTCAAAGAGGACAAATTCCAACTCTCCCTTTTGGAAAATGGAGGGGATAAAAACTAAAAGAGTTACTATGACTCCGGCCATACAAAGAGCGGAAAAAAAAAATGTAAGGGACTGGGAGTTAAAGTTTTAGGATCCTCTTTCAATATCACAACAGTGCCACGATGCACGTGCAAAAAATATAGGATGGGGTAATGAGAACTTTCAAAAAAGAAAAGGCCAAGCCCTGTGATCCTTTTTAAATCACTTGTTCTTCTAGGCGGGGAATCTGCTGTACATTAACACTCCATAAAAAGAGGGAAATCGCAGATCTAGAGAGGGGTAAAGAGACCTTTTACTGCACGTATAAGTTCTGTCAAGCACCCTTTAAATATGGGAACGCTTTTGGAAACACTTGACTTGACCCTTGGAACGCAGGGGGGGAGATATATATAATCACACTTGGAAAATCTTTGGGAAAGGAAAGGGCCCAATCTGCACCAGAAAAACACTCCCTACGAAAGTAAAAGACTGGGCAGGGATGCAAAATGCCGCCAATAAAAAGTAGGGGGGCCTTGGTTTTACTAAGAGAAAAAACCATAAGGTCCGGGGCCCAAAACTGTTCAACGCCTCCCTCAACATTTGGGGAATTTCCAATAAACCCCTGGCTGCCTTCAAGAGAGAGCTGGACAGATACCTAAAGTCAGTGCCGGATCAGCCGGGCTGTGGCTCGTACGTCGGACTGCGTGCGGCCAGCAGTAACAGCCTAGTTGATCAGGCCCTGATCCGTCGGGAGGCCTGGTCATGGACCGGGCCGCGGGGGCGTTGATCCCCGGAATAACCTCCAGGTAACCTCCAGCAGTGGGATCACCACTGATCATTACTACCTGTTGTGGTTCTCACAGTTCCAACGACAACACCATCTGTTGCTACTTATTATGGTTCTCACAGTTCCAACGACAACACCATCTGTTGCTACCTGTTGTGGTTCTCACAGTTCCAACGACAACACCATCTGTTGCTACCTGTTGTGGTTCTCACAGTTCCAACGACAACACCATCTGTTGCTACCTGTTGTGCCTCTCACATTACCAGCGGCATTAAGATCATCCACGTCTCAGTCACAAAACAATCCACGATCCTACCAAAACGACTTATTAATGACACACCATCGTTGTCAATATATCCCGACCTTGATGTCTCCAAATTTCCCCGACGATCGTGCACTCACAGGATACTGAAGCCTCTTCCTTCACGGCAAGAAAGACGAGCTGAGTATTCGTGTGCGTACATATACGTGTGGGATGGTCTATGGTACCTTACTTCGTCCGGTGCGTCCCAAGTATATCAGGATCTCAGGAACGATCCGAAAGCCGATAAATCTAACTCGTTTGCCATTTTAGATGAAGCAGAATATTCTAATAAGATGATCAATTTACTAAGGAATAATGAAACATATGAAGGTCTAACTAAGAACCCTCTCGAACAAGTCAACTCTCACTTCGATAAACGACTTAAAACGTTATTGAATGTGAATGATGAATTAATTAAATGTCTGTCAGCAATTGTCGGTAACTCTACCATATCTTTATAGATTAATTAAGACCCTTAAACCAGGGAACCCAGCCTATCCTACTACAAGTTCAGTAGGCTTGGCTGAATACAACCAATCCAAATGGCTAGTCGGAAAGATTTTGGGTACTCATGTTAAATATAATGTTGACCTTACAGAGAGGCTCCAGAAATTAAATGTATCTCGTTTAAAGTTATATTTTTTTACATATGTTAATGTAAAAATTAATAATTTTCTACCAAAGAACCTTAGAAAGCTTACCTAACCTTATTGTAACAAGCGCAATTTAATTTAGCCTCATCAAACTAAATATATTTTAGATAAGTTTACAATAATTTAATAATAAAGAAACACAATGAAATATATTCTTTTTCGTTAGGTTCAGAATGATTTTTTGCAAAATTACTGTATACACAAATTTTAGCTTGCCTTATTCGGCAAGAAGAGCGTTGCTATTTAAGCCAAAATCGCAAGTTTTACCTATTCGGCACCCACCATACACACATACACACCACACACACACACACACACACACACACACACACACACACACACACACACACACACACACACTCACACACACACACACACACACACACACACACACACACACACACACCACACACACACACACACACACACACACACACACACACACACACACAATATATATATATAATATATATATATATATATATATATATATATATATACATAACTCATTGCCTTTTCTAGATGTTTTAATTATTAAGGGTAATAATGAAATTTAAATTTAAAATTTACAGAAAACCTACAAATAACTGTTCCTATGTCCACTATTATTCCTCGCATCAAGATAGAGTCAAACTGTCTGTTTTCTCATCAATGTTTTGAGAGCTTTACGAATTTGTAGTCCTGAGTTCATAGATGAGGAAATATCCAAAATTTATGAAATAGGTAATGATTTAAAATACCCAGAAATGTAATGATAAATCTTTTAAAGTTGCTAGAAATACTTTTTACAATCCAAAAAGGGACAACCAGCCTTATTCAACTAAAAATATGTTGGTTCTCCCTTACCATTTAAAACTTGGTTGATATGCCTTCTCTTCTTAAGACTTTAATATTAAAGTTGTATTAAAAAATCTTGATACAGTAAAAAAACTTTTGATAAAGAATTCCCCCCAAAATGCTGATGGATGTGTCTATAAGATTCCTTGTAAAATTTGCGATATACGGTCAAACTGGTAAAAATCTCGAACTAAGATTAAAACAACATAAATATAGCATTGGAACTGGACAAGATTCCAATGCTCTATTTGTTCATGTAAGAGATTTTAACCATCCAATTAATTTTCAAAAAGTTGAGAAAGTAGTATCAAGCAAGTCCATGGTCGACAGGAATATAATTGAATCTTGTTTCATAAAAAGCAGTTTTGACAATAATATGAATATTTCCTTTGGTTTATATAAATTAGATCCATTTATAATTAATAGAATTTGGGAAGAATTTAATAATACACTGGACAAATAATAATTTTTTAATTTTCTTGGGTAGAATAGTTTGTGGGTGAGTTGTGGCAAAGGACCTATCCAAGTTGGGTCGGCGGCGCGTCAGGTGTTTAACCGTTGTGGGATCTGATAGTGAGGTGCTGGCCTGACCCCTTATATAGCTTCCTTGGATGCTTTACTTTCATAGTTCCTTGATAATGTGAGTAGTCACGAAAGCGCTTGGAATTTCTCTATTCTTTCAGAGTGGTTGTTTTGCATATATATATATATATATATATATATATATATATATATATATATATATTATATATATATATATATATATATATATATTTATATATAATATATATATATATATATATATATATATATATATATATATTTATATATATATATATATATATATCTATATATATATATATATATATATATATATATATATATATATATATATATATATTATATATATTTATACATATTATACACAAAATAAAACTATATACTTATGGTTTATATTAAGGTAAGAAGGCAAGTAATCTTGGTGCGAGGTGGTGAACATCTTGTAAACGTTTTTTTTTACCTCTGCTCGGCAGTTATCTTCTCATTAAGACTAAACTGCTCTTCCAACTCTTGTTATTTCTCTTTTCCATCTGCCCTTCTTGTCCGTTAGTCTCACCACTATTGCTGTGGTGGTTGTAACTGTTGCTGGCGACTGTTATGGCTCTATTTTTAAGTTCTCCAGGTTGGTGCTATAATGCATGGCTTTCTTGGTTGCTCTAACAATGTGCTTGGCCGCTCGTAAGCATCTGCTAAAGGCATGTGTTTACACACATTTACAAATAGAACGGTGCGCGAGTATGTGTGTGTGTGTGTGTGTGTGTGTGTGTGTGCATCTACTAGAGAGAGAGAGAGAGAGAGAGAGAGAGAGAGCGACTAGGAGGCGAGTGTGGAGGAGGAAGTGTGGGAAACGTATGTGGGAGGAAGAGAGAGAGGGAGGATTGGAAGTAATCCTGGGTCCCACTCCTCCCTCATTTTGCCTCTACCACTTCCTCGTCTGACTCATTCCACTTGCTTGAAAAATCAGTTTCCTAACATCCCTGTGGCTCATCAGTGTCATTATCTTCCATCTGTGACTCCTTCTTTGTATGCCTCGTATTTAAAAAAAAAACTTGTCAATATCTGCTCTAAATATCTTGTATGTCGTTATCATGGCTCTCTAAGTACTCTCTTCTAAAGTTGTCAGTTTAATTTAATCTCGTTTTATACATAAATTCCCTTATCTCCGGGACTAGTCTTGTTGCAACCTCTGAGCCTTTCTGATTTTCTTCATGTTTGAAGAGGTGAGGGCTCTACATTGGTCTTGCATACTCCATTTTAAGCCTGGCATATGTCATTTAATGAGTCCTACAAGATTCTTTATTGAGATTCTGAAGGCACTTCTGATATTAGTTATCCTCGCATAATCTAAAGATTCTTTTGTTGACCTCTGTGATATGTTAGATGTGATGCTCACTCCAAGATCTTTCTCTTTGAGCGATTGTGTAGTGTCATTTTTCTCAAGCTGTGTTCCATCTCTGGTCTTCTCTCCTTATTTCCAAGTTTCATGGCCTTTTCTTCTTTGGGTTAAATTCCAGTGACGACTTGTTTGACCACTTTTGCAATTTTTTCCAAATCTTTCTGTAGACTGTCTTCATTCTCTTCTGTTTTTACTCTTCTCTTTAGTTTAATGTCATCGGCAAGTAATGAAACGATTCAGTCTTCTCTGGCAAGTCATTTACGTGCTTTAAAAATAGTAACGGTCCTAGTAATGATCCTTGGGGAACCCCACTTGTTGTACACTCCCATCCCGAAACATCTGCTTTTAGCATCACCCTGTCTTTTTTTTTTTCGTTAGATATCTCTTGATTCATCGTAGAATTCTACCTTGTATCCTCGTGGTCTCTAATTTAAACAAACTTACTGTTAAGAGAAGAGGTTGCCCTGTCAACTTGTGCGAGATACCTGTGACCGGTGTCTTGGGTTGTTCTACCCCGCAGCTTTGCCTGAAGCCAGGTGTCTTCTTGACCGCCACTCAAATTAATCAGTAACTAGCTTTGTTTATGCATGTCTGAGGTCTTGTCAGGTAATGTCCTCACATATCTTGCTTACCTGACAATTATGTGTGTTTATGTAAGTCAACTCTGTGTTGAGGTTCGCCTGTCCTTGAGGACGCAATGACAATGGAGAGAAGGATTGAGGAAAGGGAGTTGGATTGAATAGGGAGGGTAAAGAGGGAGGTTGAGGGTTGGAGAGGGGAAGAGAGAGGAAGAAAGATATCATAGAGTCCTAACTCTAACGACCTGGTGTTTCCTGACCGTAATTATTATTATAGTCTGTTGACTTCCCGGAGGGAGGGATCGAGGGAGTGATGGAGGGAAGGAGTGAGGGAGAGAGGAAAGGGTCGACTGGCAGGGCGGAGGCACCCCTCTGTCACTTTCCTTTCGTGTTTGGGGCATCATGGACCCGTGGTGGGTTAGTTTGAGGAGGTAGGGTCATGTAGGACAGACGGTAGGTTAGGGTAAAGTGAGGCCATCTGGGACATGTGGTGAGTTAGGGAAGGATGAGAGGTGGGAAAGTGGAAATTAGTACTGTTACAACCTAACAGTGTGTGATGGATGGTAGGCGGAGCTACACTGGTAAGGGATTTTAGACCTTCGTTATGACTGCCCCCCCCCCAAACACGCACATATAGCTTTAAGGAAAGGTATGACAAGGTTCTTAAGAGCAGGAAGGGAGTGGACCTAATAGTGACTAGCAAAGAGGTGGGGCCAAGAGCTGCGTCTCGTCCCCCCGTAACCATAAATAGGTGAGAGCACACAATGCGTATGTATTCATGCAGTACAATTGGAAACATGCAATCTCAACCGTGCAAAGCAAGCCAGATGGTGATGGAAAACTTCAGCTCAAGAAATTTTGCACTCCGTCGTCAGAAGCTATGCAGTATTGCAAGATCAGCAACAGACAGGTAGAGGGGAACTTCTCTCAGAGGGAAAGTGGGAGCGTGCCTTCCTGCTTGAGGGGAAGGGGAAATAATGCCTCTAGACACAGTGCTCCCTTCTGCTCTAGACCCAGGAGCTAGGTAGTGGAGAAATAAAACACGAGAACTTGTCTCATAGTTGGAGAAGACTCTTAGTAACAGAAGGAAACCTTCCCGGCTTGACTAACTACAACTCTGTGGCTTGTTTGACTCCTAGCAAAATTAAACTGTTCTACTTTAGCGCATTTATTTGTGCTCTAAGCAAGATGGAGAAATGAACTCATTGCTGTGGGCAGCATTCTCTGTCACCTCATTGCTAAAGTAGCTGCCACAAGTATCTGTGCAGAGGTACCCACTATGCTTCAACCAAATCATCTTGGTTTTATAGTCTCTCAATGTAGCAAAGTAGCAGTTCCTTTTTGCAAGGCCATTTATCAGTAACCTACTTGAAGATAAAGCAGTATTAAAACTAAACTTGAAGAATGCATTTAATTTAGGTAAACGAGACGATGTTAGCAGCCACTTGAACACATTTAGCGAGTTATCGTCCCTTTGTTTCGGTTGAAAGCAGCAAGAAATCGCTACTTCTGTTAAGGAAACACGGTCACTTTGTTCTAAGTGTGCATAAAGGGGATCCTCGAGTTCCACTTACCCTTTGCTTAACTCTTAGGGAAGTCACTAGTAGATTAATCACAAAAATAAACATCTGGTTCCAAGATAACGTCACACTAGTTGGCAGACTGGCAGGCGCACTGGAACATCATCATGTGAATACAGTGACAGGTCATGGGACTCGTCCTTATTCCTCTAAATGAGAAGTCTTCTCAGTCAACCAGCAAGTAGTTAATGAACTGATGTCTACACTGCCATTGGCCTCAGTCATTGTTGCTTCTGTTAGCATCCTGCTCGGAGCCTCTCTGGGAATTAATGCTGTTGGTGTAATTCTCAAGAAGCAGCTGGATGATTGAAGAAGATGGAACAACAAGCAGGCCTCTCACAGTCTCAGTGTATTTCAGCTTGCCCAAGCTATCATATTTCCTGAGATGCGACCCTCATAGATTAAATCATCCAAGAGATCATTTCTGTCGTGTATTGAAATCTTGATAATCCACCCCAAAAAAGTGACCCTAGTATGACAATTCAAATCGAAAGGAATACGACAGTCTCCTGAAGTCATTGTTCCTAAAAGTACTCACTCTTACTTTAGAAGATGGGCAGTGGGATCAGACTATACTTCCATTCATAATAGGGGGTCATAGGTGTTGGCAAGGTATCACAGATATCACTACCTGCATTCTTGTCTTTATGTGTGGCATCTAGCGAATTAGGAGCAGTGATTCTAACTGACCATCTCACTTACAATGCTGGATTCACAATGCAAATTTTAGTAATGGAGTCAAGCACTGGGATACTCTAACATGCTCCTCAGCCGGAACCGTTATCTCCTAATAGTTATAAAGAATCACAGTGGGACAGTCCAATACTGGAGAATTTAACCTCAACAGTGTTTGAAATGTGTCAGGGAAGGAAAGAGCTTGGCTCCTGGCAATGTGTTCTCTTCATGCAAAGAATTTTCTGTTGGCCGTCCTTGATTTCTTTCTAGACACATGCGTCAACCGTCAGACTATTCGTATTGGTGTTGCTCATCTCCTTGCCACCCCTGCCTCTCACAACACATTACATCTGCGGCACTGCATTAGTAAACCAATTTGGGTACCTTGATCTTATGTGCTAAAGAGTGAAAAAATAAATCACAAGACACTAAGCGGTTATCATGATGATGAATGGAAGCCTTGCAACAGCTGATGCCCAGCAGTATGGAAGCTGCCCCAACTATGCTGAACCAACTAACGCCAAAGCTTCCAGCTTGCAGTGCAGGACAGAGTCAAGCTGTTGATGTCATTCTACACATGAGCGTGTACCCTGGCTGCCACCTGTCTCCAGTACAGCAAGGATGAAGGATGCACAGCTGTCAGCATCTGAGAGTTCTAAAAGATTAAAAAACACACAGAAATTGCTCCTCATTACATGTTTGTTCCCACAGGTTCAGAAGCAGTTGTCTCGTAGGATAAAAAGCTAATCCAGGTTCCTGAAGGAGCCAGGCAAATATTTTTCAGAAACACAAAGGATCCCAGAGTAGCTAGTATCCTTTATCAAAGGACGCCAGTGGAAATATGCCATGGAAATAAGCAACACTGATTGGGTTATCCTAGGCCACTAACCCTGCGGGTGATCTGAATAAAATGTCATCATTATCTTCTTATTCTCGTGAGTTTGTTCAGTATTCTCTCATTCGTTAAGACGGTAATTTATATATATTCCCTATACCCCCCCTTTCCCTTTTATTCCCTTCTCCCACCTCTCTCTCTCTCCCTCCACATCTCTCTCCCTGCTTCACCTCTCCCTCCCTCCTTCACCTCTCCCTCCCTCCTTCACCTCTCCCTCCCTCCTTCACCTCTCCCTCCCTCCTTCACCCTCCCTCCCTCCTTCACCCTCTCCCTCCCCCTTCTCCTCTCCCTCCCTTCTTCACCTCTCCCTCCCTCCTCCATTCCCTCTAACCTCTCCTTTCTCTATACTTTTCCCACAGTCGTACCGCCTCCTGAAGGCACTTCACCTCTTCCTCCCTCGTCTCACCCTTCTCCCCTTCATTCAACCCTCATCACCCAACCCCTCACCCTTACCTCACTCACCCCTTCCTCAACACCCTGCCCCTCATCCTTACTTCACTCACCCTTCCCTCATCACCCACCCCCCTCACACTTACTTCACTCACCCTTTCCTCAGCACTCTCCCCCTCACCCTTACCTCACACTTACCTCACCCTTTCCTCAACACCCTTCTCTTCTTTCTTCCCTCACACTGATCCTCAACACCCTTCCCTCCTTCACCTTGCAATCCTTAATTCTTCCTCGTTCATTCTTCACTCACTCTTCTCTCCTTCATTCTCCCCCCCCCCTATGAGGTATGTATTTCTCTCGGTATATATATATGCCAAGAGTTTTCGTTAATCCTTATTTTAAGAATTTAAGTATTCTTGTCTGGTGGTAAAAAAATTATGTGCAGTCTTAATGATCTCAATGTAGTCGATAGCCTTCAAACCCCCATTAACCAACCTTCAGAAGCATATGTACTTTAGACGATGATAGGTGAAGAGTGGTGTTGAAACATAGCTACTGGCCCTCCTTATCCCACGACCTCTTCAGGCAAAGAAGATAGCTAAAGAAATGGATTTTAAGAGAAAGAGAATCAGCGGAGGCAGGTAATAATAAAGAATACTTGACACAGAAGCAGCAGTGGTTCTCTCTGGTCCCACAGAAGCAGCAGTGGTTCTCTCTGGTCCCACAGAAGCAGCAGTGGTTCTCTCTGGTCCCACAGTAGCAGTAGTGGTTCTCTCTAGTCCCACAGAAGCAGGAGTGGTTCTCTCTGGTCCCACAGAAGCAGCAGTGGTTCTCTCTCTGGTCCCACAGAAGCAGCAGTGGTTCTCTCTGGTCCCACAGAAGCAGCAGTGGTTCTCTCTCTGGTCCCACAGAAGCAGCAGCGTTTCTCACTGGTCCCACAGAAGCAGCAGAGGTTCTCTCTGGTCCCACAGAAGCAGCAGTGGTTCTCTCTGGTCCCACAGAAGCAGAAGAGATTCTCTCTGGTCCCACAGAAGCAGCAGTGGCTTTCTCTGGTCCCACAGAAGCAGCAGTGGTTCTCTCTGGTCCCACAGAAGCAGCAGTGGTTCTCTCTCTGGTCCCACAGAAGCAGAAGTGGCTCTCTCTGGTCCCACAGAAGCAGCAGTGGTTCTCTCTGGTCCCACAGAAGCAGCAGTGGTTCTCTCTGGTCCCACAGAAGCAGCAGTGGTTCTCTCTTGTCCCACAGAAGCAGCAGTAGTTCTCTCTGGTCCCACAGAAGCAGCAGTGGCTCTCTCTGGTCCCACAGAAGCAGCAGTGGTTCTCTCTGGTCCCACAGAAGCAGCAGTGGCTCTCTCTGTCCCACAGAAGCAGCAGTGGTTCTCTCTGGTCCCCCAGAAGCAGCAGTGACTCCCTTTGGCACATAACCTTGGCTCATGTGATAATGATGGAGCTTTTATGGTAGTATTTAGCGCCTGGCACAACCACCCCAGGTAGTTTAGTGGGATGTCATAAACGTGGTGAGTCTGGTAGTTAGTGGTGATAAGACAGCGCCTCTGGAGCACCCCGCTGACACTCTCTACAACTCAGTCTCCAAAACTAAATAAATTTAGTGCATTGCACAAGGTTGGATTTCTACAAGCGCAAGTGTCAAAGTGCCAGTCTGTTTAAGTGTCAGTCTGCTTAAGTGTCAGTCTGTACAAGTGCCAGTCAGTCTGCTGGGGCCTCAGTCTCTCAGTCTGCAGACCGTTGGTCCCCTCTACACGGGTGATAAGAGGCTGACGAAGGACTCTTGATCCAAGGGATGAGAGTTAACCTTTCCTTGGATCATACCCTATTTCCGCCTATTCATTAGACTTTTTATAACTTAACGGGTTTACCGCTTCGCCATGAATGTAATAATAATAATAATAATAATTATAATAATAATAATTGTGACTTCACGACCGATAAGCTTGAAACTTGTGATGCATTAAGGCATATATAAAAACAAGGATATATTTACCTATTGTTGAAGGAATATGTATTGCTTATGGCCGGGCTGGGTCAGTGTGTACTCACCTAATTGTGGTTGCAGGGGTTGATTCTCTGCTCCTGGCTCAACTTCTGCTGGCCTCTGCTGGTTTCACTTTATCCCGGCTGCGTGAACCCTATCATACCTCCTCTTAAAACTATGTATAGATTCTTCCTCTACCACTTCGCTGTCTAGGTCGTTCCACTTCCTGACTACTCGAAGGTTAAAGAAGTATTTCCTAACATCCCTGTGATTCATCTGTGTTTTTAACTTCCAACTGTGATCTCATTTACCTGATACCCGTTCACCTGTCATTTTCTCTCAGTATTTTGTATGTCGTAATCGTGTCACCTCTGGTCCTTCTGTCTGCTATTGTCGTCAGGTTTAGCTCCTCTAGCCTCTCACAGGTCACACCTCTCAATTTTAGGACTAGTTTCGTTGCAAACCTTCGTATTTTTTTTCTGTTTTACATGCATTAGAAGATGCGGGTTACATACTGGCGCTTCATACTCCAAGATGGGCCTGACATTTGCTATGTATAAAGCTGCAAATGCCTTCTTGTTAATGATTCTGAAAGCTACAATAAAATTTGCCAGTTTCTAGTTAGCTGCAGCGGTTATTGGGTTAATGTTTGCCTCAGGCGAGATGCTCGGAGCTATGTTCACTCAGTGGCCCTTCTCTTTCAGGAAGGTTTGTAACCTTTGTTCCCTGAGTCTATACACTGTTTCCACACCTCTTTGTCCTTCTCAGATTTTCATAACTTTGCACCTGAAGGGACTAATTTCATATAGTCTCTTTTCAGACCAATCCTGCGCGTGTACTCACCTAATTGTACTCAACTAATTGTGGTTACAGGAGTTGAGACTCAGCTCCTGGCCCCGCCATTCTACTAGGCCCTCTTTCTCCTTGCTCCATACGCTCTATCATACCTCATCTTAAAGCTATGTATGGTTTCTGCCTCCACTACCTCACTTGCTAGGCTATTCCACTTCCTGACTACTCTATGACTGAAGAAATACTTCCTAACATCCCTTTGACTCATCTGGGACTTAAGCTTCCAGTTGTGACCCCTTGTTTCTGTGTCCCCTCTGTGTACTCACCTATTTGTACTCACCTATTTGTGGTTGCAGGGGTCGAGTCTTAGCTCCTGGCCCCGCCTCTTCACCGGTTGCTACTGGGTCCTCTCTCTCCCTGCTCCATGAGCTTTATCAAACCTCGTCTTAAAACTGTGTATGGTTCCCGCCTCCAATACGTCACTTTCTAGGCTATTCCACGGCCTGACAACTCTATGACTGAAGAAATACTTCCTAACATCCCTTTGACTCATCTGAATCTTCAACTTCCAATTGTGACCTCTTGTTTCTGTGTCCCCTCCCTGGAACATCCTGTCTTTGTCCACCTTGTCTATTTCGCGCAGTATTTTATATGTCGTTATCATGTCTCCCCTGACCCTCCTGTCCTCCAGTGTCGTCAGGCCGATTTCCCTTAACCTTTCTTCATAGGACATTCCCCTTAGCTCTGGAACTAACCTTGTCGTAAATCTTTGCACTTTCTCTAATTCCTTGATGTGCTTGATCAAGTGCTGGTTCCAAACAGGTGCTGCATACTCCAGTATGGGCCTGACGTACATGGTGTACAGTGTCTTGAACGATTCCTTGCTAAGGTATCGGAACGCTGTTCTCAGGCTTGCCAGGCGCCCATATGCTGCAGCAGTTATCTGGTTGATGTGTGCTTCCGGAGACATGCTCGGTGTTATACTCACCCCAAGATCTTTCTCCTTGAGCGAGGTTTGCAGTCTTTGGCCACCTAGCCTATACTCCGTCTGCCGTCTTCTGTGCCCTTCCCCTATCTTCATGACTTTGCATTTGGCGGGGTTAAATTCGAGAAGCCAGTTGCTGGACCAGGTGTCCAGTCTGTCCAGGTCTCTTTGAAGTCCTGCCTGATCCTCATCTGATTTAATTCTCCTCATTAACCTCACATCGTCTGCGAACAGGGACACTTCTGAGTCTAACACTTCCATCATGTCGTTCATATATACCAAAAATAGCACTGGCCCTAGGACCGACCCCTGTGGGACCCCGTTCGTCACAGATGCCCACTGTGATACCTCATTACGTACCATGACTCGTTGTTGCCTCCCTGTCAGGTATTCTCTGATCCATTGCAGTGCCCTTCCTGTTATATGCGTCTGATCCTCTAGCTTCTGCACTAATCTCTTGTGAGGAACTGTGTCAAAGGCCATCTTGCAGTCCAAGAAAATGCAATCAACCCACCCTTCTCTCTCGTGTATTACTTCTGTTACTTTATCATAAAACTCCAGAAGGTTTGTGACACAGGATTTGCCTTCCATGAATCCGTGCTTGTTGGCGTTTATACTCTTGTTCCGTTCCAGGTGCTCCACCACTCTCCTCCTGATAATCTTCTCCATAACTTTGCATACTATACACGTCAGTGACACAGGTCTATAGTTTAGTGCCTCTTTTCTGACTCCTTTTTAAAAATGGGAACTACATTTGCCGTCTTCCATACCTCAGGTAGTTGTCCAGTTTCCAGGGATGTGTTGAAGATTGTGGTAAGTGTGTGTGTGTGTGTGTGTGTGTGTGTGTGTGTGTGTGTGTGTGTGTGTGTGTGTGTGTGTGTGTGTGTGTGTGTGTGTGTGTGTGTGTGTGTGTGTATGTGTGTGTGTGTGTGTGTGTGTGTGTGTGTGTGGTGTGTGTGTGTGTGTGTGGTGTGTGTGTGTGTGTATGTGTGTGTGTGTGTGTGTGTGGTGTACTCACCTAATTGTACTCACCTAATTGTGGTTGCAGGGGTCGAGACTCAGCTCCTGGCCCCGCCTCTTCACTGATCGCTACTAGGTCCTCTCTCTCTCTGCTTCCTGAGCTTTGCCATACCTCTTCTTAAAACTATGTATGGTTCCTGCCTCCACTACGCCACTTTTTAGGCTATTCCACTGCCTGACAACTCTATGACTGAAGAAATACTTCCTAACGTCCCTGTGGCTCGTCTGAGTCTTCAGCTTCCAGTTGTGACCCCTTGTTTCTGTGTCCCCTCTCTGGAACATCCTATCTCTGTCCACCTTGTCTATTCCCCGCAGTATCTTGTATGTCGTTATCATGTCTCCCCTGACCCTTCTGTCCTCCAGTGTCGTCAGTCCGATTTCCCTCACCCTTTCCTCGTACGACATTTCCCTGAGCTCTGGGACTAGCCTTGTTGCAAACCTTTGTACTTTCTCTAACTTCTTGACGTCCTTGACCAGGTGTGGGTTCCAGACTGGTGCTGCATACTCCAGTATGGGCCTAACATATACAGTGTACAGTGTTTTGAACGATTCCTTATTAAGGTATCGGAACGCTATTCTCAGGTTTGCGAGGCGCCCGTATGCTGCAGCAGTTATTTGGTTGATGTGCGCCTCCGGTGACGTGCTCGGTGTTATGGTCACCCCAAGGTCTTTCTCCCTGAGTGAGGTCTGTAGTCTTTGTCCACCTAGCCTATACTCTGTCTGCGGTCTTCTTTGCCCCTCCACAATCTTCATGACTTTGTATTTGGCAGGGTTGAATTCGAGAAGCCAGTTTCTGGACCACATGTCCAGCCTGTCCAGGTCTCTTTGCAGTCCTGCCTCATCCTCATCCGATTTAATTCTTCTCATCAACTTCACATTATCTGCGAACAGGGACACTTCAGAGTCTATTAATTCCATCATGTCGTTCGCATATATCAAAAATAGCACTGGTCCTAGAACTGACCCCTGAGGGACCCCGCTCGTCACAGGCGCCCACTGTGATACCTCTTCACGTACCATGACTCGTTGTTGCATCCCTGTCAGGTATTCCCTGATCCATTGCAGTGCCCTCCCTGTTATATGCGCCTGATCCTCCAGCTTCTGCACTAATCTCTTGTGGGGAACTGTGTCAAAGGCCTTCCTGCAGTCTAGAAAAATGCAATCAACCCATCCCTCTCTCTCGTGTCTTACTTCTGTTACCTTGTCATAAAACTCCAGAAGGTTTGTGACACAGGATTTGCCTTCCATGAACCCATGCTGGTCTTCATTTATAATCTTGTTCCGTTCCAGGTGTTCCACCACTCTCCTCCTGACAATCTTCTCCATGACTTTGCACTCAATACATGTCAGAGACACAGGTCTATACTTTAGTGCCTCATTTCTGTTTCCTTTCTTAAATATGCTGAGTACATTTGCTGTCTTCCATTTCTCAGGTAGTTGCCCAGTTTCAAGGGATGTGTTGAAGATTGTGGTTAGGGGCACGCACAGCATCTCTGCTCCTTCTCTAAGGACCCATGGGGAGATGTTGTCCGGTCCCATCGCCTTTGAGGTATCAGGGTCACTTTGCAGCTTCTTCACCTCCTCCTCGGTTGTTCGTATGTCATCCAACACTTGTTGGTATATTCCCTCTTGATGTACCCTTCTGTGCTGTCTTCCCAGAGCCCTTCCTGTCTCTACTGTAAAAACTTCCTTAAATCTCCTGTTTAGCTCCTCACATACCTCCTGATCATTTCTTGTGAGTTCTCCACCTTCTGTCCTCAGTCTGGTCACCTGGTCTTTGACTGTTGTCTTCCTCCTGATGTGGCTGTACAACAGTTTCTGGTCAGTCTTGATTTTCGATGCTATGTTATTTTCATACTGTCGCTGGGTCTCCCTCCTTACCTGTGCATACTCCGTTCCTGGCTCTGCGACTAATCTCTCTATTTTCATGTGTTCTCTGCCTTCTGTACTTTTTCCATTCTCTATTGCACTTTGTTTTTGCCTCCTTACACCGTCGTGTGTGTGTGTGTGCATTGAAATAGGTTTTCTCTACATAAGTATGTATTTTGTAGATACGGTGGCAGAGGTGTGTTCTTGGTGTTCCACACTTCAGAGTCCAACACAAACTGCCTCCTGAATTTCTCTGAATAAAAAAAAAAAAAAGAATTCTGAAACTGTGTGAAAATTTTTCTCTCTCAGTTTTTGATTTGTGATCTTTTGTACTCACTATTAATGGTGCTAAGAAATCTTCATTATCTTTTGTTTTCGTATCTTTTCATGACCTTATCTGTAGTTACCATGTTTCCTCTCTTCCTCCCGTGAACCAACACTGTCCACACTGTAATAATAAATAATAATAGTAATAATAATAATAATAATAATAATAATAATAATAATAATAATAATAATAATAATAATAATTAATATTATTATATAATATTATTATTATTATTATTATTATTATTATTATTATTATTATTATTAATGTGATTATGATTATTAATACTAATAGCAATATTTTATTATTATTATTATTATTGCTAATAGTGCATGATACAACTGACATCTTTGACATACTGTATAGAAAGTCATTGGTTATGTAGAGCATTTCTGGAACTTAGGTTACTCTTGTTCCCCAGGATACCACCCATAACTGTCGACTAACACTCGGGTACCTACTTACTGCTAGGTGAACAGGGGCAACAGGTATACAGAAACATGCTCAACGTGTCACCCTTACCGGAGATCGACCCCGAAACCCTCAATATGTGAGATGAAGATGCTACCAACCAAGCCACGAGCACCCATAAAATACCGACACGATAGAAAGAAACAAGAAACAATGTTTTGGTCCACACAAGTGACTTAACAAACCCCACTTCATGTGTGAAACGTGATTAATACAGCATCTCATTACACTATATGTTTAATTCTAGCGATATGCTTGGTGTTATATTCACCCCCAGGTCCTTCTCACTCCCTGATATTTGCAGCTTCTCTCCACCCTGGGTCTGGGTTGAACTCGAGAAGAAACTTGTTTGATCACATCTTCTCTGGAGGTTTTTTTTTTTGCTGTTCCTTACTGTTCTTATTCAGTTCACTGGTTTTAAACCATTAGCAAACAGTGACACTTAGGACTCGATCCCCACTGAACACCATGGATATTGATCTGATCGCATCGCTTTTGTTTCATCCAGCTGTTATAGAAGTCTCATCATTTATTTTGTTGTACTGATATTGTCCAGTTAATTGTATGTGTACTTACCTATATGTGGTGGCAGGAGTCGATTCGCAGCTCGTGTGTGTGTGTGTGTGTTCACCTGTTTGTGGTTGCAGGGGTCGAGACTCAGCTCCTAGTCCCGCCTCTTCACTGATCGCTACTAGGTCCTCTCTCTCCCTGTCCCATGAGCTTTATCATACCTCGTCTTAAAGCAATGCATGGTTCCTACCTCCACTAGATCACTTGCCAGACTATTCCGCTTCCTGACAACTCTATAACTGAAGAAATACTTCCTAACATCACTTTGACTCATCTGAGTCTTCAGTTTCCAATTGTTTCTGTGTCCCATCTCTGGTACAGCCTGTCTCTGTCCACCTTGTGTATTCCTCGCAGCGTTTTGTATGTCGTTATCATGTCTCCCCTAACCCTCCTATCCTCCAGTGTGTGTTTGCGCGTGTGTGTGTGTGTGTGTGTGTGTGTGTGTGTGGTGTGTGTGTGTGTGTGTGTGTGTGGTGTGGTGGTTTTGTGTGTGTGTGTGTGTGTGTGTGTGTTGTTTGTAAATTTATTTTTAGATCTTAACAGTCACGAAATCTAAAAAACTTTATCACTGCATTAATTTACCGTTGTCTAAAAGTGAACAACGTTGCTTTAATTTTGTATGGTAATCTGTACAACTTTGTGACTCAAGTGGCGTCCTAATTAGCATAGAATACTATGAGCAACACTCTTCTTTACACCTGTTTACCTGACAGCATAATGTTGTGGGTGGCATCCTGGGGGTAGTAGTTGTGGGTAGCATCCTGGGGGTAGTAGTTGTGGGTGGCATCCTGGGGGTAGAAGTTGTGGGTAGCATCCTGGGGGTAGTAGTTGTGGGTAGCATCCTGGGGTAGTAGTTGTGGGTAGCATCCTGGGGGTAGACGTTGTGGGTAACATCATAAGGGTAGTAGTTGTGAGGTAACATCTGGGGGGTAGTACGTGTGGGTTGTAACATCATAAGGGTAAGTTAGTTGGGGTAACTATCCTGGGGGGTAGTTGTTGTTGAATGCATCCTGGGGGTAGTAAGGCGCGCGCGCGGCATGACATCCTTCGGAGGTAGTAGGTTGTGGGTAAACTTGCCTGGGCAGGTAGTTGTTGTAGGTAGCATCCTGGGGGTAGTAGTTTGTGGGTAGCATCCTTGGGGTGGTAGTAGTTGTGGGTAGCATCCTAGGGCAGGGTAGTAGTTTGTGGGTTAACATCCTGGGGTAGCTAGTTGTGCGCGTAGCATCCTGGGGCGTCGCTCTGCTGGTTGTGGGGTAACATATCCTGGGGTGTAGTAGTTGAGGGGTTAACATCCTGGGGGGGGTAGTAGTTGTGGTTAGCAATCGTGGGAGTAGTAGTAGTTGTGGGTAGCATCATAGGGGTTAGTAGTTGTGGGGAGCATTTGGGGGTAGTAATTGTGGGGTAGCATCCTCTTTCTCTCCCTCTCTCTCTCTCTCGCTCTCTCTCTTCTCTCTCTCTCTCTCTCTCTCTCTCTTCTCTCTCTCTCTCTCTCTCTCTCTCGCTGCTCTCTCTCTCTTCTCTCTCTCTCTTCAGTGCCTGACTTCAAAAGGTCATCTCCTGTGATCTCACGTGTCGAGGACGTAATTTATCCCGTCACTCAGCATCACAGAGTCCAGGACTCACTGAGGACTCACTGATGGAGTACATGAAGGAGCAGCACTCCCCTCTCCGTGCCTGTTTGTGGTTACCAGGGGTTGAGTACTAGCTCCTGAACCAGTTTCTGAATTGGACGATTTCCAAGTACACTTATTCCTAAACTAGTGGGAAAGATCGTACTTATTCTTGAAGCTGTGTGTGTAGATTCTCCCTCTTCCCATTTTTTATTCAGTTTATTCCACTTTCTGACCACCTAGAGGTTACCTGAGGGTTTCCTGGTTATTATTATTATTATCATTATTATTATTATTATTATTATTTATTATTATTATTATTAATTATTATTATTATTATTATATTATTATAAATATATGTTATTATTTGGGCGTTTTTATTATTATTATATTATTATTATTATTATTATTATTAATATTGGCATTATCATTTATTATTATTATTATTATTGTTATTATTATTATTTTAATTATTGCGTTATCATGATATTATTATTATTATGTATTATTATTATTTATTATTACTATTATTATTATTATTATTATTATTATTGTTATTATTATTAGTATTTTCTTCTTCTAACCAATCATTGATGCACATAATTCACTGTCTTCACGAGAGAGGTACCATAATGCCGGTGAAGGGCTCTTGATCCAAGGATCTGAAGCTAGCCTTCTCTACTGTTGATTGAAGCCTGTGTGTCACATTCCCCTAGGCGCCTGTAAGAACCCCTACGTATTTATCACTTTTCCCATCATGTGCAACATAATTAATATATATATTGAACTTTGTTTATGTCAGGAAAAGAGTGTGAAAATTTTCAAGCAAAAGGGAATTGTTGCAAATGTAATTTGAAAAAGATGAAATTTCATATTTCAGAGGAATACTTGTAAACAATATATACGAGGGTACGAACGGTATATACGAAAGTACAAACAGTATATAAGTGGTGGTACGAACGTGTTATATACGAGTGTAAAATCAGTATATATGAGGATTCAACGGTATATACGAATGGGGTAAACGGTATATACGAGGATTCATATGTATATGTATATCCATTGTGTGTATATGCTGTTTAATTCTGCGATGCCAGGAAGATTGCAATGTCTTCTGTTGTGACTTTCGCACACTGTTGAACATTGTATGATGTATGTTTGAACATTATCTGTATGTTTGAACATTATCTGTATGCTTGAACATTATCTGTATGTTTGAACATTATCTGTATGTTTGAACATTATCTGTATGCTTGAACATTATCTGTATGTTTGAACATTATCTGTATGTTTGAACATTATCTGTATGTTTGAACATTATCTGTATGTTTGAACATTATCTTGATGTAGAATTAGACACATGTGCAACATCTGGGTATCTTTACTTGTAGACGTTTCACCGCCCAGTGGCTTTATCAGTGCAATACAAGGACAGTATCTGAAGATTGTAGAGATATATACAAAAGATATTAGAACACTGTGTTATGTTTGTGCGTCACTTAAGTCACTAATGGTTATGCCAGAGTAGTGTGAGCTACTATCAGGACTACAATGAAGTCATGCACTCTCCGGCTTTGTTGTCAATGATTGTCCAAATATCTGGAGGTAGTGTGAGAGTCGTTTGTCCAAATATCTGGAGGCAGTGTGAGAGTCGTTTGTCCAAATATCTGGAGGCAGTGTGAGAGTCGTTTGTCCAAATATCTGGAGACAGTGTGAGAGTCGTTTGTCCAAATATCTGGAGGACAGTTGTGAGAGTAGTTTGTCAAATATGTGAGTCAGGTGAGAGTTGTTTGTCCAGTTATCTGGAGGCAGGGTGAGAGTCGTTGTCAAATATCGGAGGTCAGTGTGAGAGTGTTTGTCTCAAATATCTGGGACCAGTGTGATGAGTCGTTATGTTCCTAAATTATCTCAGGACAGTGTGGGACGTCTTTTGCTCCAAATACCTGGAGACAGTTGAGAGTCGTTTGTGTCCCAAATATCTGGAGACAGTGTGAGAGCTCGTGTGCGTCAAAATATTCTGGAGGACTGTATGAGAGTAGTTTGTCTCAACTATCTGGAGAGATGTGAGAGTCGTTTGTCCAAATATCTGGAGACAGTGTGAGAGTCGTTTGTCCAAATATCTGGAGGCAGTGTGAGAGTCGTTCCAAATATCTGGAGACAGTGTGGGAGTCGTTAAGAACAGGTGGAGAGAGCAGGTGGAGCTGGACATGTAAGTGAGGGAAATATTAGGATGCTGTAGTGGATTCTGAAACACTTAAATACTAATAGTGAACTGGCTGTGTGTCGAAACAACGGATAAATATCTTGGATGTTATCCTCTGGATATTTCCACAAAATCTTAATTTATTTGCGGGAAAAGTTCATTATATAAAATTAGGCAGTTTATTTAAGGTTTTCTTAACCCAAAAGTATTATAATGGAAATTAGTGGAAATTTCATAGAAATAAATACTTTGAAGATATCTCAAATATTAAGGTGAAAATGCATTGGCCCAGGGATAAGATCCTGAGGTTGTGTGTATGTGGCGAGGTAGGAGTGACACTATGCTGGAGGAGGAGAACGAGGAGTGCAAGTGTCGGTGTTGCTTTTTATAGTCGTAGTGATGGGTTAATACTGAGTCCATTCCCCGTAACCAGCTGCTGAGTACAGTTACAGTTTACGCAGTCTCTATCTTCTCTTCTATCCTCTCTGTCTCTCTCACTCCTCTCTCTCTCTCTCTCGTCTCTCTCTCTCTCTCGCTCTCCTCTCTTCTTCTTTTGTTTCTCTCTCTCTCCTCTCTCTCTCTATCTATCTATTAGATCCCACGCCATCTCTCACCCATCTTCTCACTTTTTTTGCTCTCTCTAGTCCGCCCTGTCCCTCTCTGCCTTTCGTTCTTCCTACCCTCTGAGCCTCTTCGTTCTTCCTCCCTCTCTTACCTTCTCGTCCTCCCTCATTCTCTGCCCCCTCCATTCCCACAACCCCTTCGTCTTTTCCTTGGTTTCCTATACCACGCTGCTAATGGGTGGGCCATGGGCACCATTCAGCCCACTTCCAGAATTTTAGACACCATTGTGTGGTGTGTGTGTGTGTGTGTGTGTTGTGTGCTGTGTGTGTGTGTGTGTGTACTCACCTATTTGTGACTATCCTATTTGTGGTTGCAGGGGGTAGATCGAGTCACAGCTCCTGGCCCCGCCTTCTTCGCTGATTGCTACTCGGTCCTCTCTCTCCTGCACCCATGAGCTTTTCATACCTCGCTTAAAACATGTATGTTTCCTGTGCCTCCACCACATCACTTTCTAGGCTATTCCATGGCCTGACTTACTCTATGACTGATAGAAATACTTCCTACATCCTTAGTTTCATTCTGAGTCTTCAACTTCCAATTTGTGACCTCTTGTGTCTGTGTACCATTCTCTGGATCTTCACGTCTTTGTACACCTCGTTATTCCGCGCAGTATTTTGTTATGTCGTTATCATGTCTCCCTGACCCGTTGGCTCCGTGACGTCAGGCCGGATTTCCCTCAACCTTTCTTCATAGGACATCTCCGTAGCTCTGGGACAGTCTTGTTCGCAAAAGCCTTTGCCACTTTCTCTAATTTCTTGACGTGCTTGTCTAGGTGGGGATTCCAAACTGGTGGCTTGATACTCCAGTATGGGCATGACGCTAGCTCATGGGTGTACTGAGTCTTAAACGAATCCTTATGAGGTTTCGGAAACGCTATTCCGTTGTTGGCCAGGGCCCGTATGCTGCAGCCAGTTATTCTGATTGATGTGCGCCTCAGGAGATAAGCTCGGTGTATACTTCACCCCAGATCTTTTTCCTTTAGTGAGGTTTGACAGTCTTTTTGGCCATCTAAATATATTGTTGTCTGCGGATTTCTTTTGCCCTTCCCCAATCTTCATGACTGTGCAGTGGCAGGGTTATATGTTCTAGGAGCCGTTTGCGGGACCAGGCTTGTAGCCTGTCCAGATCTCTGTGTTAGTCCTGCTGATCCTCGTCCGATTCGTTTCTTTCATTAACTTCACATCGTCTGCAAAACAAGGACCATTTGAGTCTATCCACTTCCGTTATGTCGTTCATCGTATACCAAGAACAGCACGGTGAACTAGGGGATGGTCCCTCTGTGGACCCGCTTGTCACAGGCGCCCACTCGTGACACCTCTGTCGCGTACCATGGACTCGTTGTTTCCTCCCTGTCTGATATTCTCTGATTGCCATTGCAGTGCCTTATCCTTTTTGTGTGCATGGTCCTCTAGCTTTTGCAGTAACCTCTTGTGAGGAACTGTGTCGAATGCTTCTTGCAGTCCAAAAAACGCAGTCGATCCACCCATACTCTCTCTTGTCTTACTTCTGTCACCTTGTCATAAAACTCTAGTATGGTTGTGACTCAGGATTTTCCTTCCCTGAAACCGTGCTGGTTGTCAATTATACTATTGTTTCTTTTCAGGTGCCCCAACCACTCTCCTCGTGATGATCTTCTCCATGACATTGCATAACTATACACATTAGAGATCAGGTCTGTGTTTTTGTGCCTATGTCTGTCTCCTTTTTAAAATTGGGAATACTTTTGCCATTTTCCATACCTCAGGGAGTTGGCCCTGTTTCAAATGATGTGTTGAAGGATCTTTGTTAATGGCTCACACAATATATCTGCTCCCTCATTAAGGACCCTATGGGGAGATGTTGTCTGGTCCCACCGCTTTGAGGTTGTCAAGTTCGCGCAGAGCAGCTTCTTCACCTCCTCCTTGGTTATATGTACTCTTCCAGCACTTGCTGGTGTGCCCCCCATGTTCTGATTTCTTGGAGTCTACTGTTTCCACTGGTAAAATACCTCTTTAAATATGCGACGTGTTGAGCTCTGTACATACCTCTCGGTCGTTTCTTGTGAATTCCCATCACCCTCATCAGTCGGATTACCTGTTACGTCTTGACTGTTGTTTTCACCTTCCTGAGTGGCTGTTACAATGCTGGGTTCTGTCCTTTACTTTGATTGTATGTCATTTTCTATATTGTCTTGAGAAGCCTCCCTTCTTTTTTTGTGCTATATTCGTTTTCTGGCTCTTCGGCTGATTCTTTATGTTCTGAGTTCTCTGTGTTCTTCTGTAACCTTCGCGCACCATTCTCTATTACAACCTAGTTGTTGCCTCCCTTACACTGGGGTGAACCAAGGACTGTTCTGTCTTCCCAATGTTTCTGTTTCCCTTGGGAAACAACCTCTCCTCTGACTCTTGCATTTTGTTGCTACATATAGGTCATCATTTTCTTGTACTGGTTTTTCTTGTCAGTTCCCTTCCACTGAATGTCTTGAAGGAAGTTCCTTCATGCCTGTGTTAGTTCCCACCTTTTTAGTGTGGTTTTTTTCCCAGCCTTTTCTTGATAACTCTCTCCACTTGGAGCTCAACTACTGTAGTCGATGCACTAGAACCACATTGATCATCTAGCTCCCAGGCCTTTCATACATGATACCTCGGATGTCCGCAACTAATCATGGTGAATTCAAGGTACAACCTTGTGGTTTCATCCTCTCCTCTCTCTCTCGGTTAGTGTCTCTAACATGTTGATGCATGAGGTTTCCAGGTTACCAACATCCAGTCATCTTGGTCTCCATGTTTCGGGGACCCCCATGGGGCTCCTGTTTTCCCAGTCAATTCCTTGTGATGAAAGATCCACCCATAAATAGTGACTTTGCTCCCCCCATGTCGTGCTCTCCTGGCCACCTCGGGCTAGTGGTTGATTCATTTGCGTCCTGTTGCTCTCATCGTACTCTTCTCTTGGCCTCTGCAGTTCTGTGGTGGGTTGTACATTACTGCAATTATCTCCTTATGTCCCTCAGGATGGATTAGTTCCTACTAAGTAGTCCCTTTCGCCCTGCATCCATTCCTTCAATTTTTCAAACCCCACTGGTTTTTATTGAGCATGTGCAAAATCCTCCTCCCCCTCTCCTCCCTCTGTCTTTCCTGAAGATTTGATATCCGGTTGGAAAGATTGGAAATCTGTTTTTATTCTGGTGAGTTTTGTTTCTGTGAGTGTGCTATTATGTCTGGGGATGTCTCTTTGATTCTTTCGTGCCACTCCTAATACTTCGTTTGTTATTCCATCTGATTTGTATACCGTCACACTTCAACTTCTTTTCTAAGACTGTAGTCTGGAGTATATTGGGGTTGGGGAGAGTGGGAGACCTGGATATCAGGAAACTATGGGTTGTTGCTGTGGGGGGTGAAGTTTGTAATGAGCTAGTGGGTAGGGCGGCATTGGATTGTGGCAATGGGTGTTTTGATTTAGAGTGTTTGGTTGCACTGGGTTGACCTTGGTCGGCGAGGCTTCTATAGAAAAAGTTGTGAGGGAGGCTGTATTAGATCTTTTCCTCGATTCTGGGATCTCCTGTTGTCTTGCCATCCCTCTCGTGTTTCCTCCTTTCGCCTTTGTATACCATCCTCTCTTCAGTTTCTTCCTTTGCTTCTATGTTTGTTCTGTCGCGGTCGAGGATACACCTCATGTATGCGTCATGTCCTTAATTCGTGCTTTCTCCTGCAGTATTCTTGGTCCGAGTTGCTTTTCTGCCTGGAAGGTCCACTATCACTGGCCGGGTTCTTTTTTTTACAAACCCCCCTATCTCCGAAAATTTCCAAGCTGGGTCATATCGTCTTCTCTATTGCTTTCATGATGCTTTCAATTGCTTTTTTTGTCCCTTGTTTCTTGCTTAAATATGTTTCCTCTTCGACTTCCTGGAAGCCACATACACAAGACTGACCTCACCCTTTAATTCTCCCCTGACATATCCCTGTGTTCCCCTCATTTAATTTGGTTTCCTCCACTGACAGCTTTCCTTTCATCCGTTTCCTGGCTAATGTAACTTGGGCTCAGTGGCCTGTCATTTTCCCATCTCGCTTTCCTCTGGACTCTGGTGTTGGCTGTTAGGGGGTCCCATAATGCTTAGCTCTTCATTTGACTCATTCTCCTGGATAGAGATCTCCTACATGCGTTGTTTGCCCCTTCTTTCCCTACAGTCCCTTATTTGTGGCTGAGGTAGCGTCTCTGATTGTCAATCCAAATTGTTCTTTCGTTCTTTTATGCTGTCTCAGATTTTTTTCAGTTCCCTCTTCTAAACTCGGATATCCTAGCTTCTGCTGTTTTGACTTGCTCCTCCCACTCCTGCTTTCCATATCTATCCTCTCTTCCTTTCTCATGATAAGTTCTCTAGTTTCTTTTCCATTCATGCTCCCTTTTTATGAGCTCTGCCCTGCCCAATCTTCCTTTGCATTTTCCTCCTCCTGTCCCTTGGTTTTTCTTGTGCTCTCTGGCAACCCATTTTTGTTTTATCCTGATTGCCTCAGGAGTGGGAAACCTAGTGTTCTGTATGTTTAGTAGTAGTGTGTGTGTCGAGTGTTGGGGGGGGAATTAGTGGAGGGAACTGTGGCTATTTGGGAGTCTGAGTGGGGAGGGTGGGGAGGGTTTGGGGTTGTATGGGGGAGGGGAGGGTGATCGAGGGAGGTGATGGGATCAGGGGGGAACGTAGTGAGGATGTCGGTGGTGAGGGGGTGTGTGTGGTGTGTCTGGATATGTGTGTGTGTGTGTGTGTGTGTGTGTGTGTGTGTGTGTGTGTGTGTGTGTGTGTGTGTTGTGTGTTGTGTGTGTGTGTGAGTGTTATTTTTGTGTGTAATGGGGTGGATTTATGTGTCGGGCTTTTTTAGTAATGAGTAAAGGTAGGTGTGCTTGTGCTTTAAGGTATATCAAGTTCAGTGGTACTTGGTTGTGTGCCAACACCTCCTTGCTGGAACTCGACCAACCTCCTGGGATTTACGCACTTTTACAGTGTGTGTGTGTGTGTGTGTGTGTTTGTGTGTAGTGTGTGTGTGTCGGTCGTGTCGTGTGTGTGTGTGTGTGTCTGTCTGTTCTGGTCTGTCTGTACTGTCTACGGTCTGCGTTTTTGTATGATGTTCACCGAATGCGTTTCCTGAGATTGAATCTTCAGCTCCGGGCCCTTCCTAATTTAAAATTCAACCACAGCCATTTATTTGTTCATGGCATTGTGAGAAACCCTTTCGTAGCATAGTCCTTCAAAACTGTGTGATAAAACGCCCATTGAACAGCAGCTGGCAGACTACAGCATACTCACATGTTGTGTGCATGGGATGGGTTCATAGCTTCTGGCCTCCGCGCCTATTTACAAACTTCCTGGTCTCCAAAGTGCTCTAAAGCAGTACTCCACAGGTTGTTAATGCAATGAAGTCGACCCGAATTTTGAGTTGTGTGTGTGTGTGTTGTGTATATATATTTTATATATATATATATATCGACATATATATATTTATATATATATATATATTATTCTATATATAAATATTTATATTATACTTATATATTTATATATATATATACAACGTATATATATATATATATATATATATATATATATTTATATATTATATAGATATTTATAATATATATATATTATATTATCGTATTTATATATTATATATATGCGCGCGCACGCGCCGCAAGATCAACACTCATTTTCGGCCAATCAATATTACAACCGAGTTTAGGGTAAGGTTTGAGTTTGGGAGGTGATTCCGAATATGTTTATCGGTTTTGCGATGATTTTGGCTCTAGTTTTTGATAAATTTGGTATCCCAATGAAAAACATAAATGATGAGAAAAATATATTGATCAGGCGAGGCTAACTTACAAATCGCATTAAAATTATGTTTTAGATCAAGCAAAAGTCAAATCACGTAATATATACAAGCACTTTATTCTGTTTAAGAGATTATCATAGTAAGATCATTCAGATACCACTAATTACTGCATATGAAAACGTTGTTTGTACGATTTTCTTCTATGTTGGTCATCAGGACAGTTCCGGTAGAGGCTCCAGCAATAGTCGGCCATTTTGTGTGTGTCCCATCTGCCTTGATACCTTTCCTTCATCACCTTTATATCTTGCTGGAACATCTCACCTTGTTCCTCATTCACCTCACCAAGATTATATGGAAATCTGCCCAGGTGGCTGTGGAGAAAGTGTACCTTTATACTCACATTAGTACTTAAATTCTTAAAGTTTGTCAGTATATTTGCACCAGTTCTTAATAATTGTCTGCTGTGTGATTATCCAGTAAGGTCTTGAAAACTGATTCATAACTGATAAGCTTTCAAATTTGAGGACCCTCAAAGATTCCAGCTTTCAGTTTTTCCATACTTAGTCCAGTGAACGATCTACGAATGTATGTGAAGCAATTGTCATCTTAGTCTCTAAGGCCTTTACGAACTGCTTCATTAGTAGTAACTTAATATAGAGTGGTGGCAGACAAATGTCTCGTTCATGATGTTTGTTGCACCAACAGTCATCTAAAGTAAAAGGACACAAATGCAACTAATGTGACATTTTATTGTAGCAACGTTTCGCTCTCCAGGCTTGACAAAGCTGGAGAGCGAAACGTTGCCACAATAAAATGTCACATTAGTTGCACTCTTGTACTTTACATATTGTCGGTAATTCTATCAACATATATACCAACAGTCATGTTTTCTCTTAAAGATCATGTCACTTTCGTCCAATGATAGAGCCAGTTTAGAAAATCTACTGCCAATTTACGAATTCAACAACTCCAAATATGCAAAATACCTTCAAATGCCTGTAGAATCGAAATTTGTTGTTGGTGTTGACCAGTAATATGTACACCTCATGTATGAGGAAGAGATGGGCGACTTCTCTCTTACTGCTGCCTTAGATAACTAAGGCGCAGTGGCTAAGTAATGTAAGTGTTCCACGGAATTACGTAACACATAATTGTTCTACGGAATTAAGGATGACAATTCCTAATGTGTATTTTGTAGTGTGAGATTTATTTGATTTTATCTCGTTTCTCTCTCTCTTTTCCATCCCTTCCCACAATTCTCTCATTTTCTTTCCTTCTCTTCCTGCTATTCCCTTTCTTCCCCTTCTGCAACTCCTCTCACTTTTTCCCCACCTACAATTGCTCTCATTTTTTCCCTTCATACAATTCCTTCACTTTGTTTCCTCCCACAATTCTCTATCTCAGAATTTATATATTGAACTCCACCGACGATGCATTAAATTCTGGCAAGGCTCTGTACCCCACAAAAACGAAACATCCAGTCAGGGAGGAGAGAGAAACTCACAAAAACGGAACACCAAGCCAGGAGGGTGGAGAACACCACACAATAACACAATACTCAGCCAGGAGGGTGGTGAACACAATAACACAACACTCAGCCTGGAGGGTGATGAACATAATAACAGAACACTCAGCCAGGAGGGTAGTGAACACAACACAACACTCAGCCTGAGCTGAGAGAGACTTCAGAAGTGTCATCCTGAGCTGGGAGACTTCAGAAGTGTCATCCTGAGCTGGGAGACTTCAGAAGTGTCATCCTGAGCTGGGAAACTTCAGAAGTGTCATCCTGAGCTGGGAAACTTCAGTAGGGCAATGAGGATATCGTCAATTATTAGTCTCATCTACTAGACCAACTTCAAAGGTTTTCTTCCAGCAGAGCTGGAGTTACTATTACCTGGGAAGCACCGTCTCTCAGGACGAAGGATATCTCAGTCGTAGGGAAGAGGGAACGAGAGGAACCCACAGTGACTAAACAGCAAGTCAGAGGAAAGAGAGAGAGAGAGTCGGAAAAAAATTCTGCTGTTTGAGTTGGGCTTTTGTTCACATCCGTCCTGAGTTCTGAGAGGGAGGGGTGAGTTCTCTGGCTACATCCCACTACTTGCTCTTACTGCCTCATGTCACCCCTCCTCCAGCTGCCCTGGTTTCCCCCATCCATTACCCTTACATCGCCCCTTAATGATAGTAGCTACAGCTATGCTGGTAGGATTCCTTTGAGGCTCCTGTACCTGAAGAACCCTTCCTGAAATGCTTGACGATTTCTTTCTTGCCCTACTGAAGTCTCCCAGCTCAGGATGACACTACTGAGGTCTCCCAGCTCAGGTTGACACTGCTGAAGTCTCCCAGCACAGGATGACACTGCTAAAGTCTCCCAGCTCAGGATGACACTGCTGAAGTCTCCTAGCTCAGGCTAACACTGCTAAAGTCTCCCAGCTCAGGCTAACACTGCTAAAGTCTCCCAGTTCAGGATGACACTGCTAAAGTCTCCCAGCTCAGGATGACACTGCTAAAGTCTCCCAGCTCAGGCTAACACTGCTAAAGTCTCCCAGCTCAGGCTAACACTGCTAAAGTCTCCCAGCTCAGGATGACACTGCTAAAGTCTCCCAGCTCAGGATGACACTGCTAAAGTCTCCCAGCTCAGGCTAACACTGCTAAAGTCTCCCAGCTCAGGATGACACTGCTAAAGTTTCCCAGCTCAGGATGACACTGCTAAAGTCTCCCAGCTCAGGCTAACACTGATGAAGTCTCCCAGCTCAGGATGACACTGCTAAAGTCTCCCAGCTCAGGATGACACTGCTGAAGTCTCTCAGCTCAGGATGACACTGCTGAAGTCTCTCAGCTCAGGCTAACACTGCTAAAGTCTCCCAGCTCAGGATGACACTGCTGAAATCTCCCAGCTCAGGATGACACTGCTGAAGTCTCCCAGCTCAGGGACACTGCTAAAGTCTCCCAACTCAGGCTAACACTGCTAAAGTCTCCCAGCTCAGGCTAACACTGCTAAAGTCTCCCAGCTCAGGCTAACACTGCTAAAGTCTCCCAGCTCAGGATGACACTGCTAAAGTCTCCCAGCTCAGGATGACACTGCTAAAGTCTCCCAGCTCAGGATGACACTGCTAAAGTCTCCCAGCTCAGGCTAACACTGCAAAAGTTCCCAGCTCAGGATGAACGCTAAAGTCCCCCCAGCTCAGGATGACACTGCTGAGTCTCCAATCAGGCTAACACTGCTAAAGTCTCCCAGCTCAGGCTGACATTGCTGAAACTCCCAATCAGGTAACACTGCTAAAGTCTCCCAGCTCAGGCTAACATGCTAAAGTCTCCCAGTCAGGATGACACTGCTAATTTCCCAGCTCAGGCTAACATGCTAAAGTCTCCCAGCTCAGGATGACACTGCTAAAGTCTCCCAGCTCAGGATGACACTGCTAAAGTCTCCCAACTCAGGATGACACTGTTGAAGTCTCTCAGCTCAGGATGACACTGCTAAAGTCTCCCAGCTCAGGCTAACACTGCTAAAGTCTCCCAGCTCAGGATGACACTGCTAAAGTCTCCCAGCTCAGGATAACACTGCTAAAGTCTCCCAACTCAGGATGACACTGCTGAAGTCTCTCAGCTCAGGATGACACTGCTAAAGTCTCCCAACTCAGGCTAACACTGCTGAAGTCTCTCAGCTGAGGCTAACACTGCTAAAGTCTCCAGCTCAGGATGACGCTGCTAAAGTCTCCCAGCTCAAGCTAACACTGCTAAAGTCTCCCAGCTCAGGCTAACACTGCTAAAGTCTCCCAGCTCAGGTTGGACCCCCCCAATGCTAAAGTCTCCCAGCCAGGGGGACACTGCTAAGTCTCCCGCTCAGGTAACACTGTAAAGTCTCCCAGCTCAGGTAACACTGCTAAAGTCCCCCAGCTCAGGATGACACTGCTAAAGTCTCCCAGCTCAGGATGACATGTTTAAAGTCTCCAGTCAGGCTAACACTGCTAAAGTCTCCCAGCTCAGGATGACACTGCTAAAGTCTCCCAGCTCAGGATGACACTGCTAAAGTCTCCCAGCTCAGGCTAACACTGCTAAAGTCTCCCAGCTCAGGATAAACACTGGCTAAAGTCTCCCAGCTCAGGTGACAACTGCTGAAGTCTCTCAGCTCAGGATGACACTGATGAGTTCTCAGTCAGGCAAACACTGCTAAAGTCCCCCCAGTCAGGATGACATTTGCTGAAATCTCAGCTCAGGATGACACTGCTAAAAGTCTCCCAGCTCGGGGCCACTGCTAAAGTCTCCCAACTCAGTAACACTGCTAAAGTCTCCCAGCTAGGCTAACACTGCTAAAGTCTCCAAGCTCAGGCAAACCCTGCAAAAGTCTCCCAGCTCAGGAATGACACTGCTAAAGTCTCCCAGCTCAGGATGACACTGCAAAAGTCTCCCAGCTCGGATGACAATGCAAAAGTCCCCAGCTCAGGATGACACGTTTAGTCTCCCAACTCAGGCTAACATGCTAAAGTCTCCAGCTCAGGCTGACACTGCTGAAATCTCCCACTCAGGTAACACTGCTAAAGTCTCCAGTCAGGCTAACACTGCTAAAGTCTCCCAGTCAGGATGACACTGCTAAGTTCCCAGCTCAGGCTAACACTGCAAGTCTCCCAGCTCAGGATGACACTGCTAAAGTCTCCCGTCAGGATGACACTGTAAAGTCTCCCAACTCAGGATGACACTGTTGAAGTCTCTCAGCTCAGGATGACACTGCTAAAGTCTCCCAACTCAGGCTAACACTGCTAAAGTCTCCCAGCTCAGGATGACCTGCTAAAGTTTTCCAGCTCAGGATAACACTGCTAAAGTTCCCAACTCAGGATAAACACTGCTGAAGTCTCTAGTCAGGATGACATGCTTAAGTCTCCCAACTCGGGCTAAACTTGCTGAAGTTCTCAGCTGAGGCTAACACTGCTAAAGTCTCCAGCTCAGGATGCCCGCTGCTAAGTCTCCCGCTCAAGTACACTGCTAAGTCTCCCAGCTAGGCTACACTGCAAAAGTCTCCCAGCTCAGGCTAAAATGCTGAAGTCCTCCAGCTCAGGCTAACACTGCTAAGTCTCCTGTCAGGTGACGTGCAAAAGGGTCTCCCAGCTCAGGCTAACACTGCTAAAGCCCCCCAGCTCAGGTGACGTGCTAAAGTCTCCAGTCAGGATGACACTACTGAGTCTCCCAGCTCAGGCTAACACTGCTAAAGTCTCCCAGCTCAGGATGACACTGCAAAAGTCTCCCAGCTCAGGAGGGACACTGCTGAAGTCTCCCAGTTTCAGGTGACACTGCTAAGTCTCAGCTCAGGATGACACTACTGAAGTCCCCCAGCTCAGGTAACACTGCAAAAGTCTCCCAGCTCAGGCTACACTGCTAAAGTCTCCAGTCAGGATACCGGGTTGAAGTCCCCAGCTCAGGCTAACACTGCTAAGTCCCCCAGCTCAGGATGACACTGTGAAGTCTCCCAGCTCAGGCTAACACTGCTAAAGTCTCCCAGTCAGGTTGACGCTGCTAAAGTCCCCAGCTCAGGATGACACTACTGAAGTCTCCAGATCAGGCTAACACTGCTAAAGTCTCCCAGCTCAGGCTAACACTGCTAAAGTCTCCCAGTCAGGCTAACACTGCTAAAGTCCCCAGCTCAGGATGACACTGCTAAAGTCTCCCAGCCTCGGTGACTGCTGAAGTCCCAGCTCAGGTTTAACACTGCTAAAGTCTCCCAGCTCAGGATGACACTGCTGAAGTCTCCCAGCTCAGGATGACACTGCTGAAGTCTCCCAGCTCAGGATGACACTGCTGAAGTCTCCAGCTCAGGCAAAACACTGCTAAGTCTCCCAGCCAGGTGACAGCTGAAGTCTCCCGCTCAGGATGACACTGTGAAGTCTCCCAGTTCAGGATGACACTCTGAAGTCTCCCAGCTCGGGCTAAACTGCTAAGTCTCCCAGTTTCAGGATGAACTGCTAAAGTCTCCCAGCTCAGGTTTGACACTACTGAAGTCTCCCAGCTCAGGTACACTGCTAAAGTCCCCTCAGCTCAGGTAACCTGCTAAGTCTCCCAGCTCAGGATGACACTGCTAAAGTCTCCCAGCTCAGGATGACACTACTGAAGTCTCCCAGCTCAGGCTAACACTGCTAAAGTTTCCCAGCTCAGGCTAACACTGCTAAAGTTTCCCAGCTCAGGCTAACACTGCTAAAGTTTCCCAGGCTCATGAAACACTGCTAAATTTCTCCCAGCTCAAGGTGACACTGCTGAAGTCTCCCAGATAGGATGACACTGGCTGAAGTCCCCCAGCTCAGGGACACTGCTAAAGTTCCCAGTCAGGAAACACTGCTAAAGTTTCCCAGCTCGGCAAAACACTGCAAAAGTTTCCACTCAGGCAAACATGCTAAAGTTTCCCAGCTCAGGCTAACACTGCTAAAGTTTCCAGCTCAGGTAACACTGCTAAAGTTCCCAGCTCAGGCTAACACTGCTAAAGTTTCCCAGCTCAGGCTAACACTGCTAAAGTCTCCCAGCTCAGGCTGACACTGCTAAAGTCTCCCAGCTCAGGATGACACATTTCAACACTGTATACAGTGTATGACTGATCCTGTGTGATGGAACATAACAGGAAAACATAGCCAGCGTTTGTTCCCACTGTGTATTTGTTTCCACTGTGTATTTGTTTCCACTGTGTATTTGTTCCCACTGTGCATTTGTTCCCACTGTGTATTTGTTCCCACTGTGTATTTGTTCCCACTGTGTATTTGTTCCCACTGTGTATTTGTTCCCACTGTGTATTTGTTCCCACTGTGTATTTGTTCCCACTGTGTATTTGTTCCCACTGTGTATTTGTTCCCACTGTGTATTTGTTCCCACTGTGTATTTGTTCCCACTGTGTATTTGTTCCCACTGTGTATTTGTTCCCACTGTGTATTTGTTCCCACTGTGTATTTGTTCCCTTGTTTTGTTCCAATGTGTATTGTTCCACTGTGTATTTGTTCCCACTGTGTATTTGTTCCCACTGTGTATTTGTTCCCATGTGTATTTGTTCCACTGTGTATTTGTTCCCACTGTGTATTTGTTCCCACTGTGTATTTGTTCCCACTGTGTATTTGTTCCCACTGTGTATTTGTAATACAGAACAGTGAAGCAGCACACTACTGATACAACCAGTGTTGACACAAAACGGTTCTTGTTCTTCACTTTCTGTTTCACTCTGTTTTCCTCGCTTTCCCCTCTCTCCCATTCTCACCCTTCAGTCCTCTCTTTTTTCCCACCCTCTCTCTCTTCTCGCCGTATCTCTCCCCTCCCTCCTTCCTCTCTCCACATGCTAGACAGGTTCAACTCATACCAACCACACCAACTCATTTTTAAAGCTACACAGTGTACTCTCTTTAATAAATAAGGGGGAAGTTTATTCCACTCATCTACAGCTTTGCTGCTAAACCAATGCTTTCCTACATCCTCTCTAAGTCTAAATTAATCCAACTTTAATCCGTTGGTGTAAGTCTTATTTTTATCAAATACTTTTAGCATATCTATAGTCCCTTCATTTATTCCTGTTTTCCATTTGTTCACTTCATTTATTTCCCCCTCCTTTAATTCTTCGTCTTTCAAGAGAGTGCAAGTTCAATGGACTCCAATGGAAGTCACTCTGACTTTTTTGGGGTTATTATCCCAGGTTCTCTACACATATGCTGCTACGTATGATAATCTATATAACTGTATTTGTGTATACCTAAATAAACTTACTTAATGACTTCAGTGTATCTTCGCAGGAAAGGTTTCTGATACATGGGATCCACTTCTTTATTCTTCTCTCTATATTTTCCAAACATATCAGTAATCTGAAGACCAGAAGTGAGCAGCATAATCTAAATTCAGCCTTAACAAAGATATATAAAGTTTAAGCATAACCTGACGACTTCCATTATTTGTTTTTTGATAAGAAGCCAAAAATTCTATTAGCTTTATTACTAAAGCTGAGATAGTTTCCTCTATAACATTTTTCATTTATATGAGTTACCAGACAGAATAGAAAGACCCCTGATGGGCGATACATCGCTCAGATAAAGCTACCTACGTGTTGCATATGCCTTTGTAATTTTCATATAATCTGAAGCATATAATCTGTTGTCAAGGTTATGAATGCAACGAGATGTTGCAACAACTGCAAATGATTTGTGATCACTTTATCCAAGCTCTTTATTTACCTTAATATTATGTGTCACAGGTTCTTTCCCTGCCAGGACTGTATCACAGATTCCTTCCCTGCCAGGACTGTATCACAGATTCCTTCCCTGCCAGGACTGTATCACAGATTCCTTCCCTGCCAGGACTGTATCACAGATTCCTTCCCTGCCAGGACTGTATCACAGATTCCTTCCCTGCCAGGACTGTATCACAGATTCCTTCCCTGCCAGGACTGTATCACAGATTCCTTCCCTGCCAGGACTGTATCACAGATTCCTTCCCTGCCAGGACTGTATCACAGATTCCTTCCCTGCCAGGACTGTATCACAGATTCCTTCCCTGCCAGGACTGTATCACAGATTCCTTCCCTTCCAGGACTGTATCACAGATTCCTTCCCTGCCAGGACTGTATCACAGATTCCTTCCCTGTCAGGACTGTATCACAGATTCCTTTCCTGCCAGGACTGTATCACAGATTCCTTCCCTGCCAGGACTGTATCACAGATTCCTTCCCTGCCAGGACTGTATCACAGATTCCTTCCCTGCCAGGACTGTATCACAGATTCCTTCCCTGCCAGGACTGTATCACAGATTCCTTCCCTGCCAGGACTGTATCACAGATTCCTTCCCTGCCAGGACTGTATCACAGATTCCTTCCCTTCCAGGACTGTATCACAGATTCCTTCCCTGCCAGGACTGTATCACAGATTCCTTCCCTGCCAGGACTGTATCACAGATTCCTTCCCTTCCAGGACTGTATCACAGATTCCTTCCCTGCCAGGACTGTATCACAGATTCCTTCCCTTCCAGGACTGTATCACAGATTCCTTCCCTGCCAGGACTGTATCACAGATTCCTTCCCTGCCAGGACTGTATCACAGATTCCTTCCCTGCCAGGACTGTATCACAGATTCCTTCCCTGCCAGGACTGTATCACAGATTCCTTCCCTGAAAGGGCCGTATCACAGATTCCTTCCCTGCCAGGACTGTATCACAGATTCCTTCCCTGCCAGGACTGTATCACAGATTCCTTCCCTGCCAGGACTGTATCTCAGATTCCTTCCCTGCCAGGACTGTATCACAGATTCCTTCCCTTCCAGGACTGTATCACAGATTCCTTCCCTGTCAGGACTGTATCACAGATTCCTTCCCTGCCAGGACTGTATCACAGATTCCTTCCCTGTCAGGACTGTATCACAGATTCCTTCCCTGCCAGGACTGTATCACAGATTCCTTCCCTGTCAGGACTGTATCACAGATTCCTTCCCTGCCAGGACTGTATCACAGATTCCTTCCCTTCCAGGACTGTATCATAGATTCCTTTCCTGCCAGGACTGTATCACAGATTCCTTTCCTTCCAGGACTGTATCACAGATTCCTTCCCTGCCAGGACTGTATCACAGATTCCTTCCCTGCCAGGACTGTATCACAGATTCCTTCCCTGCCAGGACTGTATCACAGATTCCTTCCCTGCCAGGACTGTATCACAGATTCCTTCCCTGAAAGGGCCGTATCACAGATTCCTTCCTGCCAGGACTGTATCACAGATTCCTTCCTGCCAGGACTGTATCACAGATTCCTTCCCTGCCAGGACTGTATCTCAGATTCCTTCCCTGCCAGGACTGTATCACAGATTCCTTCCCTTCCAGGACTGTATCACAGATTCCTTCCCTGTCAGGACTGTATCACAGATTCCTTCCCTGCCAGGACTGTATCACAGATTCCTTCCCTGTCAGGACTGTATCACGATTCCTTCCCTGCCAGGACTGTATCACAGATTCCTTCCCTGTCAGGACTGTATCACAGATTCCTTCCCTGCCAGGACTGTATCACAGATTCCTTCCCTGCCAGGACTGTATCACAGATTCCTTCCCTGCCAGACTGTATCACAGATTTCCTTCCCTGCCAGGACTGTATCACAGATTCCTTCCCTGAAAGGGCCGTATCACAGTTTCCTTCCCTGCCAGGACTGTATCACAGATTCCTTCCCTGCCAGGACTGTATCACAGATTCCTTCCCTGCCAGGACTGTATCTCAGATTCCTTCCCTGCCAGGACTGTATCACAGATTCTTCCCTTCCAGGACTGTATCACAGATTCCTTCCCTGTCAGGACTGTATCACAGTCCTTCCCTGCCAGGACTGTATCACAGATTCCTTCCCTGTCAGGACTGTATCACAGATTCCTTCCCTGCAGGACTGTATCACAGATTCCTTCCCTGTCAGGACTGTATCACAGATTCCTTCCCTGCCAGGACTGTATCACAGATTCCTTCCCTTCCAGGACTGTATCATAGATTCCTTTCCTGCCAGGACTGTATCACAGATTCCTTTCCTTCCAGGACTTATCACAGATTCCTTCCCTTCCAGGACTGTATCACAGATTCCTTCCTGTCAGGACTGTATCACAGATTCCTTCCCTTCCAGGACTGTATCACAGATTCCTTCCCTGCCAGGACTGATCACAGATTCCTTCCCTTCCAGGACTGTATCACAGATTCCTTCCCTGTCAGGACTGTATCACAGATTCCTTCCCTGCCAGGACTGTATCACATGATTCCTTCCCTGCCAGGACTGTATCACAGATTCCTTCCCTGTCAGGACTGTATCACAGATTCCTTCCCTGCCAGGGCTGTATCACAGATTCCTTCCCTGCCGGGACTGTATCACAGATTCCTTCCCTGCCAGGACTGTATCACAGATTCCTTCCCTGCCAGGGCTGTATCACAGATTCCTTCCCTGCCAGGACTGTATCACAGATTCCTTCCCTGCCAGGGCTGTATCACAGATTCCTTCCCTGCCAGGACTGTATCACAGATTCCTTCCCTGCCAGGACTGTATCACAGATTCCTTACCTGCCAGGACTGTATCACAGATTCCTTCCCTGCCAGGACTGTATCACAGATTCCTTCCCTGCCAGGACTGTATTCACAGATTCCTTCCCTGCCAGGACTGTATCACAGATTCCTTCCCTGCCAGGACTGTATCACAGATTCCTTCCCTGCCAGGACTGTATCACAGATTCCTTCCCTGCCAGGACTGTATCACAGATTCCTTCCCTGCCAGGGCTGTATCACAGATTCCTTCCTGCCAGGACTGTATCACAGATTCCTTCCTGCCAGGACTGTATCACAGATTCCTTACCTGCCAGGACTGTATCACAGATTCCTTCCCTGCCAGGACTGTATCACAGATTCCTTCCCTGCCAGGACTGTATCACAGATTCCTTCCCTGCCAGGACTGTATCACAGATTCCTTCCCTTCCAGGACTGTATCACAGATTCCTTCCCTGCCAGGAGCACATCCTGACACACAACTGGTTTAAGAAGCGGTGCTAAAGAGCTTCTAGGAAGTCGCTAGATTCGAGTGTCTGTCAAATTTCTCCAGTCAATTTGATCGTGGTTTAATATCTCACATAAGTAACATTTTCATACCTGGATGCCGTAGCAGTTTCCTCGTATAGATGTTCAGCGTGGTCTGGGTTTGGGATAGTTGCTCGTGCCTCAGTTGGTAGTGGTCTAGGCTCACACTCTGAGGGGACTGGGGTTCGATTCCCGTACGAGTGGAAACGTTGGACATGTTTTCCTATACCACAGTGAAATAAGTCAGTCTAATGACAGTGGATTAATAACCCTCCGGCTTAATAATCTGGATAAAATCTTGTTGTCTCCTCTTCATCTTCTACATCTTCATCTTCATCTTCATCTTCATCTTCTACATCTTCATCTTCATCTTCATCTTCATCTTCTTCATCTTCATCTTCATCTTCTTCATCTTCATCTTCATCTTCATCTTCTTCATCTTCATCTTCATCTTCTACATCTTCATCTTCATCTTCATCTTCATCTTCTTCATCTTCATCTTCATCTTCATCTTTCTTCATCTTCATCTTCATCTTCATCTTCTTCATCTTCATCTTCATCTTCTTCATCTTCATCTTCATCTCCATCTTCATCTTCTACATCTTCATCTTCATCTTCTACATCTTCATCTTCATCTTCTTCATCTTCATCTATCATCTCATCTTCTTCTCTTCATCCTTCATCTTCTACATCTTCATCTTCATCTTCTACATCTTCATCTTCATCTTCTACATCTTCATCTTCATCTTCTTCATCTTCATCTTCATCATCTTCATCTTCATCTTCATCTTCATCTTCATCTCCATCTTCATCTTCTACATCTTCATCTTCATCTTCTTCATCTTCATCTTCATCATCTTCATCTTCATCTTCATCTTCATCTTCATCTCCATCTTCATCTTCTACATCTTCATCTTCATCTTCATCTTCATCTCCATCATTCATCTATCTACATCTTCATCTTTCATCTTCTACATCTTCATCTTCATCTTCATCATCTCCATCTTCATCATCTTCATCTTCATCTTCTACATCTTCATCTTCATCTTCTACATCTTCATCTTCATCTTCTTCATCTCCATCTTCATCATCTTCATCTTCATCTTCTACATCTCCATCTTCATCTTCTACATCTTCATCTTCATCTTCTACATCTCCATCTTCATCTTCTACATCTCCATCTTCATCTTCATCATCTTCATCTTCATCTTCTACATCTTCATCTTCATCTTCTACATCTTCATCTTCATCTTCATCATCTTCATCTTTTTCTTTTATCCTGATACCACACCTATAGCCTGTGGAGTGGAGGAGGTTGCGGGGTGGTAACAGTGCCCAGGAAGTGGGGTCAGTGCCCAGGAAGAGAATACAGTGCCAGTAAGGTAATACAATGCCTAGGAAGGGCACACAGTGCCCAGAAAGGGCACACAGTACCAAGGAAGAGCACACAATACCCAGTAAATACTCTTAACAATAAGAAATAATGCCTTCTCTTATGTTAAGTCTTGGAATCACCCATAATAAATAACGTAACAACACTTCTCAGTACACTTAATGTGGAACACTAGGGAGTAATTTACCAGTAGGAGAATGAGACACTTGTTTTCCCTGGCTAAATAAGTGGTTAATTGATTGTTCCGGTCAAGAAAAGTGGTTAAGTGGTGATGCTTTTGTATAATTAAGTGGGAGTTGTTAATTCCCTCAGCCAGGAGTAGTGTTAAGATTATTCTTTACTTCCGGTACCGTCTGAGAAATATTTGTCGATGTTTTTGGATTATTGTTGGTATTATTGTTATTGTTATTGCGATTATTATTATTATTATTATTCTGATTATTATTATTATTGTATTAATGTTGGTAGAATTGCCGACAATGTTAGGTAAAAGGACACAAGTGTAACTATTGTGACATTTTATTGTGGCAACTTTTCGCTCTCCAGGAGCTTTGTTAAATGTCTGGAGAGCGAAACTTTGCCACCATAAAATGTCTCATTAGTTGCACTCGTGTCCTTTTACCTAAATAATTACTATTGTTAATTAGTTATTACGATTATTATTATTATTATTATTATTATTTCATTATTGCTATTATTATTGTTGTTGTTGTTGTTGTTGTCGTCGTCTATAATTCGCAACAAAACGTTTTGGTCATTACGTTAAGGCCATACACACACGTGCACACACGACGACACTGGAGGACAGGAGGGTCAGGGGAGACATGGTAACGACATACAAAATACTGCGTGGAATAGGTAAGGTGGAAAGAGACAGGATGTTCCAGAGAAGGGACACAAAAACAAGAGGTCACAATTGGATGTTGAAGACTCAGATGAGTCACAGGGATGTTAGGAAGTGTTTCTTCAGTCATGGAGATGTAAGGAAGTGGAATAGTCTAGTAAGTGATGTAGTGGAAGCTGGAACCATACATAGCTTTAAGACGAGGTATGACAAAACTCGTGGAGCAGAGAGAGAGAGAGGATCTAGTAGCGATCAGTGAAGAGGCGGGCCAGGAGCTGAGTCTCGACTCCTGCAACCACAATTAGGTGAGCACACACACAAACACACACACACACACACACAGTACCCGCAAGTTAACGAATATGACACAAGTACAATACCTGGTTGTCTTCATTGTGATAGTGACGCTCGTGGCTGAGAATGTTGTGATAGTGACGCTCGTGGCTGAGAATGTTGTGATAGTGACGCTCGTGGCTGAGAATGTTGTGATAGTGACGCTCCTGACTGAGAATGTTGTGATAGTGACGCTCGTGGCTGAGAATGTTGTGATAGTGACGCTCCTGACTGAGAATGTTGTGATAGTGACGCTCGTGACTGAGAATGTTTTGATAGTGACGCTCGTGGCTGAGAATGTTGTGATAGTGACGCTAGTGACTGAGAATGTTGTGATAGTGACGCTCGTGACTGAGAATGTTTTGATAGTGACGCTCGTGGCTGAGAATGTTGTGATAGTGACGCTCGTGGCTGAGAATGTTGTGATAGTGACGCTCGTGACTGAGAATGTTGTGATAGTGACGCTCGTGACTGAGAATGTTGTAATAGTGACGCTCGTGACTGAGAATGTTGTAATAGTGACGCTGGTGGCTGAGAATGTTGTAATAGTGACGCTCGTGGCTGAGAATGTTGTGATAGTGACGCTCGTGGCTGAGAATGCTGTGATAGTGACGCTCGTGACTGAGAATGTTGTGACAGCGACGCTCGTGGCTGAGAATGCTGTGATAGTGACGCTCGTGGCTGAGAATGTTGTGATAGTGACGCTCGTGGCTGAGAATGTTGTGATAGTGACGCTCGTGGCTGAGAATGTTGTGATAGTGACGCTCGTGGCTGAGAATGTTGTGATAGTGACGCTCGTGGCTGAGAATGTTGTGATAGTGACGCTCGTGACTGAGAATGTTGTGATAGTGACGCTCGTGACTGAGAATGTTGTAATAGTGACGCTCGTGACTGAGAATGTTGTAATAGTGACGCTGGTGGCTGAGAATGTTGTAATAGTGACGCTCGTGGCTGAGAATGTTGTGATAGTGACGCTCGTGGCTGAGAATGCTGTGATAGTGACGCTCGTGACTGAGAATGTTGTGACAGCGACGCTCGTGGCTGAGAATGCTGTGATAGTGACGCTCGTGGCTGAGAATGTTGTGATAGTGACGCTCGTGGCTGAGAATGTTGTGATAGTGACGCTCGTGGCTGAGAATGTTGTGATAGTGACGCTCGTGGCTGAGAATGTTGTGATAGTGACGCTCGTGGCTGAGAATGTTGTGATAGTGACGCTCGTGGCTGAGAATGTTGTGTTTAGTGACGCTCGTGGCTGAGAATGTTGTGACAGTGACGCTCCTGGCTGAGAATGTTGTGACAGTGACGCTCGTGGATGAGTGTTAAGACTTAATCTTCACCGTAACAATAGGGGCACAAATAACTCCAATTTTTTGTTAGTTTTATTTATATACCAATCGTGTAGCTTCATTGGTATTTGGTTAGTGAATTAAAATAACCACAAGCAATTATAAATGAAATACTATACAGTAAGAAACCCAATCTTACGTTCAAATTCTCATTAACAGAGTATGATACAATAATTTCAATTAATAATCTACTAATCTCACCATTTAACTCTTTTAGAAAGGTCTAGGGTAACGAAATAGTTGTCTTTCATAAGTGACATGAATTACCAGACTTCAGGAAACTAATGGCAAAGGGCAAGACAATAGACTTGGTATAAATTTTAGTTTAAGCTAGGAGCTTTGGGTTGAAGACCCGTACCGAGTCAGAGCTAGGAGCTGACTGACTCACTCAACTACTTCATAGTATGACTTCAGCTCTGCCAGAAGGCGACGTGTGGCGTCAATTCTAGAACCACCAATTGGTCACTACAGTAGTGGTTACACATTCGTAATACCTAACCTAATAATAATATAATATAATACAATATAATTATAATAATCATGGGGAAAGATATAATATAATACAATATAATACAATGAGAGTACTTTTGATGATTCATACTGTACCCGATAATAATATATAGTCGAACCTGCTTTATCTAGCTAGTAATAAAGTGGTTCGCGATATATTATTACAGAACTTATTTTAACCAGGCCTTTTATTTTTGTATATAATGGAGTGAAGTAGGGGTGCGTGACACCTCCCCCCTCGCGACTGACGGTCGCCATTGACTTGTGCTCTCTGTGGTGGGTAGCATCTGTCATAGTAGCAGAGGTTGTAACATAGACAGCAGTCCTACATCATCTCCAGCTTTCTCCACAACATAGATGGTCATAAAAGTACCGACTCATACTGTTAAAATAAAGGTATATTAATAAAAATTTCAAGGCCTAGAGAGGGCATCAGCAATGAGATTATGTTTTCCTTTTATATGGGAAATGGTAATAGAGAAGGGTTGAATTCTCAAAGCCCAACGAAGTATTCTGGCGTTCTTCGATTTCATAGAATTTATGAAGGTCAAAGGATTATGATCGGAGTACACCGATATCTGATGGGTATTATTATTATTATAATCAAGGGGAAGCGCTAAACCCGGAGGATTATACAGCGCCTGGGGGGGGGGGATGTGGAAGGCATTCAGGCTTAATTCGGGGAACTGGAGCACGGATCCAATTCCCTAAATCAAGAGCCCCTCACCAACATCAAGGAACCTTCCTTGAGGGGTATCTGATGGGTAGAAGATCCTAAATATACATCAAAATTCTCTAGGCATACAACGAGAGCTAAGGCTTCTTTTTCTATAGTTGAATAATTAATTTGGTGTTTCTTTAACTTAGAAGAAAAATAAGAAACAGGTTGTAATAGGTCAGAATTTGGAGCCTTCTGTAACAATGCGGCTCCCAAAGCATACGCACTGCCATCTATTTGTAAGTGGAATGGTTTATTAAAATCAGGACTTAGCAATACTGGGGAAGAGGATAGTAATCTTTTTAAACGATTAAAAGCAATTTCACAGTCATGGATCCATGAAAACTTTGTTTTTGGACTTGTTAATTCAGTTAGGGGAAAAGCTACCTGTGCAAAATTCGGACAGAACCGACGGTAGTAACCGGCAACTCCTAAAAATCTTGATACGCTTTTCCTATCCTTAGGGGTAGGAAATTCTAAGAGGGCCTTTACTTTGGTGTTCAAAGGAGCGACTTCACCTTGTCCAATCCGAAATCCTAAGTATTTAATTTTCGTCTGGCCAAACTCACACTTGGACAAATTCACTGTAAAATTATGTTTACTTAAGGCGTCAAACAAGGCTTTAAGCTGTCTAAGGTGTTGGGGCCAACTGTCGCTGTATACGACTAAGTCGTCTAAGTAAGCTTCAACTCCGTCCAATCCGCCCGTAAGTATGTTCATAATACGCTGGAACGTAGAAGCCGCGTTACAGAAGCCGAAGGGCATAACGCAATACTTGTATAGGCCACCAGGTATCGTAAAAGCCGATATCTCTTGAGCTCTTGGTGACAACGGGACTTGGTAATACCCTCTTAACAAGTCCAATTTACTGATATACTTAGCTCTGGAGACCTTGTCTATTAAGTCGTCAATTCTGGGTATTGGAAACCCATCAGGTACTGTTACAGCATTGACTTTTCTAAAATCCGTGCACATACGGGAGGTCCCATCTGGTTTGGGGACTAGAATGCACGGGGATGCCCAAGGACTGTTACTTGGTTTTATCAACCCGTGTGAGAGTAAGAAGTTCACCTCTGCCTCTAGCTCACCTTGTTTCTTGGGACTCACTCTGTAGGGAGATTGCTTGATTGGAGTAGGTTCTCTGAGAGTAACATCGTGGACACCCAAGGTACACGGTTTTGGGACGTCATTGAATAGGTGGAGATTTGCCTTAATCAGGGATTTTATTTCGTGTCGTTTGTTCACTTCCAAATTTATCAGTAGAGAATTTAAATTCTTTAAGGCTGTCGAATTGTTCAGAAGAACTGGTATTCCTATCATTTCATCCGAACTTACTGGAACCCGTTCTTGGTTCAGAGGAGTTATAGTAGAAACTGGTGAAACGATTCCTGAATAGGGTTTAAGTTGGTTAACGTGATACGTCCGTTGTGAGTTCCTCTTCTTCGGCGTCCTTACCAAGTAGTTCACGTCACTTAGGCGCTTCACGATTTCTAAAGGACCTTCAAATTTGGGCTGTAGAGCATGTCCCTGATGAAATCGTTGAACCAGAACTTGATCTTTTGGTTCAAATGAACGAAGTTTAGTTCGACGATCGTATTCCTCCTTCATCTTACTCTGTGCTTGTCGTAAGTTTTCGGCGGCAAATTCTCTAGCTAGGCTCAGGCGTTCTTTCATTAAGGTAGGAGAGCTCCTAAAAGTCGGCGTTTCTTCCCCGCTCCAAGCTTCTTTGAGAACCTGTACTGGTCCTCTAATTTGATGCCCATATATTAACTCAAATGGCGAAAACTTCAAGTTGTCTTGTTCGCTTTCTCTTAGGGCAAACAAGAGTAGTGGAATACCTTCATCCCAATCTTTGGAATACTGTAAACAATAGAACCTCATCATAATCTTCAAAGTTTGATGGAACCTTTCCACCACGCCTTGTGATTGGGGTCGATAGGCCGTCGCGTAAACCGTCTTGACCCCTAACTGAGCCAAGGCTTCACGGAAAAATTTTGAAGTAAAATTCGACCCTTGATCCGATTGAACTTCTCTTGGAAATCCGAAGTGAGAGAAGAACTTAATCAGTGCTTTCACTATTAGGCGAGCATTAATCCTCCTGAGAGGAACTGCTTCCGGGTACCTGGTGACGGTGTCCATGATAGTGAACAGGAATTGGTTGCCCTGCCGAGTCTTGGGTAGCGGGCCGACACTCTATCACCAGACGTGAAAAGGGTTCGCCTCTTACTTGTATAGGGTTCAACGGCGCAGGTGGTGGATTATGAGCAGGTTTGCCTACTAGTTGACACACGGAACAGCTTCTTACATATCACTTCTTCCTTCATTTTTGGCCATGTGAAGTGCTTAGCAATTTTTCTAAAAGTCTTCTTTTGTCCCAGATGTCCGCCTTGAGGACTGTCATGAGCAAACTTACATGCTAAATTTCTAAACGGGGTAGGCAAGACCACTAGATGATCACTTTTAAGAGATCCTAGTTTCTTTTTCAGTAAGTCCTTCTCCCAATAGTAAGAGCTGTCGCTTTTAAGGGCTTCTTCTCCCGACACAGCAAGCTTCCTGATGTCACTTAAGGAGAGGTCTATTTGGAGTTCTCTTACTAGATCCTCCTTCGAGAATAAATCTATTTCGGAAACCACCGACTTAGGAACTGGTATCGGTTCTGGGTGGATTGTTGGCTCGACACTCGAGCTATCGTTGAATATGTCTCCTACTCCTACGTCGACGTCGTCCATGACTTCCTCCGATACCAACGGAGAACGCGACTGTTTGGTCATTGCCCGGGTTACTATGCTCAGAGGAAAGAGGGTAGGTTCCGTTCGTCGGGCTTCGATGACGTAATTTTCCTCGGTTGGATTTTCCATAACTATGGGCTCTTTCCATATTCCTTCTTCCGCTAAGTCGTTCCCAATCAATAGGTCTACATCTTTTATGGGGAAGTTAGTTGGAGACACTCCGTTTGACGTCCAGCCTGTAAAAATAGGAGTTTCAACATATAACTTGTACAGGGGTACTCGCGTAGTGGAGCCACCATAAGCTTCCAACAGAGCGTCGAAACCCGTATATGATCCGGCGGGGAATGATAACAGTCCTTCTCTTAATAATGTTAAGTAGGACCCCGTATCCCTAAAGGAATTTACTTGCAACAACTGGCTATCGGTAATTCCTACTTTGCTTTTGGAAAAGTAAGGACTCATAGCCCTTGACAAGTTTGACGATAATACCCATATTCTGCTTAGTCAACTAGGAGGATCTGTTCCTTTTCCTTGGGACAGAGCGTCTACTCTTGGCTCGGACTTCCTTGGATGAGTCGTAGAGGATATTATTTGTGTGGGCAATCTATATGATGGACTCCTTCCCTGGTCCCTATCACGCTTAAAGCATTGTGATTTGAAATGTCCCAGCTTCGAACAGTACTAACATTTAATTTTTTCCCATGACCTATCTGGTCTATAGGATGGGCTCGATTGAATTTGGTGTTTTACTTCTGGTTTACTTGTTACACGGGAGTGAACGGGTTGCGTAGGTCGCTTACCGAAAGGCTTCGCAGGTTCGGGTCTCGTTGCTGGTTTGATAACCTGGCTGCTTTCAGATTGTACCAACCTCTGGGAAATCTCAAAGTTGTCTGCCAGCGCGGCAGTCTCTAACAACGTCGTTTGCGGATGGCCAACAAGATACTGGCGAACTCCCTCTGGAAAATTTGCATACAAATCTTCTAGTAACATTGATTGTGATAGATCTTTTAAAGTCGTGACCCGAGAAGCTCGACACCAACGTTCAAATGCCACTGCTTTCCCTCGGGCAAAATCTAAATAAGTTTGTCCTGTTTGCCGTTTCATGGAACGAAAAGCTATTTGGTAACTAATAGGGAGCATGTCATATGCTTCTAAAATAGTTCTCTTTACTACGTCGTACTGGACATAAAACTCATATGGTAAGGAGGCGACACAAGACTGCGCCTTTCCATACAGAGACGTGTGCAGCAATGTGGCCCATTTGTCTTTGGGCCAGCCCATTGAACGTGCCTGATTCTCAAAAATTTCAAAGAATTCATCTAAGTCTGTTTCGTTAAACTTAGGTACCATCAGAGCTGCTTTATGTAAGTCAAACCCAGTTACAGTGCTCTTCACGTCTCTTTCTTCCGGAACTCCCTTCTGCTTTGTTTCAAAAAGAAACCTTTCACGCCTAAATTCTTCCTCGTTTAGACGTCTTCTAGCTTCGATTTGAGAGTTTTGTAATAGTAATATGCGTTCTATTCTCTCTAGTTGTTCGGACGTGAAATTCCCAAGAGGTAATGACACCGAGGGAAATTCGGGCGTCTTCTCCGGAAGTATTTTGGGACGAGCACCAGTCCTAAAATTATCCTCATCATTTGACTGAGGGTTCGTTCCAACCACCGATACATACTCCGGGAAAATGAACGGGGGAGAGCTTTGAGACTGGACTGAGTAGTAAGGCCTCGTAAACCCTGGCTCAACTTCATTATTTAAGGCAGTTCCCGTCCGTGGGATTTCTACTTCCTCGAACTGAGAAATAAAACTATCTTCCAAATCGAATTCTGGCATTGCTTGGGATTTCGGAAATAATCTATCCTTAATTAGGGACCTAAGAGTCTCTGCGCTATGGTATCTATTATAAGGTATATCTAAGTGTCTAGCTATTTGCCAACACGTCTGTAATTTTAAAGTGTCAAGAGTAGCCTCTGTTAATTCATCTAATAATGACTTAATTTCTAGATCCATTTTTTTAATTCTCGCAAGGGAGCTTAATTTTAATGCAAAACAAATATGTACTTCAGGGTAAGTAGCTCCCGGACAGACAACCCATTTGTTAAGACTTAATCTTCACCGTAACAATAGGGGCACAAATAACTCCAATTTTTTATTAGTTTTATTTTATTACCAATCGTGTAGCTTCATTGGTATTTGGTTAGTGAATTAAAATAACCACAAGCAATTATAAATGAAATACTATACAGTAAGAAACCCAATCTTACGTTCAAATTCTCATTAACAGAGTATGATACAATAATTTCAATTTCAATTAATAATCTACTAATCTCACCATTTAACTCTTTTAGAAAGGTCTAGGGTAACGAAATAGTTATCTTTCATAAGTGACATGAATTACCAGACTTCAGGAAACTAGCTCTGACTCGGTACGGGTTGAAGACCCGTACCGAGTCAGAGCTAGGAGCTGACTGACTCACTCAACTACTTCATAGTATGACTTCAGCTCTGCCAGAAAGCGACGCGTGGCGTCAATTCTAGAACCACCAATTGGTCACTACAGTAGTGGTTACACATTCGTAATACCTAACCTAATAATAATATAATACAATATAATTATAATAATCATGGGGAAAGATATAATATAATACAATATAATACAATGAGAGTACTTTTGATGATTCATACTGTACCAGATAATAATATATAGTCAAACCTGCTTTATGTAGATAGTAATAAAGTGGTTCGCGATATATTATTACAGAACTTATTTTAACCAGGCCTTTTATTTTTGTATATAATGGAGTGAAGTAGGGGCGCGTAACAATGAGAATGTTGTGATAGTGACGCTCGTGGCTGAGAATGTTGTGATAGTGACGCTCGTGGCTGAGAATGTTACGATAGTGACTCCCGTGGCTGAGAATGTTGTGATAGTGACGCTCGTGGCTGAGAATGTTGTGATAGTGACGCTCGTGGCTGAGAATGTTGTGATAGTGACGCTCGTGGCTGAGAATGTTGTGATAGTGACGCTCGTGGCTGAGAATGTTGTGATAGTGACGCTCGTGGCTGAGAATGTTGTGATAGTGACGCTCGTGGCTGAGAATGTTGTGATAGTGACGCTCGTGGCTGAGAATGTTGTGATAGTGACGCTCGTGGCTGAGAATGTTGTAATAGTGACGTTCGTGGCTGAGAATGTTGTGATAGTGACGCTCGTGGCGGAGGAAGTTGTGTAACCGCGCGAGTGAGATGTTTGGTTTAGCGCTGTTTGTTTTGTCTCGGAACACGTGCTGTGTGTGTACTCACCTAATTGTGGTTGCAGGGGTCGAGACTCAGCTCCTGGCCCCGCCTCTTCCCTGAATGCTACTAGGTCCTCTCTCTCCCTGCTCCATGAGCTTTATCATACCTCATCTTAAAGCTATGAATGGTTCCTGTCTCAACTGCCTCACTTGCTAGATTATTCCACTTCGTGACTACTCTATGACTGAAGAAATACTTCCTAACATCCCTTTGACTCATCTTAGTCTTCAACTTCCAATTGTGACCCTTTGTTTCTGTGTCCCCTCTCTGGAACATCCTGTCTCTGTCCACCTTTCCTATTCCACGCACTATTTTATATGTCGTTATCATGTCTCCCTTAACCCTCCTGTCCTCCAGTGTCGTCAGGCCGATTTCCCTTAACCTTTCTTCATAGGACATTCCCCTTAGCTCTGGAACTAACGTTGTCGCAAACCTTTGCACTTTCTCTAATTTCTTGACGTGCTTGATCAAGTGCGGGTTCCAAATTGGTGCTGCATACTCCAGTATGGGCCTGACGTACACGGTGTACAGTGTCTTGAACGATTCCTTGCTAAGGTATCGGAACGCTGTTCTCAGGCTTGCCAGGCGCCCATATGCTGCAGCAGTTATCTGGTTGATGTGTGCTTCCGGAGACATGCTCAGTGTGCGCGCGCGTGTGTGTTTTGTGTATTTGCAGTGATTACTACCAAAATTCACCAAGTGACAGCACCACACAACCATCACTCCTACATATTTTTTTTCACACCAGAGACACACACACACACCACAACCACCACAACCACCACAACCACCACAACCACCACAACCACCACAACCACCACAACCACCTCAAAAAACAACAACAATAATTTACACTTTATAAACAAGGACAAGAACAACACTAATGCCTGACAAACAACAACAAAAATGCTCGCGCCAAACAAAAGCAAAACTACATCCAACACACAACTAACACGAGAACCACTGTATTTGTTGGAATACAGCGAGTGTATTAATTAGCCGGACAACAGGGGCTGTAGGTCTCCTGGTCCCCTGACCATGATTAATTTGGTCTCCCGTGAGTCATGGACCATGGCGCGATTTACCATGATTTTTGTAGCTCATTTTGGACACCTGTGAAACAGAGGGAACGAAACACTAGATGTGGAACAGAGAGAACGAAACACTAGATGTGGAACAGAGGGAACGAAACACTAGATGTGGAACAGAGAGAACGAAACACTATAAAAGTGGAAACAGAGCGGGGACGAAACACTAAGACGTGAAACAGAGGGAACGAAACACTAGAGGTGAAACAGAGGGAACGAAACACTAGAGGTGAAACAGAGGGAACGAAACACTAGAGGTGAAACAGAGGGAACGAAACACTAGAGGTGGAACAGAGAGAACGAAACACTAGATGTGGAACAGAGGGAACGAAACACTAGATGTGGAACAGAGGGAACGAATCACTAGAGGTGGAACAGAGGGAACGAAACACTAGATGTGGAACAGAGGGAACGAAACACTAGACGTGAAACAGAGGGAACGAAACACTAGAGGTGAAACAGAGGGAACGAAACACTAGAGGTGGAACAGAGAGAACTAAACACTAGATGTGGAACAGAGGAAACGAAACACTAGATGTGGAACAGAGGGAAAGAAAAACTAGAGGTGGAACAGAGGGAACGAAACACTAGAGGTGAAAGAGAGGGAACGAAACACTAGATGTGGAACAGATGGAACGAAACTCCAGTAGTGGAACAGAGGGAACGGTACACAAGAGGTGAAACAGAAAATAGGCAGCGGAATACAGAAAAATTGGAACGATATTGCACCGGAAATCACAATGTTCCTCAGAGCAAACGTAACTAAGAAGGATGCACAGATGATCAGCAAAGAAACAGGAAACGACGCTCAGTGAAGAAATCACGCTAAACGAAGCTTAGAAGACGAATATAACAGTGCATAATACAGTGCTGACGCATGTAGCAGCCCATGATTCTTGCATAACAGAGAAGGGGAGTAGGGGAGAGAGAGAGAGAGAGAGAAGAGAGAGAGAAGAGAGAAGGTTAATGAACAGTGAACGGATTAGAGCACCACACACTGAGCAACAGTGTGTGTTTGCTATTTAGGGGCCAGGCTTTTCTCCTCATTGCTTGGTCAACCAGGCTGTTGCTAATGTCGGTCCGCTGGCCTACACAGCCATCAAAGCCTGGTTGATCTGTCACTTGGTGGAGGCAGTCATCCAGTATCCTCTTGAGGATATCTGCTACCCTAGTCTACAAGATAGTTACCTATTAAGGATACGAGCAGTCTGCAGCCTTGCTTGTTGTGTATGATAGTTACATGGTGGGAAGATTACCGGTTTGTAACTACCCAATTTTGTATGATGGTTACATTGACAGAATACCAACAGTGTGATACTACCCTATTGGTTATTATCATTACGTATACACAACGTAGATTTTAACAAAATATGTTCCATCACACATCAAACATAATTTACTGAAACCCTTCCAGCCAGTGGCGGCAGACTTCAGCAGAGCCATGAGGACATACTCTGATATTTATTCTGTTTAAATTTTGTTCTGACATATATACTGTACTCTGCTAAACTTATCCACAACTCAATTGCCAAAACTCTGCTTCTTTTTTTTTTTTTTTTGCTCGACCTGGACGGTTGTAAGGAACAGCAGCAGTCAGGATGGGTGGCCCAGAGGGTGGGTGGGTGGCCAAGAGGGTAGGTAGGTGGCCCAGAGTAGGTGGGTGGCCCAGAGGGTGGGTGGGTTTTCAAGAGGGTAGGTAGGTGGCCCATAGAGTAGGTGGGTGGCCCAGAGGGTGAGTGGGTGGCCCAGAGGGTGGGTGGGTGGCCGAGTGGGTAGGTAGGTGGCGCAGAGAGTAGATGGGTGGCCCAGAGGGTGTTTCGGTGGTGTGAAGTATAGAGGCAGCTAGCGGGTGGAAATAATATATTACGTTCATATTTTAAATGCTTAAATGGGTGGTCAGCGTGGGTAGGAAGTGGCTTTAATGGATAGAAGTCATATATACCAGGATAAATATTGCTAAATTATGGACGAGGGGGGAGCAGAGTGATTAAGAAAGCTTGGACTGTGATTACGGGAGACTGGGCTATGGAAGACTGGGCCATGGAACACCGGACCATGGGAGGCTGGGTCATGTTGTGAATACGTGAGAATTGGCAATGATTAGAGAAATGAGAGTTGGTGAAGACTGGGCAAAGAATCAGAATTTGTACGTAGCAATCTTGAAAACTGTTTGATACTTCAATAATCGTCACAACACACAATATTAGCACCACAACACACAATATTAGCACCACAACACACAATATTA
>NC_069468.1:21384507-21422297 GCF_026875155.1 Cherax quadricarinatus
CCCAGAGCTAAGAGGGTATGTCCTACGAGGAAAAGGTTAAGGGAAATCAACCTGACGACACTGGAGGACAGGAGAGATAGGGGGGACATGATAACGACATACAAATACTGAGAGGAATTGACAAGGTGGACAAAGACAGGATGTTCCAGAGATTGGACACAGTAAAAAGGGGACACAGTTGGAAGTTGAAGACACAGATGAATTACAGGGATGTTAGAAAGTATTTCTTCAGTCACAGAGTAGTCAGTAAGTGGAATAGTTTGGGAAGCGATGTAGTGGAGGCAGGATCCATACATAGCTTTAAGCAGAGGTATGATAAGCTCACGGCTCAGGGAGAGTGACCTAGTAGCGATCAGTGAAGAGGCGGGGCCAGGAGCTCGGACTCGACCCCTGCAACCTCAACTAGGTGAGTACAACTAGGTGAGTACACACACACACACTATATATATATATATATATATATATATATATTATATATATATATATATATATATATATATAATATATAATATATATATATATATATTATATATATATATATATATATATATATATGCAATAAGATCACAGTAAACAGGCGATATCATAATATGCAAAACAACCTCAGTGAAAGAATAGTGAAATTCCAACAACTTTTATGACTTCTCACATTATCAAGGAACTATAAAAGCAAAACATCAAAGGAAGGCATATAAAGGGTCAAGACTACACCTCACCATCACATCCCACAACAAAGTAACACCTCACACACGCGTGATGACACCCGACTCTGTGAAACACATCTAATAGTCTACCCAAGAAATAAGATTTATTGTTTAATGTACCATTATATTCTTCCCAAATTTATTAATTATAAATGAGTCTAATTTATATAAACCAAAGGAAATATTCATATTATTTTCAAAACTGCTTTTCACGAAACATGATTCAATTATATTCCTGTCGACCATGGACTTGCTTGATACAACTTTCTCAACTTTTTGAAAATCAACTGGATGGTTAAAATATCTCACATGAATAAACAGAGCATTAGAATCTTGTCCAGTTCTAATGCTATATTTATGTTGTTTTAATCTTAGTTCGAGATTTTTACCAGTTTGACCGTAATAAACTTTACCGCAAATTTTACAAGGAATCTTATAGACACATCCGTCAGAATTTTGGGGGGGAATTCTTCATCAAAAAGTTTTTTTTAGCCCATTCTGTAAATTTTACTGTTGAACTCGAAGGAAATAACTCATTGCCTTTTCTGGATGTTTTAATTATTAAGGGTATTACAACCTAGGATTTCAAATGGCCTGTTATCCCAGGTGTAATGGGAGCAAATAAACACAGTAGAAAAAGTTTAGACTTATATTATCCTTCACCAATTATAACAGCAATATGTACACTATGTACAGTGATAAATATAGTGCACTCCACGGTAAGCAAAGCAGAAATAGAAGCCACAAGATAGCAGACCGTGCTTCAACCAGCTCTAGAGTGGGAATGACAAGGGCAGACAGGAGAGCGGTATCCACATAACCTCTGCGATTGTCAATCCCACCTTCTTATTGGCTAGAACCTGGTCACTAGTTGAACGATGGGGCCCCATCATCAACTCTTAGCAACCTGGTTCGCTGGTTGGGGGAGATAGCCTGTAAATGAGGGTGTGTCCATGCGCCGAATAAAGGTTACGTACTCTTTGCATGCCACAAAGGGTAACAATGACCTTAAATTTAAAATTCACAGAACCTACAAATAGCTGTTCCTATGTCCACTATTATTCTTCACATCAAGATAGAGTTAAACTGTCGGTTTTCTCATCAATGTTTTTGAGAGCTTTACGTATTTGTAGTCCAGAGTTCATAAATTAAGAAATATCCAAAATTTATGAAATAGCTAATGATCTCAAATACCCAAGAAACGTAATTGATAAATCTTTCAAAATTGCTGGAAATACTTTTTACGATCCAAAAAGGGGACAACCAACCTTATTCAAATAAAAATGTGTTTGTTCTCCCTTACTATGAAAACTTGGTTGATATGCTTTCTCTTCTTAAGACTTTTAATGCCAAAGTTGTGTTTAAAAATCTTGATACAGAAAAAAAAATTTGATGAAGATTTTCCCCAAAATGCTGACGGATGTGTCTATAAGATTCCTTGTAAAATTTGTGATAAACTTTATTACGGTCAAACTGGTAAAAGTCTCGAACTAAGAGTAAAACAGCATGAATATAGCATTAGAACTGGACAAGATTCTAATGTTCTATTTATTCATGTGAGAGATTTTAACCATCCAATTGATTTTCAAAAAGTTGAGAAAGTAGTATCAAGCAAGTCCATGGTCGACAGGAATATAATTGAATCATGTTTCGTGAAAAGTAGTTTTGAAAATAATATGAATATTTCCTTTGGTTTATATAAATTAGACTCATTTATAATTAATAAATTTGGGAAGAATATAATGATACATTAAACAATAAATCTTATTTCTTGGGTAGACTATTAGATGTGTTTCACAGAGTCGGGTGTCATCACGCGTGTGTGAGGTGTTACTTTGTTGTGGGATGTGATGGTGAGGTGTAGTCTTGACCCTTTATATGCCTTCCTTTGATGTTTTGTTTTTATAGTTCCTTGATAATGTGAGATGTCATAAAAGTTGTTGGAATTTCACTATTCTTTCACAATGGTTGTTTTGTATGCGTATATATATATATATATATATATATATATATATATATATATATATATATATATATATATATATATATATATATATATAATAAATATATATATATATTATATATTATATATATATATATATATATATATATATATATATATATATATTATTATTATTATATATTATAATATAAATAATATATATATATATATATATATATATATATATATATAATATATATATATATATATATATATATATATATATATATATGTATACATATAATATATATATATATATATATGTATATATATATATATATATATATATATATATATATATATATATAATATATATATATATATATATATATATATATGTATATATATAAATATATAATATATATTTTTTTTTATTATCAAACTGGCCGATTCCCACCAAGGCAGGGTGGCCCGAAAAAGAAAAACTTTCACCATCATTCACTCCATCACTGTCTTGCCAGAAGGGTGCTTTACACTACAGTTTTTAAACTGCAACATTAACACCCCTCCTTCAGAGTGCAGGCACTGTACTTCCCATCTCCAGGACTCAAGTCCGGCCTGCCGGTTTCCCTGAACCCCTTCATAAATGTTACTTTGCTCACACTCCAACAGCACGTCAAGTGTTAAAAACCATTTGTTTCCATTCACTCTTATCAAACACGCTCACGCATGCCTGCTGGAAGTCCAAGCCCCTCGCACAAAAACCTCCTTTACCCCCTCCCTCCAACCTTTCCTAGGCGACCCCTACCCCGCCTTCCTTCCACTACAGACTGATACACTCTTGAAGTTATTCTGTTTCGCTCCATTCTCTCCACATGTCCGAACCACCTCAACAACCCTTCCTCAGCCCTCTGGACAACAGTTTTGGTAATCCCGCACCTCCTCCTAACTTCCAAACTACGAATTCTCTGCATTATATTCACACTACACATTGCTCTCAGACATGACATCTCCACTGCCTCCAGCCATTCTCCTCGCTGCAACATTCATCACCCATGCTTCACACCCATATAAGAGCGTTGGTAAAACTAACTCTCATATATTCCCCTCTTTGCCTCCAAGGACAAAGTTCTTTGTCTCCACAGACTCCTAAGTGCACCACTCACCCTTTTCCCCTCATCAATTCTATGATTCACCTCATCTTTCATAGACCCATCCGCTGACACGTCCACTCCCAAATATCTGAATACATTCACCTCCTCCATACTCTCTCCTTCCAATCTGATATCCAATCTTTCATCACCTAATCTTTTTGTTATCCTCAAAACCCTTACTCTTTCCTGTATTCACTTTCAATTTTCTTCTTTTACACACCCTACCAAATTCATCCACCAATCTCTGCAACTTCTCTTCAGAATCTCCCAAGAGCACAGTGTCATCAGCAAAGAGCAACTGTGACAGCTCCCACTTTATGTGTGATTCTTTATCTTTTAACTCCACGCCTCTTGCCAAGACCCTCGCATTTACTTCTCTTACAACCCCATCTATAAATATATTAAACAAACCACGGTGACATCACACATCCTTGTCTAAGGGCTACTTTTACTGGAAAATAATTTCCCTCTTCCTACATACTCTAACTTGAGCCTCACAAATCCTCGTAAAAACTCTTCACTGCTTTCAGTAACCTACCTCCTAAAACCATACACTTGCAACATCTGCCACATTGCCCCCCTATCCACCCTGTCATACGCCTTTTCCAAATCCATAAATGCCAAAAAGACCTCTTTAGCCTTATCTAAATACTGTTCACTTATATGTTTCACTGTAAAAAACCTGGTCCAAACACCCCCTACCTCTCCTAAAGCCTCCTTGTTCATCTGCTATCCTATTCTCCTCTTACTCTTAATGCTTTCAATAATAACTCTTCCATACACTTTGCCAGGTATACTCAACAGACTTATCCCCCTATAATTTTTGCACTCTCTTTTATCCCCTTTGCCTTTATACAAAGGAACTATGCATGCTCTCTGCCAATCCCTAGGTACCTTACCCTCTTCCATACATTTATTAAATAATTGCACCAACCACTCCAAAACTATATCCCCACCTGCTTTTAACATTTCTATCTTTATCCCATCAATCCCGGCTGCCTTACCCCCTTTCATTTTACCTACTGCCTCACGAACTTCCCCACACTCACAACTGGCTCTTCCTCACTCCTACAAGATGTTGTTCCTCCTTGCCCCATACACGAAATTACAGCTTCCCTATCTTCATCAACATTTAACAATTCCTCAAAATATTCCCTCCATCTTCCCAATACCTCTAACTCTCCATTTAATAACTCCCCCTCTCCTATTTTTAACTGACAAATCCATTTGTTCTCTAGGCTTTCTTAACTTGTTAATCTCACTCCAAAACTTTTTCTTATTTTCAACAAAATTTGTTGATAACATCTCACCCACTCTCTCATTTGCTCTTTTTTTAAACATTGCTCACCACTCTCTTAACCTCTCTCTTTTTCTCCATATACTCTTCCCTCCTTGCATCACTTCTACTTTGTAAAAACTTCTCATATGCTAACTTTTTCTCCCTTACTACTCTCTTCACATCATCATTCCACCAATCGCTCCTCTTCCCTCCGCACCCACTTTCCTGTAACCACAAACTTCTGCTGAAACACTCTAACACTACATTTTTAAACCTACCCCATACCTCTTCAAACCCCATTGCCTATGCTCTCATTAGCCCATCTATCCTCCAATAGCTGTTTATATCTTACCCTAACTGACTCCTCTTTTAGTTTATAAACCTTCACCTCTCTTTTCCCTGATGCTTCTATTCTCCTTGTATCCCATCTACCTTTTACTCTCAGTGTAGCTACAACTAGAAAGTGATTTGATATATCTGTGGCCCCTCTATAAACATGTACATCCTGAAGTCTACTCAACAGTCTTTTATCTACCAATACATAATCCAACAAACTACTGTCATTTCGCCCTACATCATATCTTGTATACTTATTTATCCTCTTTTTCTTAAAATATGTATTACTTATAGCTAAACCCCTTTCTATACAAAGTTCAATCAAAGGGCTCCCATTATCATTTACACCTGGCACCCCAAACTTACCTACCACACCCTCTCTAAAAGTTTCTCCTACTTTAGCATTCAGGTCCCCTACCACAATTACTCTCTCACTTGGTTCAAAGGCTCCTATACATTCACTTAACATCTCCCAAAATCTCTCTCTCACCTCTGCATTCCTCTCTTCTCCAGGTGCATACACGCTTATTATGACCCACTTCTCGCATCCAACCTTTACTTTAATCCACATAATTCTTGAATTTACACATTCATATTCTCTTTTCTCCTTCCATAACTGATCATTCAACATTACTGCTATCCCTTCCTTTGCTCTAACTCTCTCAGACACTCCAGATTTAATCCCATTTATTTTCCCCCACCGAAACTCCCCTACCCCCTTCAGCTTTGTTTCGCTTAGGGCCAGGACATCCAACTTCTTTTCATTCATAACATCAGCAATCATCTGTTTCTTGTCATCCGCACTACATCCACGCACATTTAAGCATCCAGTTTTATAAAGTTTTTCTTCTTTTCTTTTTTAGTAAATGTCTACAGGAGAAGGGGTTACTAGCCCATTGCTCCCGGCATTTTAGTCGCCTCATACGACACGCATGGCTTACGGAGGAAAGATTCTTTTCCACTTCCCCATGGACAATAGAAGAAATAAAGAGGAACAAGAGCTATTTAGAAAAAGGTGAAAAACCTAGATGTATGTATATATATATGCATGTGCGTGTCTGTGAAGTGTGACCGAAGTGTAAGTAGGAGTAGCAAGATATCCCTGTTATCTAGCGTGTTTATGAGACAGAAAAAGAAACCAGCAATCCTACCATCATGCAAAACAGTTACAGGTTTCTGTTTCGCAGTCATCTGGCAGGACGGAAGTACTTCCCTGGGTGGTTGCTGTCTACCAACCTACTACCTATATATATATATATATATATATATATATATATATATAATATATATATATATATATATATATATATATATATATATATATATATATATATATATATATATATATATATATATATATATATATATATATATGATTATATATATACATATATATATATATGATTATATATATACATATATATATATATATATATATATAATATATATATATATATATATATATATATATATATATATATATATATATATATATATATATATAAATATAAGTAGTCATAATTTCTAAAGAGCGGTGTATCCGGTTTAGGGCCTTCCACTGAGCGGTCCCCTTTTCACACCTAGGTGTTACTTCCGGTTTGACCTTGACCTTGACCTCGCCCTCGAGTCCACCCCACCCTTGACCCCCCGCCCACGACCCCCGACCACGGCCCCCGCCCACGACCCCGCCCACGACCCCGCCCACGACCCCCCCCCGCCCGCGCCCCCCCCCACCCGCGCCCGCGCCCCCCGCGCCCCCCGCGCCCCCCGCGCCCCCCGACCGTCGCGCCGACCCACCACCATCGCCGCGCCCTTCGCGCCCGCCCCTCACGCCCCGCCCGCGCCTTCTGCTGCGCCTTCTGCAGCGTCGTCCGGATCGCCCCCACACCCCGAATTTTTTTTCCGATTTTTTTCAAATTTTTTTTGAATTTCTTGTGCTCTCCTCGGATCAAATTTTTGAGGTTCCCCCTCTCACTTTCACCCACACCCCAAATTTTCTCGATAATACCATGACTCCATCTCCTTGGATCAAGGTTTTTGGATTCCCCCCTATGGGGTTTCGAAATTCTCCATCTCCTTGGATCCCCCTCCCACTTTCACCCCCCAACCCCAAAAATTTCTCGATAATACCAAGACTCCAATTCCTCGGATCAAGTTTTTAAGGTTCCCCCTCCGACTTTCACCCCCCCAACCCCAAAAATTTCTCGAAATCAAAATCTCCAATTCCTCGGATCAAATTTTTCTCGATAATACAAGTTTTTGGATTCCCCCCTATGGGGGTTTCGAAATTCTTATGACCTCCTCGGATCAAATTTTTCTTGAAATCAAAGTCTCCAATTCCTCGGATCAAATTTTTCTCGAAATCAAAGTCTCCATCTCCTCGGATCAAGTTTTTCTCGATAATACAAGTTTTTGGATTCCCCCCTATGGGGGTTTCGAAATTCTTATAAGCTTCTCGGATCAAGGTTTTTGGATTCCCCCTATGGGGTTTTCGAAATTCTCCATCTCCTTGGATCCCCCTCCCACTTTCACCCCCAAACCCCAAAAATTTCTCGATAATACCAAGACTCCAATTCCTCGGATCAAGTTTTTTGGATTCCCCCCCTCTGGGTATAAGCATTCAAAATGGACTCCTCCTATGGGGGCATGGTGCTCTCTCTTACTACAGGTCTAAACATCTTCCCCTTATTATTTTAAAATGAACTACCCCCTATGACAGTGACGTCACGCGATGACCCCACACACACAGGCTGAATCTTGTCGACCCTTTTAGTTCATTAAAGTTAATAAGGGGATATAGTACCTACATCATAGGGAAAACATTTTCACTCTTAACCCAGGTTAATCCAAATAATTTCACATTATTTTCGTTAATACCCACAATTTCTTTACAACACAAGTCTAGACATTTTTCTCGTTTTAACTATTTCATCTCAGGTCACTCCCCCACGAAGTAACCTTCTCTCTCTCCTCCTCCCCACCCTCCCGAACCCTCACACTCCAACCAACACCTCACAATTTTCACTCATAACCACAAATTTTTCTCGTTTTAACTATTTCATCAGAAAGTCACCACAACACTTATAACCACTTTTCGATAAATTCACTAGTCACAATTTTACATATTACAAAGTTAATACGCACACACACCTCACTTTGAACACCTTCAAAACACTCTCTTAAATCATTTGAATACTCACAAAAAAAAATACCTTTGAACATTTCCAAACAACACTGAAACACTTCCAAAATAACATTTTGAATACTCCCAAATAAGATTTGACAGCTCTAATTTATCTGCACTTACACATTTCATTAAATTACAACTCATCCCTCCAAACTCCTCCCTCAGTCTCCAGACTTCACAACATTATCACAAAAACTAACTCAATCACTTTACTTTGAACATCACCAAAAAAAAAAACACTGAAATACTCCAAAACATCATTCGAACACCCCCAAATCACCTCTGAATACTCCCAGAACACATTCATAAGTACTCTTGCACATCATTTGAACACCTTCAAAACACCTTTGAACATTTTCCAAACAACACTGAAACACTTCCAAAACACCATTTGAGTACTCCCAAATACACCACTGAATACTACTAAAACACCACTGAATACACTCAAAACACCACCAAAATCACCATAAACTAAGATCAACACCCACATCCCACAACACCCACAACCCACAACACCCACATCCCACAACACCCACAACCCACAACACCCCACATCCACAACACCCACATCCTACAATATTTTCTCGTTTTAACTAATTTCATCAAAAAATCACAACAACCCACTTATAACATCTTTTTCGATATCTCTAGTTCGACAACAACACCCACAACACACACATCCCACAAACACCCACAACCCACAACACCCACATCCCACAACACCCACATTCTACAATATTTTTCTCGTTTTGACTAATTTCATCAGAAAAAGTCACACAACAACCCACTTATAACATCTTTTTCGGTATCTCTAGTTCGACAACAACACCCACAACACCCACATCCCACAACACCCACAACCCACTTCACCCACACCCCACAACACCACAACACCCACAACCCACAATTTTTTCTCGTTTTAACTAATTTCATCTGAAAGTCACAACAGCAACAACCCACAACCCACACAACACCCACAACAACACCCACAACCCACAACACCCACAACACCCCACAAACCCACAGCACCCACAACACCCACAACCCACAACACCCCACAACCCACAATTTTTTCTCGTTTTAAACTAATTTCATCAGAAAGTCACAACAGCAACAACCCACAACCCACAACACCACAACACCCACAAACCACAACACCCACAACACCCCCACAACCCACAGCACCCACAACACCCACAACCACAACAACCCCACAACCCACAATTTTTTTCTCGTTTTAACTAATTTCATCAGACAAAGTACAACAACACCCACAACCCACTTCACCCACACCCCACAACACCCCACATCACCCACATCCCACAATTTTTTTCTCGTTTTAACTAATTTCATCAGAAAAAGTCACAAAAACAACCCACTTATATCATCAATTACCAATTTATTCACATTTTTTTCCCTTCTTTTTACTGAATCTTAAAAGTAATACACATTCCTCCCTACAGTACTAAAATTCTAATAAAATCCTCTCCATACCCATCTCCTTGTATCCACATAAATTAATATTATACTCGCATCAACTACCCAACTATTGCGACATGTTTTCAACACCCCTCCATTATTTTTCCAATATATCATAACTTTTCAATTCTATAATTTCTTTTTAAAATATTCACACATTACCTTTATATTCAGTAAAATCTCCCCATATTTCTAATTACAACCCTCCCCATACACCTCTCCATCTCACCCGCATTTTCTTCACATCCACTCACCCATCTCCCAACACACCTCTTCTGAACACACACAAAAAAATCACATTTCACATCCACAGATGCATCTCAAATCCACTAAAATCACTATAATCAAGATATTCACAAAACTCTATGACCACCTAAAACACACACACACACACACACACAGAGGTATGATAAAGCTCACGGCTCAGGGAGAGTGACCTAGTAGCGATCAGTGAAGAGGCGGGGCCAGGAGCTCGGACTCGACCCCCGCAACCTCAACTAGGTGAGTACCCCTAACCTAACCTATCCTAACCTAACCTAACCTAGCCTAACCTAACCTAACCGAACCTATCCTAACCTAACCTTACCTAACTTATCCTAACCTAACCTAACCTAACCTAGCCTAACCTAACCTAACCTAACTTAACCTAACCTAACCTAACCTAACCTAACCTAACCGAACCTACCCTAACCTAACCTAACCTAACCTTACCTAACATAACCTAACCTAGCCTAACCTAACCTAACCTAACTTAACCTAACCTAACCTAACCTAACCTAACCTAACCTAACCTAACCTAACCTAACCTAACCTAATCTAACGTAACCTACCCTAACCTAACTTATCCTAACCTAACCTAACCTATCTTAACCTAACCTAACCTAACCTAACCTAACCTAACCTAACCTAACCTACCCTAACCTAACTTATCCTAACCTAACCTAACCTAGCCGAACCTATCCTAACCGTTCCTAACTTAACTAACCTAACCTAACCTAACCTAACCTAACCTAACCTAACCTTACCTAACCTAACCTAACCTAGCCTAACCTAACCTAACCTAACCTAACCTATCTTAACCTAACCTAACCTAACCTAGCCGAACCTATCCTAACCGTTCCTAACCTATCCTAACCTAACCTTACCTAACCCAACCTAACCTAACCTACCCTACCCTACCCTAACCTACTATCCTAACCTAACCTAAAATATATTGGAACACTTCCAAAATACATTAGAGTACTCCAGAATTACTTTGAACGACTCCATTTTTGGATATTTCCAAATTTGTTTTGAAAATCGAACATTATTTTCTTGTTGGTAAACACACTCAATGGTAGAAATATTTACTCGATTTCCGAATAGAAACACTTTCCTCGCTCTGAGAGACTCATTGAGCTTATATGCCTTACCCCAAAAGTATTGCGTCATGATTTTTGTACACCCCTTCCCCCTCCGACGCCACCATGTAATGCGGTTCACACCCAAGGTAGAAAATCACACGGCCATCTCCTTACCCTACACCTGCGTCAACTCAGGACAGACAGACGCCATGAAATGAGGTTCACATCCAAGGTAGATTTAAGATAATCATCGCCTTACCGAACACCTGAATCAACTCACCTAACCGAACCTAACCTAACCTATCCTAGCCTAACCTAACCTAGCCTAACCTAACTTAACCTAACCTAACCTAACTTAACCTAACCTAACCTAACCTAACCTAACTTAACCTAACCTAACCTAACCTAACCTAACCTAACCTAACCTAACCTAACCTAACTTAACCTAACCTAACCTAACCTATCTTAACCTAACCTAACCTATCTTAACCTAACCTAACCTAACCTAACCTAGCCTAACCTAACCTAACCTAACCGAACCTAACCTAACCTAACCTAACCTAACTTAACCTATCCTAACCTAACCTTACCTAACCTAGCCTAACCTAACCTATCCTAACCTAACCTAACCTAACCTAACCTAACCTAACCTAACACCATCAAACACCTCCGAATACTCCCCAAAACACTACTGATTACTACCAAATCATCACTGAATACTACCAAATCACCATCAAAATCACCAGAAACTAAGTTTAACATCACCGTCCAACTTCCTTTTTATAGAAATCCCCTCAAATCACTATAACCAAGAACCCAACCTAACCTAACCTTTCCTAACCTAACCCAACCTAACCTAACCTAACCTAACCGAACCTAACCTAACCTTACCTAACCTAACCTATCTTAACCTAACCTAACCTAGCCTAACCTAACCTAACCTAACCGAACCTAACCTAACCTAACCTAACCTAACTTAACCTATCCTAACCTAACCTTACCTAACCTAGCCTAACCTAACCTATCCTAACCTAACCTAACCTAACCTAACCTAACACCATCAAACACCTCCGAATACTCCCCAAAACACTACTGATTACTACCAAATCACCTAACCTAACCTAACCGAACCTAACCTAACCTAACCTAACCGAACCTAACCTAACATTACCCAACCTAACCTAACTTATCCTAACCTAACCTAACCTAACCTAACCTAACCTAACCTAACCGAACCTAACCTAACATTACCTAACCTAACCTAACTTATCCTAACCTAACCTAACCTAACCTAACTTATCCTAACCTAACCTAACCTAACCTGACCTAACTTATCCTAACCTAACCCAACCTAACCTAACCTAACCTAACCTAGCCTAACCTAACCTAACCTAACCTGACCTAACTTATCCTAACCTAACCTAACCTAACCTAACTTATCCTAACATAACCTAACCTAACCTAACACCTTCAAACACCTCCGAATACTCCCAAAACACTACTGATTACTACCAAATCACCGTCAAAATCACCAGAAACTAAGTTTATCATCACCATCCAACATCCTTTTTATAGAATGAATATTCTTACCGCATTTTATGTTGCATATCACATTTCCTCTTCCACATCATCCCTAAACATCCTTCCTAGAGTTGTTTTAACCCCGACGGGCCCATCACGACGTAGGAGCCAGAGCAACCATCACCACTCCAACACCACCTACTACACTCTGGCTCCTAATGTCATGATGGGCCCGTCGGGGGTTAAAACAACTCTAGGAAGGATGTTTAGGGATGATGTGGAAGAGGAAATGTGATATGCAACATAAAATGCGGTAAGAATATTCATTCTATAAAAAGGATGTTGGATGGTGATGATAAACTTAGTTTCTGGTGATTTTGACGGTGATTTGGTAGTAATCAGTAGTGTTTTGGGAGTATTCGGAGGTGTTTGAAGGTGTTAGGTTAGGTTAGGTTAGGTTAGGATAAGTTAGGTTAGGTTAGGTTAGGATAAGTTAGGTCAGGTTAGGTTAGGTTAGGTTAGGCTAGGTTAGGTTAGGTTAGGTTGGGTTAGGTTAGGATAAGTTAGGTCAGGTTAGGTTAGGTTAGGTTAGGATAAGTTTGGTTAGGTTAGGTTAGTTAAGTTAGGAACGGTTAGGATAGGTTCGGCTATGTTAGGTTAGGTTAGGTTAAGATAGGTTAGGTTAGGTTAGGATAAGTTAGGTTAGGGTAGGTTAGGTTAGTTAGGTTAGGTAAGGTTAGGTTAGGTTAGGGGTTAGGTTAGGTTAGGTTAGGTTAAGACAGGTTAGGTTAGGTTAGGATAAGTTAGGTTAGGGTAGGTTAGGTTAGGTTAGGTTAGGTTAGGTTAGGTTAGGTTAGGTTAGGTTAGGTTAGGTTAAGTTAGGTTAGGTTAGGTTAGGCTAGGTTAGGTTATGTTAGGTAAGGTTAGGTTAGGTTAGGTTAGGGTAGGTTCGGTTAGGTTAGGTTAGGTTAGGTTAGGTTAGGTTAAGTTAGGTTAGGTTAGGTTAGGCTAGGTTAGGTTAGGTTAGGTTAGGATAAGTTAGGTTAGGTTAGGCTAGGTTAGGTTAGGTGTGTGTGTGTGTGTGTGTTAGGTGGTCATAGAGTTTTGTGAATATCTTGATTATAGTGATTTTAGTGGATTTGAGATGCATCTGTGGATGTGAAATGTGATTTTTTTGTGTGTGTTCAGAATAGGTGTGTTGGGAGATGGGTGAGTGGATGTGAAGAAAATGCGGGTGAGATGGAGAGGTGTATGGGGAGGGTTGTAATTAGAAATATGGGGAGATTTTACTGAATATAAAGGTAATGTGTGAATATTTTAAAAAGAAATTATAGAATTGAAAAGTTATGATATATTGGAAAAAGAATGGAGGGGTGTTGAAAACATGTCGCAATAGTTGGGTAGTTGATGCGAGTATAATATTAATTTATGTGGATACAAGGAGATGGGTATGGAGAGGATTTTATTAGAATTTTAGTACTGTAGGGAGGAATGTGTATTACTTTTAAGATTCAGTAAAAAGAAGGGGAAAAAAATGTGAATAAATTGGTAATTGATGAGGGTTGTGGTAATGTAGTCGAATTAGAGATACCGAAAAAGATGATATAAGTGGGTTGTTTTTGTGACTTTTTCTGATGAAATTAGTTAAAACGAGAAAAAAAAATTTTGGGATGTGGGTGATGTGGGGTGTTGTGGGGTGTGGGTGAAGTGGGTTTGGGTGTTGTGACTATTTCTGATGAAATTATTAAAACGAGAAAAAATTGTGGGTTGTGGGGTGTTGTGGGTTGTGGGTGTTGTGGGTGCTGTGGGTTGTGGGTGTTGTGGGTGTTGTGGGTTGTGGGTGTTGTGGGTGTTGTGGGTTGTGGGTTGTTGTTGTTGTGACTTTCTGATGAAATTAGTTAAAACGAGAAAAAATTGTGGGTTGTGGGTGTTGTGGGTGTTGTGGGGTTTGGGTGAAGTGGGTTGTGGGTGTTGTGGGATGTGGGTGTTGTTGTCGAACTAGAGATACCGAAAAAGATGTTATAAGTGGGTTGTTGTGACTTTTTCTGATGAAATTAGTTAAAACGAGAAAAATATTGTAGGATGTGGGTGTTGTGGGATGTGGGTGTTGTGGGTTGTGGGTGTTGTGGGATGTGGGTGTTGTGGGTGTTGTTGTCGAACTAGAGATACCGAAAAAGATGTTATAAGTGGGTTGTTGTGACTTTTTCTGATGAAATTAGTTAAAACGAGAAAAATATTGTAGGATGTGGGTGTTGTGGGATGTGGGTGTTGTGGGTTGTGGGTTTTTGTGGGTTGTGGGTGTTGTGGGATGTTGGGGGTTGATCTTAGTTTATGGTGATTCTGGTGGTGTTTTGAGTGTATTCAGTGATGTTTTAGTAGTATTCAGTGGTGTATTTGGGAGTACTCAAATGGTGTTTTGGAAGTGTTTCAGTGTTGTTTGGAAAATGTTCAAAGGTGTTTTGAAGGTGTTCAAATGATGTGCAAGAGTACTTATGAATGTGTTCTGGGAGTATTCATAGGTGATTTGGGGGTGTTCGAATGATGTTTTGGAGTATTTCAGTGTATTTTTTTTGGTGATGTTCAAAGTAAAGTGATTGAGTTAGTTTTTGTGATAATGTTGTGAAGTCTGGAGACTGAGGGAGGAGTTTGGAGGGATGAGTTGTAATTTAATGAAATGTGTAAGTGCAGATAAATTAGAGCTGTCAAATCTTATTTGGGAGTATTCAAAATGTTATTTTGGAAGTGTTTCAGTGTTGTTTGGAAATGTTCAAAGGTATTTTTTTTTTGTGAGTATTCAAATGATTTAAGAGAGTGTTTTGAAGGTGTTCAAAGTGAGGTGTGTGTGCGTATTAACTTCGTAATATGTAAAATTGTGACTAGTGAATTTATCGAAAAGTGGTTATAAGTGTTGTGGTGATTTTCTGATGAAATAGTTAAAACGAGAAAAATTGGTGGTTATGAGTGAAAATTGTGAGGTGTTGGTTGGAGTGTGAGGGTTCGGGAGGGTGGGGAGGAGGAGAGAGAGAAGGTTACTTCGTGGGGGAGTGACCTGAGATGAAATAGTTAAAACGAGAAAAATGTCTAGACTTGTGTTGTAAAGTAATTGTGGGTATTAACGAAAAAAATGTGAAATTATTTGGATTAACCTGGGTTAAGAGTGAAAATGTTTTCCCTATGATGTAGGTACTATATCCCCTTATTAACTTTAATGAACTAAAAGGGTCGACAAGATTCAGCCTGTGTGTGTGGGGTCATCGCGTGACGTCACTGTCATAGGGGTAGTTCATTTTAAAAAAAATAAGGGGAAGATGTTTAGACCTGTAGTAAGAGAGAGCACCATGCCCCATAGGAGGAGTCCATTTTGAATGCTTATACCCAGAGGGGGGGGAATCCAAAAAACTTGATCCGAGGAATTGGAGTCTTGGTATTATCGAGAAATTTTTGGGGTTGTGGGGTGAAAGTGGGAGGGGATCCAAGGGGAAAGGAGAATTTCGAAAACCCCATAGGGGGGAAACCAAAAACCCCTTTATCCGAGAAGCTTATAAGAATTTCGAAATCCCCATAGGGGGGAATCCAAAATCTTGTATTATCGAGAAAAACTTGATCCGAGGAGATGGAGACTTTGATTTCGAAAAAAATTTGATCCGAGGAATTGGAGACTTTGATTTCGAGAAAAATTTGATCCGAGGAGGTCATAAGAATTTCGAAACCCCCATAGGGGGGAATCCAAAAACTTGTATTATCGAGAAAAATTTGATCCGAGGAATTGGAGACTTTGATTTCGAGAAATTTTTGGGGTTGGGGGGGTGAAAGTCGGAGGGGGAACCTTAAAAACTTGATCCGAGGAATTGGAGTCTTGGTATTATCGAGAAATTTTGGGGGTGGGGGGGGGAAAGTGGGAGGGGGATCCAAGGAGATGGAGAATTTCGAAACCCCATAGGGGGGAATCCAAAAACCTTGATCCAAGGAGATGGAGTCATGGTATTATCGAGAAAATTTGGGGTGTGGGTGAAAGTGAGAGGGGGAACCTCAAAAATTTGATCCGAGGAGAGCACAAGAAATTCAAAAAAAATTTGAAAAAAATCGGAAAAAAAATTCGGGGTGCGGGGGCGATCCGGACGACGCTGCAGAAGGCGCAGCAGAAGGCGCGGGCGGGCCCCAGGGGCGGGCGCGAAGGGCGCGCGAGGGTGGTGGGTCGGCGCGACGGTCGGGGGACGCGGGGGGCGCGGGCGCGGGTGGGGGTGGGGGGGCGCTGGCGGGGGGGGTCGTGGGCGGGGTTGTGGGCGGAGATCGTGGGTGGGGGTCGTGGTCGGGGGTCGTGGGCGGGGGGTCAAGGGTGGGGTGGACTCGAGGGCGAGGTCAAGGTCAAGGTCAAACCGAAAGTAACACCTAGGTGTGAAAAGGGGACCGATCAGTGGAAGGCCCTAAACCGGATACAACGCTCTGTAGAAGGCCCTAAACCGGATACACCGCTCTGTAGAAGGCCCCTTAACCGGATACACCGATCTGTAGAAATTATGACTACTTATATAATATATATATATATATATATATATATATATTATATATATATATATATATATATATATATATATATATATATATATATATATATATATATATATATTATAATCGGTGATACACACGTAACAACATGTACCGTATATGCCACCTTTATATCAATAATGTATCTCTTAAATCTTCTGTACCATATTATGTAATAAAATATATATATATTTTATATACATATATTATATAAATATAGGGAGGTACCACCTCTAGAACTGTTATAGGGACCCTCATCCTCAGAGAAAAGAATAAACTTGCTTCAGGGAAAACTCAAGGTTCTCCCTGAAGCTGTTTGAGAGTTTTCTCCTACCACCCTCTATATATTATGTATATTTTATTTTAAGACAAAATACATTGACAAAACATTCACAAAAATACGATAGAAATAAAACAACATAGGTGACTCAGAGCTACATCTCGAATACTTCGTCCAGCTCCCCGGCGGTGGGCAGCGTGCCCAGAATGCTGCAGGCATTTCCTCTCTGGATTGCAACACTGAGTCTCTGAAAGAGGAAGCTGGTCGCCCTGTGGTCCTTGGTTTCTAGGATGAGCTTTTCACCCAGCTTTATTAGGAACTTTAGAGCACACTTGCCCCATGCTCCAAGGGTCTCCGACCCTATTGGGATGAAGTTATAGCAAGGGGGAAGGTATTCATATTTTCGGATCTTCTGGGTCTCCCTGTGGCTGGCAGCTCCACCCCCTTCCACTACGGAGTATGGCAAGTAGGTGTCTGCCAATGTGGCGGCACATGTGTAGTCCCAGGCAATCTGCTTTCCATCCTTCCAAGGTAGCATAGTGGCTCCATCAGGACGCTTTTGACTTCCGTCAGACCTCTGCACTTGAGGTTCCCGTTGAGCTGGGCAACGGGCTGTGGCGAGGCTTCTCTTTATGATGTCATTGACCTCCTCATGCCTGGCATACTTCCCTTCTGCTGTGTGACACACAAGACCATGAAGTCCGAATTGATCAGCTGTCGCCGTGCCCCAAATACACCTATGTTCGGTGAGGATGGGGGCGGCTAGGCGAAGAGCAACACCAATCCGAATGGCCTGTACTCACCTAGTTGTACTCACCTAGTTGAGGTTGCGGGGGTCGAGTCCGAGCTCCTGGCCCCGCCTCTTCACTGATCGCTACTAGGTCACTCTCCCTGAGCCGTGAGCTTTATCATACCTCTGCTTAAAGCTATGTATGGATCCTGCCTCCACTACATCGCTTCCCAAACTATTCCACTTACTGACTACTCTGTGGCTGAAGAAATACTTCCTAACATCCCTGTGATTCATCTGTGTCTTCAGCTTCCAACTGTGTCCCCTTGTTACTGTGTCCAATCTCTGGAACATCCTGTCTTTGTCCACCTTGTCAATTCCTCTCAGTATTTTGTATGTCGTTATCATGTCCCCCCTATCTCTCCTGTCCTCCAGTGTCGTCAGGTTGATTTCCCTTAACCTCTCCTCGTAGGACATACCTCTTAGCTCTGGGACTATCTTGTTGCAAACCTTTGCCTTTCTCTAGTTTCTTTACGTGCTTGGCTAGGTGTGGGTTCCAAAACTGGTGCCGCATACTCCAATATGGGCCTAACGTATACGGTGTACAGGGTCCTGAACGATTCCTTGTTAAGATGTCGGAATGCTGTTCTGAGGTTTGCTAGGCGCCCATATGCTGCAGCAGTTATTTGGTTGATGTGCGCTTCAGGAGATGTGCCTGGTGTTATACTCACCCCAAGATCTTTTTCCTTGAGTGAGGTTTGTAGTCTCTGACCCCCTAGACTGTACTCCGTCTGCGGCCTTCTTTGCCCTTCCCCAATCTTCATGACTTTGCACTTGGTGGGATTGAACTCCAGGAGCCAATTGCTGGACCAGGTCTGCAGCCTGTCCAGATCCCTTTGTAGTTCTGCCTGGTCTTCGATCGAGTGTATTCTTCTCATCAACTTCACGTCATCTGCAAACAGGGACACCTCAGAGTCTATTCCTTCCGTCATGTCGTTCACAAATACCAAAACAGCACTGGTCCTAGGACTGACCCCCGCGGGACCCCGCTAGTCACAGGTGCCCACTCTGACACCTCGCCACGTACCATGACTCGCTGCTGTTTTTCCTGACAAGTATTCCCTGATCCATTGTAGTGCCTTCCCTGTTATCCCTGCTTGGTCCTCCAGTTTTTGCACCAATCTCTTGTGTGGAACTGTGTCAAACGCCTTCTTGCAGTTCAAGAAAATGCAATCCACCCACCCTCTCTCTCTTGTCTTACTGCTGTCACCATGTCATAGAACTCCAGTAGGTTTGTGACACAGGATTTCCCGTCCCTGAAACCATGCTGGCTGCTGTTGATGAGATCATTCCTTTCTAGGTGTTCCACCACTCTTCTCCTGATAATCTTCTCCATGATTTTGCATACTATACATGTCAGTGACACTGGTCTGTAGTTTAATGCTTCATGTCTGTCTCCTTTTTTAAAGATTGGGACTACATTTGCTGTCTTCCATGCCTCAGGCAATCTCCCTGTTTCGATAGATGTATTGAATATTGTGGGTCTAGTCGAGTGCCCAAGGAGGAATTGGGAACAGCTAACAGGAAATCTCCTGAGTGTGGTGCCTTCACTGCCAGGAGACGAGCTTTGTCCTTTCCTGAGGCATTGGAGAACATTGTGTTGGCGATTTTTTCCATGACCGGTTTGTCCCAGTGGGACTGTTTGTGTTCTTTATGAGGAGCTGGTCTACTGGAGGAATCTGCAAGGGTGTCCCACCGAATCGCTGCTTCAGTAAACCTGGGGTCCTGAGCTCCTACCACGTCTCTCAAGCATTTGGGAACAATCTTCTTGACTAATGCACTGGAAGCCAAACATGAAGACAGAAAAACAGGTAAAGCAACATGCGTTGCTTTGCGCACCCCTATACCTCCCAGTCGCACTGGGAGGGTTGCCTGATCCCATTGCTGATCCTCTAGTGACAGGTTCAGTGCCTTCTTAAGGGTTGACCTCAGGTATGCGTCATATTCGTCGAGTGTTGGGTTGTCAAAAGAGGGTGCACACCTCAGGAAGTAAGTGAGTCTTGGAATAGTAAGGCACCTTGTATATATATATATATATATATATATATATATATATATATATATATATATATATATATATATATATATATATTATATATATATATATATATATATATATATACATATATTATATATATTATATATATATATATATATATATATATATATATATATATATTATATATATATATATATATATATATATAATATATATATATATATATACATATATATATATACATATACATTATATATATATATATATATATATATATTATATATATATATATATATATATATATATATATATATTATATATATATATATATATATATATATATATACAGATTGTTGGCAGGTGATAAATATACAATAATAATGAAAAATAATTATATTATCAAATTTTGTTCATTGTTATATTTTACAATAAATAATGTATGACTGTATTATGACTTATAAATATACAACAATGAAAAATAATTATATTATCAAATTTTGTTCACTGTTGTATTTTACAATAAATAATGTATGACTGTGTATTATGACTTATAAATATACAAATATACTAATATAAATACCTAAAAAAATTTAATTACTCTCTTTATTAATGTAAATTCAATATACATGTACACCCTAACACCCATATAAAATATCCTGTGGTATGTACATATACTATGACACAAACACACACTCACATATATATATACGTATACAGTGTATATGTTTTAATAAACAATTTGAAGTGGGATAAATTATCAGCTTCTTTCACTCAGATTTACAATATAAGAAAAGACTGATAATTGCTGATAAATATGTTGAAAGTTATTTTACAGTCATGGGCAGTGTCAACATGCAGTCATGGGCAGTGTCAACATGCAGTCATGGGCAGTGTCAACATGCAGTCATGGGCAGTGTCAACATGCAGTCATGGGCAGTGTCAACATGACATCATGGGCAGTGTCAACATGCAGTCATGGGCAGTGTCAACATGCAGTCATGGGCAGTGTCAACATGACATCATGGGAAGTGTCAACATGCAGTCATGGGCAGTGTCAACATGCAGTCATGGGCAGTGTCAACATGCAGTCATGGGCAGTGTCAACATGCAGTCATGGGCAGTGTCAACTGTTATGGGCAGGTTCAGCTTACACTCAGAAGAAGTGTAACTTATTCATTTGAAGTGTGAACCAAGAGCTCCATCTCATGTAATGTATGAAAACAAATATGTCTTCTCAAATGAACTTTAAGACTTTCTTAACATTCCTGACGGTGGTGGGACTTTTGATGTCAGTGGAAATAAAGCACAAAGTTTCCAGGACGATTGATGAGAAACTCCAAGTTTTGATGTTGGTTGATGTGAATCTCACTGGTCTTCATGTGACGAGCCTTTGTCTGTTTAGCAGTCAACGGCCACTACTGTTTATGTTATGATGGTCTTCATGTGACGAGCCTTTGTCTGTTTAGCAGACAACGAGCAGTACCATTACTGTTGATGTTCTGATGGTTTTCACGGTTTCGTTCCATCAGACGAAACTTTACTGTCTGACGAATATCCAGTGATATGTAGTGCCAACGTAACTCTTACTGACTGCGTCGTCAGTGGCTCTACATTACTGGTGTTCAGTAGTTCGTTGTTCTGCCACGTAGAGTTGGTTTGTAAAATGGAATGGGGGCAATTGTTATTTGATGGATCGAGTTGATTGTTATTGTCAGGTTGAGACAAATTATTCGTGAGAATTTATCAGTGTTCACTGGTGATGTGAAATTTAAAGGGCAGACGAAGGCGACGTTAGAAGGAACATTGTTGATGTCAACTGTCTGAAAATGAGACTTGCAGGCAGAAGTGGATTGGTGATTTTCCACAGCAGCAGAAGGAAATGCGGTATTGTTACTTACAAGGCAGTAAATAACTACAGCAATAAGCAGGACGCAAGAGATCTTCACAGACACCATGACTGAGAACTTGGAGAGCTGGTGAGCACGGTAAAGCACTGACAGCAGTAAGGTTCTGCGAGTGCTGGTAACAGCAGAAAGTCACTGAGAGTGCTAGTGATCACGTTAAGGTACTGATAGAGTGCTGGAGACAACTGACTCTCAGGAAGGCGAGAATCCTCTTATGTATGTCTGCAAGAAACGTTTTCCCCGTGTTTTCCGTACCACGCAAAGCGTAATAATGTATTTGAGTTTTATACCTAATGTAACGTTTTGAGAGACGCTTATTTCGTTATTTTTCGTTATATGATTTTTTCACTTTCATCCAAACTTTTTTCATAACTACATAACGCTATATTCCATCGGTTTTTAACTTTTCACAGACAAGGGTTCATGTGACTATTGGTGCGTGCGTGTGGCCTATGATCAGTATAATAGAACTCATTCCATTTTTCATGGACTGAATTTGATAAATTTCCCAAGCCTATTTTTGACTTAGCTTCAAACATACAAAATGGTGCATCTTAATTGGACGAGAATGGGAGTGAAACCAAAGTGTGTATAAGCACATCTGCCAATTTTATGTGTAAAATATTTTTCCGTTAAATCACGTTAAACAGAACTGAATATACCTTACCTCCTTTGAATGTCTTCTGTCTTTAATGCATGCAAATTATTTGATTGAAATAGTTAAAAAATTATTTGATGAAATTTGGGACATAAATTGAGAATGCTTCTTCTGAATATCTTCAAACTTTTAGCTCTGATGTGTTTTGGTGAACGCAACGTTTATATTGTTATTCGGCTGCAATGATCTCAGTTTGTCCAATTTACTAAATAAATTTTGACTGTAATATCTATGTAATAACTAAACAATGCCTCTTCTGATGGGCTTGAAACTATTCACGCTGAAGAATTCCCTAAGGAGAAGAATGATGCCCCATAAGTTTATTCTGTAGAGGTGAAAGATTGAAATTTTATTGACTGGAATCATTAATGTTAAAGTAATTACTGGAGAATAAATAAGAATGAATCTTTCAATGTTACTTTTTTATATTGAGAGAAAACTTGACATTCACTTTGAGCTCCAAATATATTAATTTACCGATTTATTGAATAATAAAAACTAGAGAACATCTCTTCTGATCGAATTCAAACGAAAAATATCAATAATTCGTATTTTTTGATAAGTGCAGTCACTATTAACACTAGTACAGTCATTGTTAAGATACTAGGTACAGTCACTGTCAAGATAATAGGTATAGTCACTGTCAACATACTAGGTACACTCTATGTCAACATACTAGGTACAGTCTATGTCAACATACTAGGTACAGTCACTGTCAACATACTAGGTATAGTCACTGTCAACATACTAGGTACAGTCACTGTCAACATACTAGGTACAGTCACTGTCAACATACTATGTACAGTCACTGTAAACATACTAGACACAGTCACTGTCAAGGTACTACGCAGCAACTGTGGCTCTGGTGGCCTGGTGGTTAACGCTCTCGCTTCACACGGCGAGGGCCTGGGCTCGATTCCCAGCCAGAGTAGAAACATTGGACGTGTTTCTTTCCACATGTTGTCTATGTTCCCCATCAGTAAAATGGGTACCTGGGTGTTAGTCGACTGGTGTGGGTCGCATCCTGGGACACTGACCTAAGGAGGCCTGGTCACAGACCGGGCCGCGGGGGCGTTGACTCCCGGAACTCTCTCCAGATAAACTCCAGATACTAGGTACAGTCACTGTCAAGATACTAGGTACAGTCACTCTCAAGATACGAGGTAGAGTCACTGCTGTGAAGACAGTCGCTGACACAGAGAGTTGTGAACATTTAACAGTGTAAGCGCGACGGTGTCAGCAAGCCTCCTCAAATATCACGTCAGAGCATATCATCACTGTCAGCGTAACAGTGTCAGCAAACCCCCTGCAGTACCCCGTCAGAACGTGTCATCAGTGTCAGCAAGCCCCCTGCAGTATTACGTCAGAACGTGTCATCAGTGTCAGCATAACAGTGTCAGCAAGCTCCCTGCAGTATCCCGTCAGAACGTGTCATCAGTGTCAGTATAACAGTGTCAGCAAGCCCCCTGCAGTATCCCGTCAGAACGTGTAATTAGTGTCAGTATAACAGTGTCAGCAAGCCCCCTGCAGTATCCCGTCAGAACGTGTAATCAGTGTCAGCATAACAGTGTCAGCAAGCCCCCTGCAGTATCCCGTCAGATGTGTCATCAGCGTCAGCATAACAGTGTCAGCAAGCTCCCTGCAGTATCCCATCAGAACGTGTCATAAGTGTCAGCACAACAGTGTCAGCAAGCCCCCTGCAGTATCATGTCAGCACATGTCATCAGTGTCAGCATAACAGTGTCAGCAAGCCCCCTGCAGAATCCCGTCAGAACGTGTCATCAGTGTCAGCATAACAGTGTCAGCAAGCCCCCTGCAGTATCCCGCCAGAACTTGTCATCAGTGTCAGCATAACAGAGTCAGGAAGCCCCCTGCACTATTCCGTCAGAACGTGTCATCAGTGTCAGCATAACAGTGTCAGCATAACAGTGTCAGCAAGCCCCCTGCAGTATCCCGTCAGAACGTGTCATCAGTGTCAGCATAACAGTGTCAGCAAGCCCCCTGCAGTATCCCGTCAGAACATGTCATCAGTGTCAGCATAACAGTGTCAGCAAGCCCCCTGCAGTATCCCGTCAGAACGTGTCATCAGTGTCAGCATAACAGTGTCAGCAAGCCCCCTGCAGTATCCCGTCAGAACGTGTCATCAGTGTCAGCATAACAGTGTCAGCAAGCCCCCTGCAGTATCCCGTCAGAACGTGTCATCAGTGTCAGCATAACAGTGTCAGCAAGCCTCCTGAAGCATCTCGTCAGAACGTGTCATCAGTGTCAGCATAACAGTGTCAGCAAGCCCCCTGCAGTATCCCGTCAGAACGTGTCATCAGTGTCAGCATAACAGTGTCAGGAAGCCTCCTGAAGTATCTCGTCAGAACGTGTCATCAGTGTCAGCGTAACAGTGTCAGCAAGCCCCCCTGCAGTATCCCGTCAGAACGTGTCATCAGTGTCAGCATAACAGTGTCAGCAAGCCTCCTGAAGTATCCCGTCAGAACGTATCATCAGTGTCAGCATAACAGTGTCAGCAAGCCCCCTGCAGTATCCCGTCAGAACGTGTAATCAGTGTCAGTATAACAGTGTCAGCAAGCCCCCTGCAGTATCCCGTCAGAACGTGTAATCAGAGTCAGCATAACAGTGTCAGCAAGCCCCCTGCAGTATCCCGTCAGAACGTGTCATCAGCGTCAGCATAACAGTGTCAGCAAGCTCCCTGCAGTATCCCATCAGAACGTGTCATAAGTGTCAGCATAACAGTGTCAGCAAGCCCCCTGCAGTATCCCGTCAGAACATGTCATCAGTGTCAGCATAACAGTGTCAGCAAGCCCCCTGCAGAATCCCGTCAGAACGTGTCATCAGTGTCAGCATAACAGTGTCAGCAAGCCCCCTGCAGTATCCCGCCAGAACTTGTCATCAGTGTCAGCATAACAGAGTCAGGAAGCCCCCTGCAGTATTCCGTCAGAACGTGTCATCAGTGTCAGCATAACAGTGTCAGCATAACAGTGTCAGCAAGCCCCCTGCAGTATCCCGTCAGAACGTGTCATCAGTGTCAGCATAACAGTGTCAGCAAGCCCCCTGCAGTATCCCGTCAGAACATGTCATCAGTGTCAGCATAACAGTGTCAGCAAGCCCCCTGCAGTATCCCGTCAGAACGTGTCACAGTGTCAGCATAACAGTGTCAGCAAGCCCCCTGCAGTATCCCGTCAGAACGTGTCATCAGTGTCAGCATAACAGTGTCAGCAAGCCTCCTGAAGCATCTCGTCAGAACGTGTCATCAGTGTCAGCATAACAGTGTCAGCAAGCCCCCTGCAGTATCCCGTTAGAACGTGTCATCAGTGTCAGCATAACAGTGTCAGCAAGCCTCCTGAAGTATCTCGTCAGAACGTGTCATCAGTGTCAGCATAACAGTGTCAGCAAGCCCCCCTGCAGTATCCCATCAGAACGTGTCATCAGTGTCAGCATAACAGTGTCAGCAAGCCTCCTGAAGTATCTCGTCAGAACGTGTCATCAGTGTCAGCATAACAGTGTCAGCAAGCCCCCTGCAGTATCCCGTCAGAACGTGTCATCACTGTCAGCATAACAGTGTCAGCAAGCCTCCTGAAGTATCTCGTCAGAACGTGTCATCAGTGTCAGCATAACAGTGTCAGCAAGCCCCGTGCAGTATCCCGTCAGAACGTGTCATCAGTGTCAGCATAACAGTGTCAGCAAGCCCCCTGCAGTATCCCGCCAGAACTTGTCATCAGTGTCAGCGTAACAGAGTCAGGAAGCCCCCTGCAGTATTCCGTCAGAACGTGTCATCAGTGTCAGCATAACAGTGTCAGCATAACAGTGTCAGCAAGCCCCCTGCAGTATCCCGTCAGAACGTGTCATCAGTGTCAGCATAACAGTGTCAGCAAGCCCCCTGCAGTATCCCGTCAGAACGTTTCATCAGTGTAAGCATAACAGTGTCAGCAAGCCCCCTGCAGTATCCCGTCAGAACGTGTCATCAGTGTCAGCATAACAGTGTCAGCAAGCCTCCTGAAGTATCTCGTCAGAACGTGTCATCAGTGTCAGCATAACAGTGTCAGCAAGCCCCCTGCAGTATCCCGTCAGAACGTGTCATCAGTGTCAGCATAACAGTGTCAGCAAGCCTCCTGAAGTATCTCGTCAGAACGTGTCATCAGTGTCAGCATAACAGTGTCAGCAAGCCCCTTGCAGTATCCCGTCAGAACGTGTCATCAGTGTCAGCATAACAGTGTCAGCAAGCCTCCTGAAGTATCCCGTCAGAACGTGTCATCAGTGTCAGCATAACAGTGTCAGCAAGCCCCCTGCAGTATCCCGTCAGAACGTGTCATCAGTGTCAGCATAACAGTGTCAGCAAGCCCCCTGCAGTATCCCGTCAGAACGTGTCATCAGTGTCAGCATAACAGTGTCAGCAAGCCCCCTGCAGTATCCCGTCAGAACATGTCATCAGTGTCAGCATAACAGTGTCAGCAAGCCCCCTGCAGTATCCCGTCAGAACGTGTCATCAGTGTCAGCATAACAGTGTCAGCAAGCCCCCTGCAGTATCCCGTCAGAACGTGTCATCAGTGTCAGCATAACAGTGTCAGCAAGCCTCCTGCAGTATCCAGTCAGAACGTGTCATCAGTGTCAGCATAACAGTGTCAGCAAGCCTCCTGAAGTATCCCGTCAGAACGTGTCATCAGTGTCAGCATAACAGTGTCAGCAAGCTGCCTGAAGTATCCCGTCAGAACGTGTCATCAGTGTCAGCATAACAGTGTCAGCAAGCCCCCTGCAGTATCCCGTCAGAACGTGTCAACAGTGTCAGCATAACAGTGTCAGCAAGCGCCCTGCAGTATCCCGTCAGAACATGTCATCAGTGTCAGCATAACAGTGTCAGCAAGCCTCCTGCAGTATCCCGTCAGAACGTGTCATCAGTGTCAGCATAACAGTGTCAGCAAGCCCCCTGCAGTATCCCGTCAGAACATGTCATCAGTGTCAGCATAACAGTGTCAGCAATCCCCCTGCAGTATCCCGTCAGAACGTGTCATCAGTGTCAGCATAACAGTGTCAGCAAGCCCCCTGCAGTATCCCGTCAGAACGTGTCATCAGTGTCAGCATAACAGTGTCAGCAAGCCTCCTGCAGTATCCCGTCAGAACGTGTCATCAGTGTCAGCATAACAGTGTCAGCAAGCCTCCTGAAGAATCCCGTCAGAACGTGTCATCAGTGTCAGCATAACAGTGTCAGCAAGCCTCCTGCAGTATCCCGTCAGAACGTGTCATCAGTGTCAGCATAACAGTGTCAGCAAGCCCCCTGCAGTATCCCGTCAGAACGTGTCATCAGTGTCAGCACAACAGTGTCAGCAAGCCCCCTGCAGTATCCCGTCAGAACATGTCATCAGTGTCAGCATAACAGTGTCAGCAAGTCTCCTGAAGTATCCCGTCAGAACGTGTCATCAGTGTCAGCATAACAGTGTCAGCAAGCCTCCTGCAGTATCCCGTCAGAACGTGTCATCAGTGTCAGCATAACAGTGTCAGCAAGCCCCCTGCAGTATCCCGTCAGAACGTGTCATCAGTGTCAGCATAACAGTGTCAGCAAGGCCCCTGCAGTATCCCGTCAGAACGTGTTATCAGTGTCAGCATAACAGTGTCAGCAAGCCCCCTGCAGTATCCCGTCAGAACGTGTCATCAGTGTCAGCATAACAGTGTCAGCAAGCCTCCTGAAGTATCCCTTCAGAACGTGTCATCAGTGTCAGCATAACAGTGTCAGCAAGCCCCCTGCAGCATCCCGTCAGAACGTGTCATCAGTATCAGCATAACAGTGTCAGCAAGCCCCCTGCAGTATCCTGTCTGAACGTGTCTTCAGTGTCAGCATAACAGTGTCAGCAAGCCCCCTGCAGTCTATGTCAACATACTAGGTACAATCACTGTCAACGTACTGGGTACGTCACTGAAAACTACTGTACAGTCCTTGTCAACGTAAGTACTTCACTGTCAACTACAAGGTACAACCTGTAAATACTAGTACAGTCACGTCAAAACTGGTACAGTCACTGTTAACATACTATGTACAATCATTGAAACTTATTGGGCAAGTCACTGCTAGGTACTACGCAGCAACTGCAACATACAGGTACAGTACTGTCATGTATAGGTCACACTCTAAAAACGAGGACAGTCACTGCTGTGAAGACAGTCACGACACAGAGAGTTGTGAACATTTAACGGTAAGCGCACGGTTCAGAACCCCCCTGAAATATCTGTGAAGCTAACATCACTGTCCAAAACATTGCAGAAAACCCCCTGCAGTACCCCCCGTGGGAAGGTCACGTGTCAGCATAACATTTCCCAGCAACCCCCTGCAGTACCCCGCGAAGTGTAATCATGTCATAAACAGTGTCAGCAAGCCCCCGCAGTATCCCGCAGAACTGTCATCAGCGTCAGCATAGCAGTGTCGGAACCCCCTGCAGTATCCAATCAGAACGGTATTAGGCAGCATAACATGCCCCGAAGCCCCCTGCAGACCCGTCGAAGTGTCATAGTGTCATAAAAAACGTGTCAGCAAGCCCCCTCAGTACCCCGCAGAACATGTCATCAGTGTCACAAAAACAGTGTCAGCAACCCCCCGCATACCCCCCCAAAACGGTCACATGTCAGCAAACATGTCAGCAAGCCCCTGCAGTACCCCGTCAAACGGTCATAGTGTCAGCATAACGAGCCCGGGAACCCCCCCTGCAGTACCCCGTCAAACTGTCACATTTTTCAGCAAAAACATTTTCCGAACCCCCCTGCAGCATCCCGCAAACTTCATCAGTTCAGCATCCCAAGTGCACAACCCCCTGCATATCTGTCAGAACGTGTCATCATTCAGCAAAACAGTGTCAGAACCCCCCTGCAGTATCCCGTCAGAAGTGTCATCTGTCAGCAAACAGGTCAGCAAGCCTCCTGCAGTTCCCGTCAAACATTCCAGGTCAGCAAAACAGTGTCGCAACCCCCCAGCAGTCCATCAGATCATGTCTCAGTGCAGCATAACGAGTCAGGAACCCCCCGCAATCCGTCAGAACGTGCACAGGGTCAGCAAAACAGTGCAGCAAGCCTCCTCAGTATCCCGTCAACATTTTCCCATGTCAGCAAACAGTGCACAAGCCCCCTCAGTACCCCGCAAAGTGTCATCAGTGTCACATAACGTGTCACCGCCTCCGCAGTATCCTGTCGAACGTGTCATCAGTGTCAGATAACAGAGTCGGAAGCCCCCTGCAGTATCCCGCAAACTTTCATCAGTGTCAGAAAAACAGTGTCAGCGAGCCTCCGAAGTATCCCGCGAACGTGTCATCAGGTCCATTAAGTGTCAGAAAGCCCCTGCATACCTGTCAAAACTGTCATCAGTGTCAGCAAACAAGTCGGAAAGCCCCCTGCAGCCCCTCAAAACTTGCATCAGTGCACATAACAGTGTCAGCGATCCTGCGTACCCGTCAGAACGTGTATCATGTCAGCATAACAGTGTCGAAAGCCTCCCAAAATCTGTCAAAACGTGCATCAGTGTCAGATAACAGTGTCAGCAACCCCCCTGCAGTATCCGGTCAGACGTGTCATCAGTGCCCAATAACAGAGTCAGAAGCCCCCTGCATTTCCCCGCAGACTTGTCTCGGTCAGCATAAATTTCAGCAAACCCTCCTGAATATCCCGTCAGAACTCCCCAAAATGATCTTTTTTTTCAATACAAACTAGTAACATGGGGGGTTTTTAAATTTAACCCCTCCCCCCCACTCACCGCCCTTCAAACCTAATTGGTAAAAGGGGTTGATTCATGCTCCGGGGCCAGTGAGTCAAAGGTTGTCAAATAAATTTTTAAAAACAATGATTCCCTGTGGATGTTAATGTTGGCAAAAACAGTAAAAATGGTTCTGTTGTGGGTTTTTTAATTCACCGTGGCTAGCTAGGTGACCGAACAACTCCTTCAGCTAGTGTGGCGTAGGGGTAGGTAGGCATGCTTAACAGTCCTGGTTCCCGAGGTTTGTGTCGTAGTGAAATAGTACTGCATTAATACTAACTTCCAGTTCATTTGAAACTATATTAAAAAAATTTTTTTATTATTAGCTATAGAAATAATAATAAAGTATTGCAATTTAGTTTGAGTAAGCAGCAGAATTAGTACGTAGAGTAGTACGTATGTATATGGTAGTATATTTGTATTTACAGCGTAGTCTAGTATAGTAGTAGTAAAAAATTGTATGTTGTAATAATATAAAATCAATTATGTTTAAAAACAATATTAACTCAGACACCAAAACAAGCATCCTGAAAATTTTATTCACCCGGGGAACCTGCCGGATTTTACTTTAATTTTGCGAACTTTGCAAAGGGCCGCGGCTTCTAGCGCTCCCCCTTGTTTAACGTGTTATAAGTTCTGAAGCAGATCGAACTTACAAAACAAAGTTTTTTTCTGTCTGTTTACTTTCAAACGTTTGTAATGAATGTGAATAAATTACTCTCTCAAAAAGGTATATTAGAAAGTGCAAAGGACCTCCTAGAATGATATCATATTAATATATTTATATATATATATATAAAATTATATATATATAAAATTTTTATATATATATATATAAATATATATATATATTATAATAAAATAATATTTATATAAAATATATATAATACTATAAATATATATTATATATATATATAAAAAATTATATAATATAACATATATATAATATATATATTATATATAATATATATATATATTTATTTAAATAAATAAAAATAATAATAATATATTAAAATTTGTGTGCCGAATATGTAAAATTGGTCAATTAGCAATAACTCATTTAAAATTAAGTCCTTTCTCAAATTTTTCCTTAACGTTTAAAAGATAACTTTTTTATTATTGTGAGTAAAAATTTTTAAATTTTGACCAAAAGAATCTTAAAAACTTACCTACCTATTAAACAAGCCCAATTTTTTTTAGCCTCCCCCAAGTAAATATATTTTAGATTTGTTTACAGAAATTTAATAAAAAAAACACAGTGAAAAAATTTTTTTTTTTTTCGTTGGTTCAGAATGATTTTGGCAAAATTTTATTGCATAAAAAATTTTTTCCCACTTGTCCTATAGGGCAATGAGCGTTGCTATTAAGCCAAGACGAAATTCTGCCTATTCGGCACGACAAATATATATATTATATATATTTTAAATTAATATTATATTAATATATATATATATATATATATAATATTATATTTATATAATAAAATTAATAAACATATATAATATTATGTATATATTATATATATATAATATTATAAATATATTATAAAAATATATATATAAAATTTATATAATTATTACTATACATAGAGAGAGAGAAGAGGGAGAGAAGAGAGAGAAGAAGAGAGAGAGAGAGAAAAGAGAGAGGAGAGAGAGAGAGGGCCCCATCTCTAGTTCAAATTGGGGGACCCAAGCCTCGGAAAAATGATAAAAAAGGGTTCGAAGAAGAATTTTTGGTTTTTCTTCCTAAAGTCATCTGAATATTCCATTTCCCCCCACCCCCCCATCTTTGATTTTTTAACAATAGGTATCGTAATTTTAACATAAATGGTTAAAAAATTTTTAAAAAGAGATTTTGCTGGTCAAAGTGACACATACAGACGTGAGGGTAGGGATACATTTCAAGTGCATTTGCACGTTTTTATAAGAATTTCAATCAAAAATCTCATCCATCCTCAGAGCTGGGGCGCGTACCCAGAAAACAGCAGGCATTCCCCTTCTAAACCGCCGCCCTGAGCCGGAAATAAAAAAAACTATCCCCCTAGGATGCCTATTAAACCCTATAATCTTTTGCTTAGCTCCAAAGCGGGTTGTTGTGTAGCTTTTGTTCATAACCGGCCTTTGTTTCCAGAGGGCCCTTTAAAAGCCAAGCTGTTTGGTTTAAGCACAGCCCGCCATTTTAAGAAATTTGGACAGTCCCCTTTGGGAAAAGAGACTCGAAAAGTATTGCCCCCAGCAACTGGGTTTAAATTTAAGCATCCTTTTTTTTAGTCACAAAATGATGCCACAAAAAAACAATGGATTAATTTTTATCAGGGAAACAGACCACCAAGGATTTATTTTTTAAAAATATAAATTTTAAAATAATATATTAAAATAATTTTATATAATAAAATATATTTAAAATATATAAATTTTTTATAATATATATATATTTATGTTATTTTATTTAAAAAACACAAATATAAATTTTTATATATATAATAAAATATTATATAAATTTTTTATATTATAATATAATATAAATGTATATAATAATGTGTATATATAATAAAATAATATAAATATAATAAAAATTATTATAAAATATATTATATAAATAAAAAAAATAAGGGGGTACCCCCTATAGAACGGTAGGACCCTCATCCTCAAGAAAAGAATAAAATTGCTTCAGGGGAAAAATCAAATTTTTTTTCATTGTTTTTTTTACAAAAAATAATGTATGACTGTGTATTAGCTATAAATATAAAAATTACTAATATAAAACCTAAAAAAAAAAAATTGCTCCTTTTTTTAATGTAAATTCAATAACATCCCAAACCCTTAAAAATGTCAAATTGGTAGTACATAAAATATACGCAAACACAAATTATATATAATATAATAAATATATATTAAAAATTATAATATATATACGTATACAGTGTTATGTTTTAATAAACAACTTTAAGAGGGATAATTTCAGGGTTTTTTCCTCAGATTTTCAATATAAGAAAAAACGATAATTGCGAAAATTTTGAAAGTTATTTTACAGTCAGAACAGTGAACATGAATCATGGGCATTTTCAACATGAGCATGGCGTGTCAACAGGCAGTCTGGGCAGTGTCAATATCAGTCAGGGGCCCTGTCAACAGCAGTTTGGCAGTGTCAACATCTCATGGGGATGTCAAAAGCAGTCATGGGCATGTCAAAATGCAGTCTGGGCAGGTCAACATCATCAGGGCATGTCAACAGTAGTCATGGGGAGTGTCAAAATGCAGCATGGGGAGGGGCAACATGAAGTCTTGGGGGAGTGTCAACATGCATCATGGGCATACCCAACATGCCCGCCCCTGGCATATCAACTGCAGTCATGGGGGGTCCCAAATGCATCATGGGCATTTTAAAAGCATCATGGGCAGTGTCAACATGCAGTCATGGGCATGTCAAATGCAGTCATGGGCATGTCAACATGATCATGGGGAGTGCAACAGCAGCATGGCAGAGCAAATGCAGTCATGGGGGTTCAACATGCGTCAGGGCAGAGTAACATCAGTCATGGGGAGTGTCAACTGCAGTCATGGGCAGGTCAACATGCATCATGGGGATGTCAACATGCAGTCATGGCATGTCAAAACAGTCATGGGCAGTGTCAAATGCTTTTATGGGCAGTGTCAAGTTATGGGCAGGTTCACTTTCCTCAGAAAAGTGTAACTTATTCATTTGAAGTGGAACCAGAGCTCCCCTCATGTAATTTTAAACAAAAATGTTTCTCAAATGAACTTTAAGATTTCTTAATTCCTGACGGTGGGGGACTTTTGATTCATGGAAAAAAAAAACCAAGTTTAAAACGTTGATAAAAATCCAATTTTTGATGTTGGTTGATGTGAATCTACTGGTCTTTTTTGGACGAGCCTTTGTCGTTTTGCGTCAACTGCCACACTGTTTATGTTATGATTGCTTCAGTGACGAGCCTTTGCTGTTTTTGCACAAAGCCAGTACCTTGTGATGCTTGGGTCTTCACGTGAGGCCTTTTTTCTTTTAGCACCAACGACCAGTACCAGTAGTTGATGTTCAATGGTCTTTACGGGACGAGAAAATTTTTCCTTTTAACACCGCCCAGCACCATTACTGTTTATGTCCAGGGTTTTGTGTGTGAGCCATTGTCTATTTGCAGTCAAAAGGCCAGTACCAGTACTGTTGATGTTTTGATGGCTTCCGTGATGAACCTTTGGCTGTTTAAAAACCCCAACGGCCCGTACCATTCTGTTGTGGTTTGATTTTCTTTATGTGAGGAACCTTTGTCTGTTTAGCAGTCAACGGCCAGTACCAGTGCTGTTGAAGTTCTGATGGCTTCCCCCGGAGAACCCTTTTTCTTTTAGCATCAACGACCAGTACCATTTTGTTAATGGCGATTGGGAGTCAGTAATTATGCCAATAACATTTTAACTGCTGTGGCAGAAGGTTGAACCTTATTGGCAGCGAATATTATGCCAGTAATTTTTAACAGATGGCAGAGAGTCCTGTCCATAATGCTTTCCATCAGACCCAAAGATTACTCTTTGTTTCATTGTAAAACCTTAAAATTTCTTTCCATCAACGAAATTTCTGTCGAAGAATTCCAGCGGAACCTTTTCTGACTGGGTCGTAGTGGCTTACATTACGGTGTTCAGTAGTTCGTTGTTCGCCACGAGAATTGGTTTGTAAAATGGAATGGGGGCAATTGTTATTTTGATGGGCGATTGATTGTTTTGTGAGGGTTTAGACAAATTATTTGTGAGAAATTTTCCATGTTCAATGATGATGTGAAATTTAAAGGGCAGACAAGGGGACGTTAGAAGGGAAAATTGTTGTTTAACTGTTGAAAAATGAACTTGCAGGCGCAGAAGGGGATTGGGGATTTTTACAGCGCAGAAGGGAAAAGCGGTATTGTTCTTACAAGGCAGTAAATAACTACAAAAAATAAGCAGGACCAAGAGATCTCACAACCCATGATGGAAAATTAGTGTGGTGAGCACGTAAAGCACTGACCGTAAGGTTTTGCAGTGGGTAACAGCTAAAGTCCTGAGGGCTATGATCCTTTAAAGGGAATGATAGAGTGTGGGGAACAACTGACTCTCGAAGGCGTAATCCTCTTATGATTCTGCAAGAAACTTTTCCCCCCCTTTTCCGACCCCGCAAAGCGTCATAATGTAAGGAGTTGTATTCCTAATTAACGTTTTTTAGAGACGCTTTTTTCGTTATTTTTTTGTTATATATTTTTTCACTTTCACCAAAAATTTTTTCGAACTACATAAAAGCATATTCTTTGTTTCTTTCTTTTCACAGACAAGGGTTCAGCGACTATTGGGCGGCTGTGGCCTATGATCATATTTAGAACTCATTCCATTTTTTCAGGGCTGAATTTGATAAATTTCCCAAGCCTTTTTTTGACTTACTTCAAACATACAAAATGGGCATCTTAATTGGGCGAGAATGGGGGTGAAACCAAAGTGTTATAAGACATTCCAATTTATGTGTAAAATATTTTTCCCTTAAATCACATTAAACAGAATGAATATACCTTACCCCTTTGAATGTCTTTTGTCTTTAATGGAGCAAATTTGTTTTTGAAAAAAAGGGAAAAATTTATTTATGAAATTTGGGAGTAAATTTAGAAAAACTTTTTCGAATATCTTCAAAATTTTAGCTCTCATTTTTTAGGTAACGCAACGTTTTATTGTTTTTTCTGCAGCAATGATCTCATTTTCCAATTTTAAATGAGTTTTTGCTAATGACCAGTTTTTCATATTCAACGACATATATATATTATATATATATATATATAATATATATAATATTATATATAAAAATATATAAAATTATATATATATTAATATACTTTATATAAATATTTTATTTATATAAAGAGAGAGAGAGAGGGGAAGAGAGAGAAGAGAGAGAGAGGAGAGAGAGAGAAGAGAGAGAGAGAGAGAGAGAGAGAGAAAGGGGGGCCATCTTATTCAAAATTTGGGGGCCCATAGCCCGGAGAAATGCATAAAAGGGGGCGAAGAAGAAAATTTGGGGTTTTTTCCTAAAGTCTCTGAATATTCCACTTTCCCTACCCCCCATCTTTTGATATTTTAAAAAGGTTCGTATTTTTTACAAATAGGTTTTCCCAATTTTAAAAAAATATTGCTGGGAAAAAATGACACATACAGTACTGAGGTTGAGGGTTTCATTTCAAACTATACACGTGTTTTTTTTTTAAAATTTCAATGCAAAATCCACCCGCTCCTCAGAGCGGGGGGCGTACCCGTATAAGCAGGCATTACCCCCCTGAACCGCCGCGCTGAGACCCTGAGTTTCTATTTCAGGGGCACCCTAGGTCCTAGTTACCCCGATGAATCTTTTTCTTAGCTCCTTAAAGCAGGGTTGTTGAGTACGCTCTTGTTGCAGAACCTGCTTTGTTTCCCTGAGGGGCCCTAAAGCCCAAATGGTTTGGGTTAAGCATCATGCCCCCTTGGAGAATATTCGGACAGTACTTTGGGGAAAAGAGAAATGCGAAAAGTATTGCCCAAGCAACTAGTCTAATCCACCAACCTTCTTTTTAAGATCACAAACTGATGCCACAAAAAGAAAGGTTTTAAATTTTATCAGGAACGACAAGCCAAGGATTTTGATTATATATAAAAAATAATAAAAATATATTTTAATATAAATATATTTTAAAATATATAAATATATATATATAATATAATATATATATATTATAATATATATATATAAATTAAAATATATTATATATATATAAAAATTTTTAATTATATAATATAATATAATATATATAAAATTAAAAAAGAGAAAAGAGAGAAGAGGGGAGAGAGGAGAGAGAGAGAGAGGGGAAGGGGAAGGGGAAAAGAGAGAGAGAGAGGAGAGAGAGAAGAGAGAGAGGATGGGGTCCCCCAGTTAAACA
>NC_069468.1:21422797-21425297 GCF_026875155.1 Cherax quadricarinatus
GGTCATGGCAGTGTCAAATGCATCATGAGCATGTCAACAGTGATCATGGCATGTCACTGCAGTCATGGTGTGTCAACATGCATTTCATGGGCATGTCAATGATAGGGAATAAGCTTCAAATAGTTGGATTTCAACATTGCAGCAGTCAAGCAGCATGCAGTTCTCATGGCAGTGTCAACATGCAGTCATGGGCAGTGTCAACATGCAGTCATGGGCAGTGTCAACATGCAGTCATGGCAGTTCAACATGCAGTCATGGAGTGTCAACATGCAGTCATGGGCAGTGTCAACATGCAGTCATGGGCAGTGTCAACTGTTTGGCAGTTAGCTTACATCAGAAGAAGTGTAACTTATTCATTTGAAGTGTGAACCAAGAGCTCCATCTCATGTAATGTATGAAAACAAATATGCCTTCTCAAATGAACTTTAAGACTTTCTTAACATTCCTGACGGTGGTGGGACTTTTGATGTCAGTGGAAATAAAGCACAAAGTTTCCATGACGATTGATGAGAAACTCCAAGTTTTGATGTTGGTTGATGTGAATCTCACTGGTCTTCATGTGACGAGCCTTTGTCTGTTTAGCAGTCAACGGCCACAATGTGTTATGTATTTCTCATGTGACGGCTTTTCTGTTAGCATAAACGGCCAGTACCAGTACTGTTGATGCTCTGATGGTCTTCACGTGATGAGCCTTTGTCTGTTTAGCAGTCAACGACCAGTACCAGTACTGTTGATGTTCTAATGGTCTTCACGTGATGAGCCTTTGTCTGTTTAGCAGTCAACGGCCAGTACCAGTACTGTTGATGTTATGTGTTATGAGTTCTAAGTCAACGTGATTTGACGATTTGGACTTTGTGTTTAACAGCCAACGGGCCAGTACCAGTACTGTTGATGTTTTGATGGTCTTCATGTGAGGAACCTTTGTCTGTTTAGCAGTCAACGGCCAGTACCAGTGCTGTTGATGTTCTGATGGTCTTCACGTGATGAACCTTTTTCTGTTTAGCAGTCAACGACCAGTACCAGTTCTGTTAATGGTCTGATGTGGCAGTCAGTAATTATGCCAATAACATTTGTAACTGCTGTGGCAGTAAGGTTGATATCCTTATTTGGCAGCGAATGATTATGCCAGTAACGTTTGTAACAGATGGCAGAGAGTCCTGTCCATAATGTCTGTTCCATCAGACCAAAGATTACTCTTCTGTTTCATTAGTAAAACCTTTACAGTTTCGTTCCATCAGACGAAAGTTTACTGTCTGAAGAATATCCAGCGGAACTCTTACTGACTGCGTCGTCAGTGGCTCTACATTACTGGTGTTCAGTAGTTCGTTGTTCTGCCACGTAGAATTGGTTTGTAAAATGGAATGGGGGCAATTGTTATTTGATGGGTCGAGTTGATTGTTTTTGTCAGGTTCAGACAAATTATTCCTGAGAATTTATCAGTGTTCAATGGTGATGTGAAATTTAAAGGGCAGACGAAGGCGACGTTAGAAGGAACATTGTTGATGTCAACTGTCTGAAAATGAGACTTGCAGGCAGCAGAAGTGGATTGGTGATTTTCCACAGCAGCAGCAGGAAATGCGGTATTGTTACTTACAAGGCAGTAAATAACTACAGCAATAAGCAGGACGCAAGAGATCTTCACAGACACCATGACTGAGAACTTGGAGTGCTGGTGAGCACGGTAAAGCACTGACAGCAGTAAGGTTCTGCGAGTGCTGGTAACAGCTGAAAGTCACTGAGAGTGCTAGTGATCACGTTAAGGTACTGATAGAGTGCTGGAGACAACTGACTCTCAGGAAGGCTTGAATCCTCTTATGTATGTCTGCAAGAAACGTTTCCCCCGCGTTTTCCGTACCACGCAAAGCTTTCATAATGTAAGTGAGTTGTATTCCTAATGTAACGTTTGAGAGAGCTTATTTCTTTATTTTTCGTATATGATTTTTTCACTTTCATCCAAACTTTTTTCGTAACTACATAACGCTATATTCTATTGTTTTCTTCTTTTCACAGACAAGGGTTCATGCGACTATTGGTGCGTGCGTGTGGCCTATGATCAGTATTTTTAAGAACTCATTCCATTTTCATGGACTGAATTGATAAATTTCCCAAGCCTATTTTTGGACTTAGCTTCAAACATACAAAATGGTGCATCTTAATTGGACGAGAAATGGAGTGAAACCAAAGTGTGTATAAGCACATTGCCAATTTTATGTGTAAAATATTTTTCCGTTAAATACATTAAACAGAACTGAATATACCTTACCTCCTTTGAATGTCTTCTGTCTTTAATGGATGCAAATTTGTTTATTGAAAAAATTAAAAAATTTATTTGATGAAATTTGGGAGATAAAATTGAGAATACTTCTTTGAATATCTTCAAAATTTAGCTCTGATGTGTTTTTGGGGGAACGCAACGTTCATATTGTTATTCTGCTGCAATGATCTCAGTTTGTCCAATTTTAAATGAGTTCTTGCTAATTGACCAGTTTTACATATTCGA
>NC_069468.1:21435297-21437797 GCF_026875155.1 Cherax quadricarinatus
ATTTTAACTAATAGGTATCGTACATTTTATTACATAATATGGTTCACAATATTAAAAAGAGATATTGCTGGTACAAAGATGACACATACAGTACGTGAGGGTTGAGGGATACATTTCAAGTGCATATTGCTACGTGTTTATAACAATTACAATGCAAAAATCTCATCCAGCTCCTCAGAGCTGGGGCGCGTACCCAGGATACAGCAGGCATTACCCCTTCTAAACCGCCGCGCTGAGACCCTGGAATAGAAAACTAGTCACCCTAGGATGCCTAGTTACCCTGATGAATCTTTTGCTTTACTCCTTAAAGCAGGTTGTTGATGTACGCTCTGTTGCATGAACGTGGCTTTGTTTCCATGAGGGACTTTAAAAGCCAAGTGGTTTGGTTGAAGCATCATGACCGCCTCTGTGAGAATATTCGGACAGTAGCTTTGAAATGAGACTGCGAAAGTATTGCCCACAGCAACTGGTTTAAATTCCTCCATCCTTCTTTTAAGATCACAACTGATGCACAAAAAAAGAATGGATTAATTTCATCAGGAATCAGACCAACCAAGGAGTTATGATTGTATATATATATATATATATAAAATACTATATAATATAATATATATATTATATATATATATATATAATATGTATATATATTAAATATATATATATTATAATATATATATTATATATATATATATATATATATATATATATGTATATTACATATATATATGTAGTATATATATATATATATAAAATATATATATATATATATATTTATATATATAATATATATATAAATATAGGGAGGTACCACCTATAGAACTGTCGTAGGGACCCTCATCCTCAGAGAAAAGAATAAACTTGCTTCAGGGAAAACTCAAGGTTCTCTCTGAAGCTGTTTGATAATTTTCTCCTACCATCCCCTATATTTCAAGTATGTTTTATTTAAAGACAAAATGCATTGGCCAAACATTCATAAAAATACAACAGAAAGTAAAACAACATAGGTAACTCAGAGCTATATCTCGAATACTTCGTCCAGCTCCCCTGCGGTGGGCCGCGTGCCCAGAATGCTGCAGGCATTTCCTCTCTGGATTGCAACACTGAGTCTCTGAAAGAGGAAGCTGGTTGCCCTGTGGTCCTTGGTTTCTATGATGAGCTTTTCACCTAGCTCTTTGAGGAACTTTAGAGCACACTTGCCACATGCTCCAAGGGTCTCCGACCCTATAGGAATGAAGCTATAGCAAGGGGGAAGGTCTTCATATTTTCGGATCTTCTGGGTCTCCCTGTGGCTGGCAGCTTAAATATTTTTGGCAGGTGATAAATATACAATAATAATGAAAAATAATTATATTATCAAATTTTGTTCATTGTTATATTTTACAATAAATAATGTATGACTGTGTACTATGACGTATAAATATATAAATATACTAATATAAATACATAAAAAAATATAATTGCTCTCTTTGTTAATGTAAATTCAATACACATCCTAACACCCTTATAAAATGTCATGTGGTATGTACATATACTATGACGCAAACACACACACACATATATATGTATACGTATACAGTGTATATGTTTTAAAAAACAACTTGAAGAGGGATAAATTATCAGCTTTTTTCACTCAGATTTACAATATAAGAAAAAACTGATAATTGCTGATAAATATGTTGAAAGTTATTTTACAGTCATGAACAGTGTCAACATGCAGTCATGGGCAGTGTCAACATGCAATCATGGGCAGTGTCAACATGCAGTCATGGGCAGTGTCAACATGTAGTCATGGGCAGTGTCAACATGCAATCATGGGCAGTGTCAACATGCAGTCATGGGCAGTGTCAACATGCAGTCATGGGCAGTGTCAACATGCAATCATGGGCAGTGTCAACATGCAGTCATGGGCAGTGTCAACATGCAGTCATGGGCAGTACCAACATGCAGTCATGGGCAGTGTCAACATGCAGTCATGGGCAGTGTCAACATGCAGTCATGGGCAGTGTCAACATGCAGTCATGGGCAGTGTCAACTGTTATGGGCAGGTTCAGCTTACAGTCAGAAGAAGTGTAACTTATTCATTTTAAGTGTGAACCAAGAGCTCCATCTCATGTAATGTATAAAAAAAATATGCCTTCTCAAATGAACTTTAAGACTTTCTTAACATTCCTGACGGTGGTGGGACTTTTGATGTCAGTGGAAATAAAGCACAAGGTTTCCATGACGATTGATGAGAAACTCCAAGTTTTGATGTTGGTTGATGTGAATCTCACTGGTCTTCATGTGACGAGCCTTTGTCTGTTTAGCAGTCAACGTCCAGTACCATTACTGTTGATGTTCTGATGGTTTTCACGGTTTCGTTTCATCAGACGAAACTTTACTGTCTGACGAATATCCAGTGATATGTAGTGCCAGCGTAACTCTTACTGACTGCGTCGTCAGTGGCTCTACATTACTGGTGTTCAGTAGTTCGTTGTTCTGCCACGTAGAGTTGGTTTGT